>OZ010605.1:57643714-57776214 GCA_963932145.1 Acanthosepion lycidas | reverse complement strand
ACTTTGCGTTTGTCTTAATTTTTTTTTTTTTTTTTTTTTTTTTTTTTCAAGAAACTGGTTTTTGGTGTATCTTCAGGCGATATTCGTAAAACTTGTTTTGGTGGTGTGAGTCTAAGTCGTTCTTCAAAAATGAACTGTTCTTGGTTAGAAGTTGAGGTCGTGATGAGTGGATCTCGGTCAGCTTTCTGCGAGGCGGGTCTCAGAGCTCACAGCTCAACTCTGCATCTCTCTCTCCAACTGGCAACTCAACTCAACTTGCCTGTCTGACTAACCCGAACTGCCGTCCACTCGCTGAGACTCTGCTTATATGGACGCCGACCAAAACCGGGGTGGGCCTGTCGGGGTTTGAGGTTCCTTGATAATTCTAAATTCGAATTAAGAATTTTCTTTGTTTTCGGTCAGGAAAATTTATTACTTTCCATTTTTGGAAGTCCTTAATTTCTTGTTTAAGGGAATCGTCCTCCCAAATTCTTCCTTTCTCATATTGGTAACTCACACCAATCCCTTTAGAGGGCGTCAACAGTTCCCCTCTGTCTCACAGTGGCATCTCACACCAATCCCTTCAGGGGGCGTCAACAGGCCTCCCCTCCTTCATAGTTTACCTTCGCCTATCGCTCACGCCACCCTTCAGTCAATGAACACTCAGCAGCGTGGGTGTTTGCAATTATCGCTGAAAGGAAAAAAAATTATCTTCCCTTTTTTTCTTTTCTTCTTCCCGACAACAAACCTTTACGACTCTTATCTTAACCGAACGCCGTCTGGAACTCGTCAACGAGACCTTCGCCAAACAAGCACTGACGCTGGTCAATGATCTTCCGCACCCTGTTGCCAATTATTCGTTCCGATAAAATAATTTTTCTATCATGGCCAGCTCTGACACAAAACAGGTGATATCTCCGCAGATAGTTAAGGGTTTAATCTTTCCTTCTTTGTACTTTGTGGGTGGTCCAGCGGACATTTTTCTCGGACAGAGCGCGACCCAATTAATTTTTATCTCTTAGCATTCTGCCTTGTAGGCCACGTGACCAAACTGAAATTTTCATTATTTCCATGGGCAGATTGCTATCTTTCGCCGCGTCGTAACATAAATCAAATTAAATCCGGTATCTTACTTTCTTCGCTAATGAAAATAAAATCTTTACCACTTTTCTTTGTTAGAAAAAATAACATCGCTCAGTGTCTTTTCGTGATAGCTTCTTATCACCTAAATTAATTCTAGCCCCCCCCCCACCTTTTTTTTTTTTTCACGCAACCCTAAATAGTGTCACAATTGGTCTTACCAAATTTTGGTACCGCTCTATTTTCGTTGTTGTTGCTGTTATTTCTTTATGCACTTTTGATACTGTGCATATGCTACAATAATTTCTTGTTCTTATCATTCTTATTATTATTTAACCTTGTTCTTCTTATTATTGTTTTTAATCTTCTTCTGCTTCTTATTTTAATTATTCTTCTTATTTTTCTCCTAATAATAATAATAATAATTATGTTTCAAAAAAACATCTTAGTAACTTTAGTTTTCTTTCGTTTTAGTGATTGTCCAGGTGCATGGATCATGCTCAGTATCTGAGGTACTTAAATGCATGCCGAAGACCCAAAATTGCGAGTAAGTATATCTTTATTTATCCTATGTGATATATTATTATTCATATTATTACTGTTATTATTAACATTATTATGAAAATATAAGTAAAACCGTTCAACGTTTCCTAACATTTGAATCACTCATCGGAAACTACGACAATAATGATCATTTCACCCCAAACAAGTTAACAGAGCCACTAAGATGCATGAAGTTATTGAATGTGAAAGAATATAAGACAAACATTACTAAGGAACGGGAACAATAAAAGAACAAAATTTAAGAGGACAGTTATGCATATTTATGTGATACCTCATGGAAGATCGTGACGCCATCAGAAGCACCAGCTCTCCATGAAACCCGGTCTTCAGCTAGAGTCCCCCAGGTATCCAGACCAATATTGCACTTATATAGTGACTCTTTAAGGCAATCTTTGTAACGAACTTTCTACTTGTGCTGCGGTCTTTTTCCAATTCTCCATACATTATTTGTTTTGGTATTTTGTCATCCGCCATGTGGGCAACATGAACCGTCCATCGCACTCTGTGCTTGTATATAATTCATTCTACAGAGTGAATTGGTCCTTTGTAGAACAGCAGTATCAGGGGTATGAGACATTCAGTGGATTTCAAGTGCAGACCGAAGGCATCGTTAATGAAAACGTTCCAGTATCTTCAGATGTCTGCAATAGACTACCCATGTCTCACTTGAATGTAGCAGAGATGACATAACGCAGGCATTATATATTTTAATTTTTGTCTGCTTTTTGTGCCCGTCTGACTCCAGACACAGAACTTGAGTGCTGCAAATGCATCGGAAGCCTTTTTAATCCGTAACGCTATCTCATCGTCAAGAGAGCAGTGGCGGTTGGCAGTGCTACCAAAGTATACAAATTTATCTACTACCCCAAGTCGGCTACCGTCAACATGAATTGATGGCTCTATATACTGAATTCCTCAGGTAGGTTGATACATTATCACTCTCTAGTCAAGGCTAATGGACAGTCCAAAAGCTTTACATGACCCTGATAGTCGATCCATGAACTCTTGTATGTGCGACCAGGTCATAGTCATCGTCATGGAGAAGGTTGCGCACTAAAAAAGACATTTGTTCTTACTGCAAACCTACGTATTGCTAGCTGACCTTTACCTTGTCATAATACAATCATTGCAGTCTCAGAACGCATCAAGCAGTACAATTGCAAAGTAGATAGAAAACGGTGTAGGAACCAGAAGATATCCCTGCTTGACTCCATTTTCAACCTTGATGGGCACCGTAAGCATACCACCAAAACTAACACAGGCTTCCACACCGTCATGGAAGGACCTCAGAATCTTGAAGTGGAGGACAGCCCAATTTTGAGAGGATTTTCCAGGGACCAGCAGGATTAAGTGTCAAAAGCCTTCCTCAGATCTACAAATATTTGATAAAGGTTCATCTGTTGTTCACAGCTCTTCCTGATAAAGATTCATCTGTTGTTCACAGCTCTTCCTGATAAAGATTCATCTGTTGTTCACAGCTCTTCCTGATAAAGGTTCATCTGTTGCTCACAGCTCTTCTTTGTGGCGGCGTGGAAGTCATATCTGCGGTCCCTCTGTGTTGGCGAAAACCACACTGTGATTCAGGCAGTATATTGTCGAATATACTCTGGTTTAATCTTAATAGGAGAAGAGAGGCTAAGATTTTACCTGCAGAAGAAAGGAGAGCAATCCCTCTTTTAATTACCACATAATTCCCGGGCACCTTTACCATTATATATAGATATCATTTTTGCATCTCTCCAATCTTTTGACACTTCTCCAAACCTTTACAATAAGATCATGCATAAGTTGACTTAAATGTGTTCCACCATAACAGAATATCTCAGCACGAAGGCCATCAACGTCAACAGCCCTGCCTATGTTGAGTCCCTCCATGCCACGCAGAACCTCGCCCAACGATGGTTGGTTGTCAAGCTATACCATTATGAATCTTTGAGGTATTTTCTCGAGAACCTCAGGGTCCACATTTGAAGGCATGTTCAGTAGCCCATCAAAGTGTTTCTTCCATCTTTTGGCCATGCCATCCACGGGAGGAGATCATTACCCTCCTCTGTTCTGAGAAGAGCGATCTTGATGGATATGGGTCCAAATACTTGTTTCATCAAGTAGTACATCTGTTTGGTATTATTTGAATTCGCTGCATTCTGTATTAGGTTGGTGCAAAAATAATGTCGTTTTCTCACATAGTAACATATGTGAGAAAACGACATTATTTTTGCACCACCATTTTCCCTGCCTAGTTCGAAGATCATGTTGAGCTTCTGTTTTTGCAGCTTTAAACTCTTTGCCCAGTTTATTCTGTTCTTTGGACAGGCCTTTTTGCAACACCTGACAGAGAAATGTTACGCTTAGATATAAATAGAGTAGAATCATTCATTTCACTATATAATTAATTCAACAAATGCAATGCATTAAATATTCTTAAAGGGTGTTATCAGTCAGCAGTAAATAAATCAATGTTATTGGTGAAAATTTATTTATTTCTCCATGGGATCATGTTATTTAAGTCATAGCAATTATGTGTGAAGAATAATATCGCCCAAATGTCCGCCAAATCTGAAAGAAAAAGAAAAAAAAAATCATTAGACGCTTAAACTTAATTCACATTTAAAATCGGTCCAAGTTATTGGAACACCCTTTATATATAACTATTTGCGAGATATTCTTAAAAAATGACACTTGCTAAACAACACTTATTTTAAAATAAAATAAATTGTTGTATACCACAACTTGTCTTAAAAATAAACACTATGTATAAAAGATTATAAAATATGTCTATTATAAATATAATATTAAATTATATATGAAAATAATAATGAATTAGGAAATACAAAGGTTGCCTCCCTTGCATGGAAAAAACCTCGTGAATTGGAAACTGATAAAAATCGCAGTAAAAACGAACAGTAAAAAATAACCTTTGGAGTCTGTAAAAACGAAAATGCTTTTGATATATCTGAAGAAGAAACACAAGAAGAAGCGGAAAAAGAAGAAACATAAGAAGAAGAAACGGAAAATGAAGAAGCAGAAGAAGAAACGAAGAAGCGGAAGAAGAAAAAACACAAGAAGCGGAAGAAGAAACATAAGAAGAAATGGAAAATGAAGAAGCGGAAGAAGAAACACAAGAAGCGGGAGAAGAAACACAAGAAGCGGGAGAAGAAGAAACGAAGAAGAAACGGAAGGAGAAGAAGCGGAAGAAGAAAAACACATGAAGAAGCGGAAGAAACATAAGAAGCGGAAGAAGAAAAAACACAAGAAGAAACGGAAAATGAAGAAGCGGAAGAAGAAACACAAGAAGCGGGAGAAGGAGAAACGGAAGAAGAAACACAAGAAGAAACTGAAAAAGAGTTTCCGTTTCTTCTTCTTCCGTTTCTTCTTCTTCTTCTTCTTCTTCCGTTTCTTCTTCCGCTTCTTCAAGAAGAAACAGAAAAAAAAGAAACCCCAAAAAGTTTTACAGGGAAATTTGAAAATCAGTTATGGAAGTTAAAAAGCCACCATCTACTGAAGAAATGCAAAAATGTCAGGAGAATGTTTGGAACAACCTAAAAGGAACCATAATTCCAATTAAGAGCGGATCAAACGAGAAGAATAAAGAATGAAAGATAAACCTGTACAGGAATGGAAAATATAACCAAGAATAATCTTAGGCAACCTCTAACAAAATCCCTAAATTTTAAATCCCCAGGAAATTGCAAGGTACCCAATTTTTGTCTTTATCACCATAAAACCCTTACACAAACCTCGTCAATGCTAATTTATAACCCTGGACTATAGTATGTAGGACAGAACTGATTTCAAAGTCAGTGGTTTTGATGCGCAAAATGTCACACAGGTGAGTCACTTATTCTTGTTCTCACGCGGTTCTTGTTAAAGTTCATTAGAGAGAATGACTTCTCACACAATTATGTTGAGCAAAACAAACTCAGAATTTTCTTAGCAAATGTTCGAATCTCTTGAAACCTGCCTTTATCAAGTTGGCGGATAAAGTTCACAAGGGATTGCTGCTGGTGTCGATTGCACCACGCAATGTCACACTGCAGCTCAGTGAGCTGCAGCTGATCCGGAGCATGATCTGGATCAAAGGAGAAGGGAGATGTGAAAAACATGATCTCCTTTTGAATAACTGCAAAGTCACGATTTTATTTACGTTGGAAAAGGCCACCAGAGGGCGGCTACACAGTGCTGCGGCCATCTTTTTGTAAAATATGAAATTGCATTTCTTAGGTGTGTACTTAATACACCCTGATTAACAATACTGGCAGGCCATAAGTGATACAGTCTATGACAGAGGATGAGGACCATATGAAACTTGATTGCGGGTCGTAATTGGGCATGTCTGTTTTCGTCTTGTATTTCCAATTCTGATTTAGACGTGCCCTCCTCTCTTAAAAGACACTCCTATAAATATTACAAGTTTTTAATGTAATTTAAAAATAATTTCGTAACATATTTTTTCATTGAACCTTTATTTTTTAGTGGTCTGATGAAAACGATGAAATGCTACGAAGATTGTGGTATTAACCTGCCTGATGAGGTTAACAAGTTGATAAAAGAAGCAGGATGTGGTAAGTGAATTTTATTTGTTGTTAATTCTTTATTATAGTGGATACTCCATATTTGAAATAGGCACCCCCATTTTTACTTATTAAACAGTGTGAAGGTAACGAGACTCATTTGGAATGAATAAGCTGAAGACAGCAGACACTCCAGGCGAAACACGTTGTTTATAGCTCTTCCACTTTGTCTCATTATTTTCACTTTTGCTTTGGATACTATGATACACCCTATAAACACCTATTAAACAGTGTGTATTCCGTCTAGTGGTAAAGCACACTGAGTCACAGTGGTTTCCACGATGATAAAAGAGGACGCAGGTTCCATCCCAGCTAGGAAACGCATTTTCTTTGCCAGGATTTTTCTAATGTGCAGGTTGTTTAATAAATAAAAATAGGGCGTCTATTTCAAATACGAAGTATCCACTATTATAACGTTTGAAGTAATAAAAATTTCAGTTTACAATTAAATCTATTATTTCTTTAGAAATATATTAATGAATATACATAATATCCAACGTCGGTAGCACAACTCGGAGTTTTATGCAGACCTGCAATCTTCAGGTGCTGAATACATTCTTGAAACTCAGCCGTGCTATCGACCTTATTATGTATATTCATTAATATAATATACAGTGTAACCCGTATATAAGAGAAACCCGTATATAAGAGATTTTATCCGGTCCCAAATTAGAGCCCGTGTCTATGTATATATAATAGACCAAATCCGGATATAAGAGACTTCTTCTCCGGTTCCAACAACTCTCTTATATCCGGGTTACGCTATATATATATATATATATATATGACGGTAAATAAAAAAAAGAAAAGTAAGATCAATTTTGAAATTGTGTTAAAACAACAGGGAGGAGCTGATACGCGATACGACGATTGCGCATGGAATGATGAGTAGCTAGACGCGTACAGCATTCTATCATTCAGTCATATGGCAGGGAGCAACGAGGTCAGACGTATGGACGCTCCATTCAGAGATTGCACCCTCGAGGAACAATGCGCCGTATTACGCTTTTGGACAAATGGAATAAAATCTGCAGAAATCCAATGTGGTAGGGAGCACGTGTTGAAAGGTCTGTGTGGGTTAGTCAGTTATGTGCCATGTGGGATACACCCTTAGGCGATCATGTATCTTTCGATACATGACTGACGAGGCAGATTTTTTCCCACAGTAGGTTGCCATTTCTTTCTCGGTTAGGCCAGTTGCCATCCAAGGCTATAGAACCCTGCTGCCTCCCTTGCTATTTACACATAGCTGGGGTGGGAGATAAGGATTCATACCTTTCCCAAGGGTATTAGGACGTAAATGAATCTAATGGATTTGACTGGAATTCGAACTCGGCTTTCCGATTCCTCAATCCGAGCTGCTATCTATTACTCTACCGTAAATATGACCTTTAACCACATATTCAAATCAGAACATGGAATTAAAATAGATAAATATAAAGAGAAAGTTATCAAAACCGATGCTGGCTGACTCTGGGGGTAAGGTCAGGGGGGATAAAAATACTGACTGCGTGTGTGGTGTAATGCCTTTATTGTGTGAGGTTTCATTGAAAGACTTAACCGGAAGTGGTCAAAACGGTAACCAATCTAAAAGGTATCTAAACTAAAAAAAAGAACAAACAAAGGGTAAATAAAACAAGGCAGTTTTTTTACTGTTGTAACATAACGTGACATGAATTTGTTCTTCATCGGTAGAAATAAAAGGTGTTGTATGGACATTAACTTTAGATTTTTATTTATCTTTGTTTAATATTAAGCTGTTCGGAAATTAATTACATATTTCACCGCTATGAATTATGGGACATACAGTGTAACCCGGAAATAAGAGAAACCCGGATATACGAGACCCGGATATAAGAGATATTTTCTCTGGTCCCAAATTAGAGCCATACTTACCTAAACAAAATAGACCAAACCCGGATATAAGAGACTTCTTCTCCGACCCCCGACAACTCTCTTATATCCGGGTTACACTGTATAATCAAACGGGAAAAGCCGGGAATTATTAATAGTTTATCACCTATTCTATTCAACAGTTTGTCAATTACAGTACGTTTCAGAATTTAATCCCATAAAGTTCACCATAGATTGTATGAATTCTCAAAGGTTAATACTACTACTGAAGCTTTTAAGAACATTTATGCGGTATATGTGGATGCAAAGAAAGCTTTTATATATCAGCTGTGGTTTCAAAACTTTTAAAAGAGCCATTGTGGCATATCCGGCAAGCTTTGCTTTGGAAGTCTTCTTACATTTGAAAGAGACTATTGAATTGGATCCACGTCAAACCACTAGAAATTCAACTGTCTACAAGCGTCTTAAACAAATTAGAAAGACTTGCAAAGAGTGGGGGGGTAGGTTCTTTAAGTTTTCGCTTGAGAGTCGGATACAACATTCCCTCCAATCAGGAACGCAAACCTTTCTTTTCATCAGTGTTGCTGGTCATGACAAATGGGTTTTGTATAGAAACCTATAAAGGCGGCAGTTATCACAAAAAACCAGTGCTAACACCAAAGCCAAAACTCCATACATAGAAATCTCTACTTTGTGTCTAAAGGAATGTCGTCCATTACGATTGGTGGAATATGTAAGAACCATCGCTGCAAATATTTATTGCCAGCAACCTGATCAGATAAATGAAGTATTGTCAAAATTGTTCTGCTTTAGAAGACAGAAAAGTTTGTCATACGATAAAATTTACTTATGAAATAAAAACAATAACACATTACCTTTCGTCGATATCATTTAAACGGTACTGATAATGATATAAAACTGTTTATCATAAATCAACTAATAAAAATGATCTAAAAAATTTCTATTCTTACCATAACAAAATAAAATCCAGAATAGTTATATATTTACGAGCAATCAGAATTTGTAGTCATCAGTATTTTTACCTGATGAGAAATAAATTGAAAATACTTTTAAACTCCTCCAATACCCGAATTATTCCATGTAGAAAGCGAAACGGCAAATCGTCAACTATTTCAAAATAAGACTGAACCATTCAAGTAATGAAAGGCTGTTTCAATAACTTGGACCGATTTTAAATGTGAATTAAGTTTAAGCGTCTAATGATTTTTTTTTTTTTCTTTTTCTTTCGGATTTAACAACTTAAGTCTTAGGCAATTTCAACCAAACTGAACTTTCCTTGCAGTAGATGCAGCTATTGATTCGATGTAGTCGCTTCATTTCAAGTCAGTGGAAAACCTAAGGCTAAGAAGGCGTAGTGTGTTGCTCTGCTAGAGTCTAGTGTCAGACAGAAAAGGTTCTCTACGGTGATTAAATAGAATCAGTTTTGTTTTGGAATAATTTACAAGCCATTTCTTGCCCCAGTTACCCACTGATTTGAGGTCCTTTTTAAGAGAAGCTAACAGGTTTATATAAGATTTATTTAAAAAAAAGTCGCTTGTATTGTGAAGAACATGCGAATATAGTAAGGGTTAACATCGCTGAAAGTGAAATCTACAAGAAGAGTCCGATTCTTATCTAGTCTGTTGTCTTCTCTTGCGCGCAAATCCTTTCTGGAAAGGCATGTATCTTCAGATGTGAGTTAAATGGCGGCTTGGCTGTGCTCTCGAGCCCTGGTTAACTGTCAGTTTAGGAGAAAGACAACTCTGAATTCAAAACTACATAATTTAATTGATTTGTTTCTAACGGGTTATTAACCATTTGCAGGTTATTTAAAGTCAGAAAACGTTTCTAGGCCCTAAGAAATATTTGATGAATTATTTACTGATACGAATACTACTAATTAACCCATAGCTAGGGGGAGAAGGTGGAATTGTATAAACGTAAATATAACGAACCCGACTGGAATTAGAACTCGACTCTCCGATTAACAATTCCAAGCCTTTATCCATTACACCACTCGTACATCCAAGCCTACAGCACCTGGTAATCCAAAGTGGTCAGCCATTTAGGTACTGATCAGTCTGGACGCTACTTAACTTTCTACGTGATATGGTCGTAAGTCGAAAGCAACGGAAAATCACTCCACTATCGTTCCCGTGGAACCACAGATATTCACAGAGAGTAAATAAAAGGAAGCTGTGGATAACCACAATCGCCTACGTACAAATGCGACATGGATTTAAAAATCTGTGTGTACAGCGTACTAATAATTGATAATTTTTTACTTAATGAAATTTGATCATTATTGTTTTTCTGACGATGTTTCGAATTTTTTTTCCAGGTGCTTCGGCTCTGAGTAATCTTGGCCTTCCCATCATGCTTTTGGTTGCCGTGGTTGCCTTTTATAACAAGTAATAGAACGAAAGATCTCTGAAAAATCATAATCCTGAGTTTATATCCAATCAGAATGCAAACTTTATTTTTGCATAACTCTTTTTTCCAGCCGCCTTCTGAACGCTTATCCTCAAAAAAAAAAAAAAAAAAATTATAAAATAGCCTTCATTTTTAAACACTTTTATAAAAATTAACCGCAAATTAATTTTGACCTAAAGAGTTAAGTTAACATCGAAAAAAACAAACACCATAATGTAGGTTGTCAATATTTGATTCACAAAGAAGCAAGTATCGATTAACCACATACATGATTTTCGGAATTACTTTTCTCTTTTAGATTAAAAATGCTTTAACAATTTAATATATATATATATATATATATATATATGCACACACACACACTTTGTAACACTGTAGCTAATGTCTGTTAAAAGATCTTTAAATTTCATGGTTCACATGTTTCGCCAGTTATTGAATTTGTATCAACCCTTCAAAATTCATACTTTCAGTCTGAGATGATACAAGCTTAACATTATTAAAATAGTATGTATTGTTTTTGCAAATTCCATAAAATTGTATTGCAAACAATTATTTTTGTCAATTAAAGTTCTTTTAATAATTTTGAAATGTCTTGTTAATAAATATATAACCTTTACTTGTTGTTTTGATCTTTGAATGCAGAATCCATATTGAATCTCCCCCACAATGGTCTATCAACGGCAGCCGTCAGAAATTCTGGTATAGTCATACTTGTCCATTGTTTAACATTGTCCAATCAATTTTTTGCGTTGGAATCCTGACACTCGGATAAAAACGAGAACGTGGGAGACAGATCCCAAAAAGTATTCCTCGGCAAGGTTTGTTTCAAAAAAAGCGATTATTAGAATTGTAATAAACCTTAAACTTATGATGAAAGTGAATTTATACATTTTCTTTTTGTTCTTGAGAATTTACAACAAAAATATTAGACACTATTTATTTATTAGATAGTTTATTTACAAGAATAATTTTATATTTACAACATTCTAAAAACTAATGTAATTAGTATCATTTTATCAATTTATAAAGAATTTGTAGGGGAGTTTATAACTCTGAGTAAATAATTATGAAACCCCACCAAATACCCCGAACATTTATATATACAAAACACTCGTAAAAATAAGAAACAGCAAGACATGGAAATAACAAAACAAGGATTATTACTTGGTTGTTATGGAGACACGAGAAACGGTAAAACTGTCAGTTTGGCGGGCGACAAATATGAATCAGAATCCGACAGAATAAGATAAGTAAAGTGTATACAGTCTTTCTTGTATGTTTGTTTATACGTGTGTGTAATGAGTGTCCAGATAATTTAGTTGGTAAAATATAGGTGTTTGGGGGGGTTTCTTACTTCGGATTTTTGTTGAGTACTCAAGAGACTGAGGTCTGTTGTGGCCTGACAAAGAAAAAGGAGCCGAATTTATCGTTGACGCACGTGATAACGGCCTGTCCGATAGGGGAAAAGGCACGTGTGTGTGTGTGTGTGCAGAGGAGAAAAGTGGGGTCGATTTTATTGGTTTATAAAGAGTGAATTAATTATAATCATTATAATTATTTTATTATAATTGTTTTTAACATTATAATTAATTTTTATTTGTTTTTATTTATGTATTTCTATATGGACACGACAAAACAAATATAAAAACAAGTTTTGTTCATAAATTTATAAGCCTTTACTAAATTATTAAAATAAGGGAACCAACTATAAGTAAATCCTTATTATTTACCATTTTATAAAATTTAGAATCAATTGGTAATTAGCCGATGTTTTGCCAACTATTCCGAGTATAAATAAACCATCTCATAAATAGTTTATTTTTTGTTAATTCACAAGAAAAAAAGAAAATGTATAAAGCCACTTTCATATGTTTACGTTTTACTACAATTTTATTACATTTTAAGCAATGAAAAAAATTGCCAAAGAGAGAAGGTAGTTAAAATAAAAGCAGGTGCCATAGGAAAAAAAATTCCTTTTAACACCTATTTATTTTTTTATTTTTTTTTTTTTTTTGTTAGAGGGCACAAAGCACCATGTTTGCTAAAAACTCTATCGTAGATTTCTAGCTTTTTTATTGACCGAAATGCTTTTGGTATACAAAAAAAAAAATTCAACTTTTAAATTTTTAATAAAAGAAATACGAATTATTAGGTTGGTGCAAAAAAAAATGACGTAATAATGTCGTTTTTTGACGTATTTTTTAACGTCAAAAAACGACATTATTACGTCATTATTTTTGCACCAACCGAATAAAAACTTGGTATTTTGTCTTTATATATAAAAATATATAATGAATAAAGGTAAAAGGGACACTTACCTCAGAGGACGAAACACGTCGGCTTAGATATCATTTTAAACGTTATTTGTAGTGGATACTCGTATTTGAGTCGGTGCTTCGTTTATTTAGACAGTATATTTATTTATTTTCGTCTACATTCGGGTTGATAAATAAATATACTCTTTAATAAAATAATGTTTCGCCTACTCAAATACGAGTACAGTGTAACCCAGATATAAGAGTTGTCGGGACAGGAGAAGAAGTCTCTTATATCCGGGTTTCTCTTATGTCCGGGTTTGGTCTATTATATATACATTAACACAGGCTCTAATTTGGGACCAGAGAAAATCTCTCTTATATCCGGGTTACATTGTATCCACTAAAATAGCGTTTAAAGTAATAGAATATGTCGGATTAATAAAAATCCCTTCTATATCTGTATCTATCTATCTATATCCAAATGTAAAAGAACAAAGAGTAAGATTTCAGCGTTCAAAACATTAATTTAAAACGGGTCTCAATATAAAAGTAGATCAATAAATATTTACAGTGTAACCCGGATATAAGAGAGTTGGCGGGACCGGAGAAGAAGTCTCTTATATCCGGGTTTGGGTAAGTATGGCTCTAATTTGGGTCCAGAAAAAATCTCTCTTATATCCGGGTTACACTGTATTATGCAGTTACATTAGAACATGTACATACCCACTACAATACTGTACATGTACATGTTCTAATGTAACAGTGCATAATAAATATCTGTATCTCTATCTGTCTCTCTCTATATCTATCTCTATATATCTCTCTAAAGAAAAACAAAAACGTTTGGGAAGGAACTGCTTGCCAAAATCTAAACTCTTATCAAGATACAATCTCAAATAAAAGTAAACTTACATACTCAGTAAAGTATTAGGTTGGTGCAAAAATAATGACGTAATAATGTCGTTTTTTCACGTAACGTCAAAAAACGACATTATTACGTCATTATTTTTGCACCAACCTAATTAAAAAAAAAAAAAAAAAAAAAAAAAACTCTTATCAATGTTAAATCCTATGAAAAGACGCTTCTGGTCGTGTCTCGAGATTTATGCACACTTGATCTCCGGATGTCTTAAACAGAAATGAGAGGGCCGCTCTTTATATAACTCCTGAATCGCATCACGAAAAAAAATAGTGCGGCTAATGTGTACATCGGTAACTAAAAAAAAAAAAAAAAAAATCAATTTTTCAATTACTATGGTTAAACTAAAGAATGTTTTACCGCACTAATCGAGTATTATGTTTACACTAAAATAATTTTGATATATAAGAATTTTAGCGCACTAATCGAATATACATTAATCGAATGCCCATTATTCGAGGGATTCCCGTAATTTCACTAAAAATAATCTTATTAAAAAATACCGTGGATGACCACAACTATACAGGAGAAAAAGAAAATAGGTAAAGAAAAAAACTAGTGGGTGGGCTAAACGACTAACTTGTACTGCATGGTTGGGTTCAGTAGAAAAAAATCACCAATAAACCAATACACTAGTCCAGTGGTAGGTGACATAATAGGTGTTTTATGTCTATATCTGCTACATTGGAGATGTCCGAGTTCGAGTCCCAGTCGAGTTCGTTAGATTGGGAAAGGTATGAATCCATCTCTTCTACCCCCAGCTATGGGTTGAATAGCAGAACAGACTGATTAAATAATTACGCCAATTAACTCCGTTATTTTTATTAAGTATTCTTTTATCGTTAGTATCGTAATTTATTCTTCCAAACAAAGCTTACATCTATCCCTAGCGTTTATATATATATATATATATATATATATATTGTGATGTGATCCATTGAATAAATTGTCTACTTATTTTCAATTGGATCCTTTCATATTCGCGGATAAGCTTTTTGGTGTCATTATTGAAGGAGGAGAGAAAATCGCCGTGTTGACAGATATTATTTTATTCCGGAATAAAATATTAGGTTGGTGCAAAAATAATGTCGTTTTTTGACGTATTTTTTAACGTCAAAAAACGACATTATCACGTCATTATTTTTGCACCAACCTAATATCAGGGCAACGAATCTTCTTTCTCCCCCCCCCCAAAAAAAAAGCTATGGAGGGAGAAAAGGAGGATTTATTGCCTTGGATGGCAACTGGTCTATCGTGTTGTAGAAAAAAAATCACTAAGAAATACCGCAGAAATAAATGCCAACCTACTATGGGAAAAAATCTGCCTCGTCAGTCATGTATCGAAAGACATAAGACCGCCTAAGCGTGAATCCCGCATGGTACATAACTGACTAAATATGTATTATCCGTGAATATGAAAGGATCCAATTGTAAATAAGTAAACAAAACTTGTCTAAATTATTCAATGAAATATATCTCAATGAAATCATGCTGCCAAAATACACACACATATATATATATATATATATATATATATATATATATATTATTTCTTATTTTTTCATATAGACAAAAACAATTTACTCGCTACAAAGATGCAACTTCGTTTCAGCGCATTTGAAATTTCACTTCAACTGGTGAGAACCAAAATGGTGATGAACAATTTGTAGTGAGTAAATTGTTTTTGTCTATATCAAAAATTATAATCGTTATTGAGCTCTCTTTTAAATTAATGCTGTGAACGTTAGAATTTAGATAATATTTTCGTTCTCATTACATTCGGAGATATATATATATATATCACTTTCTATTCAGTCATTTGATTTGTGTTTGTGTCTGGTGTTTGCTTTTTTCTCCTCAAGTAATAATGATTCCCCAAGCATTTATATTTTGGCCGTATGAGCATTTCCTCACAACTCGGTAACTTTAATTAGGGTGTGCACATTATATACTCACAAGCTACTCCCGTTGTTATATCTTGCGTTAGCCGTGGGGGTATAAATTGCCTATTTTAAAAAAAAAGAAATGTTGCCGACTACATGATGACAGCGTGATGATGCTTGAAACTATGTATAGGGGTCGATTATTGTTACTGATGTGACACCCACTGGTGGTCGCAGCGCCAATATGTGACGTACCCTGGTCGCGACGCCAATATGTGACACTGTGCTGTCGGCCCGTGATCAATTCCCAGTTGCGGTGCGAAGCTGTAAGGTTTCTTCCACCAGCGTTTGAGGTTGATTCCTTGTCGCTACCACCAGCCTGTGTCCTGGTCGTTCCCGGTTCGATACCAGCTTTGTCGTTCCCAGCTCACTTCCAACGTCTGCTTTTTTTACCGAAGTAACTACTTTGATCTCAAGTCTAACCTACCCACGTTGTGACTTTGATCTTAGGTAGACGAAATCAATTAGGCGTCGGGCCGTAGTGCAAGCTGAATTCCGGGTGAAGGTGATATCGCACAAGCGTAAGTAAAAGAAGCAATAAAACAAAACTCAAGAGGTTCAAATATGTTGAGAAATAACAAATTATCTTTATCCGTCTGTTATATAGTGTGTTTCTCTCCCAGCCCGTTTCTATGGGTTTCTGACACTTTTGCGTTTCTTAAGCAAGTTTTGGTATCTTAAGTCGTTCATTATTATAACTTGCTTTTGGTAGGGAGTCGAAAGGACGTGGAATTTCTCGGTCAGCTTCTGCGACACAACACTCTGACTCTGACTCTGTCCGGAACTGAACTCCAACTGAAACTGCCTGGAGACGTTCGTTTATATGGATACCGACCAAATCCCAGTGTGGGGTCTGACGTGGTTTGGGTTCCTCGATAATTCTCGATTCCCAACAAGAATTCTCTTTGTTCTTAGGCCAGGAAAATTAATTACTTCCCATTTTTTGGAAGATTAATCACTTTCCATTTCAGGGTTTTGTCTCTCGTCCGCGAGGTAAGGTCGGGGGAGAGTTATCCTCCTAGACTCTTCCTCTCTCACATTGGTATCTCATACCAATCCCCTCAGTGGATGTTAACAACTTCTCCGTCTTTCTCATACATTCACTTCCGCCTATCACCCATGCTACCACTTGACCAATGATCTCTCGACAGTGTGGGTGTGGCTAGACTGGCCCTCTTGAAATTATTATCCAGAATTTTGTTTACAAAATTCTTTTTTTTTTCCTTTTTTCCATCGGCCAAAACAATTTTTTCACAAACCCCAGATTTCCAAATAATTCTTATCACATCTTTCTTTTGAGGATACCCAAAATTCACTTAGGTCTCTCTACCGACTCATCAATCACTGTCAAAACCCGACATCTGGCTTCTCTGCTAAGTCAACTTTTAACTGGGGGGGATCCTTGTTTTACCTGAGAATCAAATTCTTTATTTTTCTCATGCCTTAAAATCCTCTTATCACCAGATGCCCATTTTCGACGACGCTGTGTCTGACGTCAATAGTTTGAAAAAGTAATAATAATAATTTCCTCTACGATTTTCTTCCTCATGCCAGAATTCTAACACACACCAGATGATTTCCCTTCGTTGAATCCAGGAATCAAAATTAAATGATATCTCTGAAAGATAACTAATATTGATTCTCTCTGCCTGTATCGCGGTCGTCCGAAATTTTTTTTATGACTGCCATGTGTCGGCCGGCTTATTTTTTCTTTCTGAATTCTGTTTCCCTTGGCGCGTCAATCCCTTAGCATGACATTAATCAGCTTGTTCTTACGGATTTTCTGTCTCGTGCGAAAAGTATCTTTCTTCGTAAATAAAATAAAATCTTCTTTTTTAACGTCGCTCGGTCTATCTTTTGATATAGCTCTTTCTCGCCTTAAGTTTTTCCTGTTTTTAATTTCTATGGTTAATTAGTTAGCCAACTACCATAGCTAAATAGTGTCACAATCCTCTTCAACCTATTTTGTCATTTACTAGTAAATGACACCTAAATCCCAATACACTATTTAGCATGCATCATTCATATGTTCCATGCAATTTTATTCTTCTTTTCCTTTTCACGGTTTCTTTCGTGATCCCACATTTTTTCTTCTCTGCTACATGCAATGCAATGTTCCTTTCATTTTCTTTTTCATGCACTTTAAAGTTCTTTTCATCTTCTTCTGTTTTACATGCAATGTAATGTTCTTTTCATTTTCTTCTTCATGCAATTTAAAGCGTGCGTGGGCTTTGTGTGTAATTATTATGGCTTGTCTTTCTTGGTCAATGTTTTTCTCTCTGCTACTGGAGGTTTTTCTGCCGTATGTGTTGTTTCCACTTTAGCTGTCGGCTTTGCTGCAATTTCCTCGTTGACTCTGTATAGGTAAAGAACACTGCTCGGCATCTCCCTCTCGAGTTGCTGCATGCTCATTTGATTAACACGAATTAATTCTCTCCTACTTCTAATTTTCCATACTGCCATACCCCCTATGGCGATAATTATGAATGTACCCATCATTGCTGATCAACTTATTGCGATCTGTTCATCATCCTCCCAAGGCTAACTTTCCTTTCCCAACACACTTAACTTGTCCCTCAACTGATCCATATCGATCTTTTCTATCGGCTTCATTAGTACTGGAATTTTACTCAAGGTAAAATTGGGGAATCCCCTCACTATTGGCCCCCACAACTCTGTACAATTGACTAAGCTTCTGCCAATCAATTCTATAATTGAATCTTTTTCTTCATATCTTTCTTCTACCTGGTAATAGGGGGTAAGGAAATAGATATCCCAAAAGCCGAACATCCCAGGAGTAAATTTAACAGACATAATGGTGGTTTTACTCTTAGTGTCCTTGTGGACTCTCCCCCACATGCCCTAGACAAGCTGATGGGTTTCTGTGTGGCCACTGCCCACACCCCGTCTGAAACACTGATAGCTTGTGGTAATGCCGTGTTTGCTAATACTTCTACTTGACAAGTTCTCTTAATTCCCTCTTTCTTCCCTTCGAACAATTCTAGTATGCACATTTTGTGGTTACCAGCTACATAGATGGGGCTCAGTGATGTACAAATCCCCAGAGCATCATTTCTACACTTTCTAGCTTCTTCAGCTGTTAGCAACATGAACTTTGTTCTACCCGAATTTAAAACTATGTATTCCATTTCCACCTTGTACTCTCTCTATCCAACAACGGAATAGACATCAAAACTAATAGTTTTCTATTTTCCAACAAGGTCACACATCCTAGCGCATTATAATATTTCCACAATTCTTTGGTGGGATCCACTGGCAGTCTTAAATAATGGGATAACTCGGTCTGTATTCCGAGTAGGACTTCCCTTGAGTGACCCGGGTTTACTATGCTTGGGGACAGGTGTCCCAATGACAACATGTCTAATTGTGCTCTCACATGTTCCAGCAAGGTTGTCAACGACTGACTAGTTTGTCGTACCTTATTCGTAATTGTCATTAGTTGGAAATATCTTTGCATAAATCCACTCATTTCCTGTAATTCCATCATTACAGTTTCTGTATCATTAATTACCTCTTGTCTCAACCCTGCTAGGTTATTTATTAACCAATTAATTCTGGCTCTTTTCATGGCCACTTCCAACATTGTCACATTTAATATTGACACACTCTCCCTTGCCACTTGAGCCAGCGTCCTCTGGTTTAGTTCTACTTCTCCCAGTTTTCTTCTTATAAATTTAACATCATCTTCAGTCACTGTTTCAAACAGGACATTTAACGCTTTTCCCACAATCGGAACTACCGATTCTTTTTCTCTCCTCTGCAGTAGCTCTATTTCCTTAAGGTAATTTTGCATGTCCCTACATTGAGCCTCTATCATAGAGGCCTCTGATTCCAGGGAGTGTAATAATCTGAGATATCCTTTATCCTTGGAATAATCTTGCCCTACCTTCAGCCGGGCTGCATCCAGCTGCCTTAGCTCATTTCTTAGTTTATATAACAGCGACTCGTATGGTTTTAAATCTATCACGAATGTGATCAACCATTTCGACCTGGTTATTATTACTTCACTCCTCTTTTTAAAAATGGTATTTCGGCTGTGCTTCCAAGCTTCCGCCACCATCATCATCAATGTGGCTACCACCATTATCATCATCAACCCCTTCATTTTGGTCATTCCTGCAAGGCAACAAGATTCTCTTGTTTTTATTATTCTTAACCATTCCGTCTTGTTCAGTTCTTCACTCAACTATTGCATACTTTCTTTTCTAAGTTTGTAACCCTTCAGCTCTTCCCTCCTCTAACTAACTCCTAGCAGATCGAATGGTCCGGACAGGCGCCACCCCCCAAAGGCCGTAACTTCATGACACTACTGCTGACCAGTCAGCAGTGTCACAATCCTCTTCCGTCCTTCGTGAGGTGCAACTCGCGCCTCCATCGCCACATCCACCACAGTCAGCCAATAGGTTTTTGGATGAGCCAGTGTCGTTATCTGTCGACACCGAACGCTTCTATTCTTCACAACCTTCTTTGTTCTACTGAGATTTGGGCTTCTCCATCCCTCTCAGTCTCATCTCAGGTAGTTCCTGTTCGACCTCTAACCTTCTCTTCCATTGACCTGTATATATATAGATAGATAGATCGATATGAAGATAAATAAAATAAATAATAAACAAATTAACAAACCATTCCCGCCAAAATAACTGTTATACTACCCACAATGCACAATTGACCTATATATATATATATATATATATATGTTCTAGAAAAAACACAACGCATGTGGCCTGATGATTGTGTTTAGCATGAAACAGTCTGTCGCCTCTGAGTGCTGACTTCAATGTTAACACACACAGACACACAGATATATATACATATGCACGTTTCATTGAATATGTCAGACAAGGTGCTTTGATGTAGTTTTTTATACAATTTCTCATGTGAACTTATAGTTTTTTCTTTTCCAGCAGTTTTTATATAATTTTCCCTCGAAAAGACAAAAAATATAAGATCAGATGAGAAATTGTATAAAAAAAAATAAACCAAAGCACCTTGTCTGCCATATTTAATGGAATGTACATGAAAGAATTGCTCCCTAAATAAACAAATACACACACACACGCGCGCACACGCACACACACATATATATATATATTTGAAGAAATATACTCTTAAGGTGTGCTATATTAATGAGCTAAAGTGCTGAATATCAGTGATAGAGCGTATGTAAATGGAAAAGTGAAAATTGAGGTCAACCAATGCCAACAGGACGTTTCATGTTTAAAAGCAACTTTCAGGTCATCTGAACTCTTTCTTATTATAATATTAAGAATACATACAACTCTCACCTGTTGATCACTTACGTATGCCACTGAGTCACATGGCATGTGGCATTCAGTTCTATCTTCTACACCCTGTTTCTATGGATGTTTGTTTGTTTGGGTTTTATGGCATATCAACCACTGTGGGTTATTTAATGCCAAATCCAGTTTATATGAATTTTAAATGCCTATTTTGTATGGAATAAAAAAACGTATAGCTGGCAACATTATTGTTTCAAAAAAATAAAACCTGTAGCTGGCAACATTATTGTTTCGAAAACTTAGAGCTGGCAACATTATTTTTCTGAAAACATTATCTGAGACCTTGCTGTTGGATGCAGTTTATCGCCATACCCAGGACGCGGATGTAGTTTACCGTCATACCCAGGACGTTGTTTCTATGGAGATAGCTATAATTCTCGCAATAGGTGGGACAGTAAATATCCATTCATTTCATTTCGTGAAATATACTAAAAATAAACTGGAATCTCGTATGTCTCCCACAACAAATTAACACCCGGAATAATTATCTGTTCCTAATTAAGAAAACAGAAATTATTGTCTTCAACATTTACATAAAGAAGAAAAATATCTTATATTTAAAATACTTTCTATTCTCTCATTTCATATACAACATGAAGCGTAGTTTTATTAAGTATTCCCTGGTGAGTGTTTTTTATATTAAACCTGGGGAAAATCCCTTTAAATAATAAACCGTGTCGATAAATAGTACTGAAAGCCTAATTTATTTCCTTTGAAATTTTTTCAATCTAGGTATTTACTGTTATAGACAAGCGTATGGTTGCAAGAAAGAAATTCGACAACAGCAGAAATAGATTTACGTGATTTATTTCAGCAGGAACGTGTGGATTTGGGACAGCTACCTTGTGGTAAAGTTCATAAGCCGGCTTTGAATCTGGGTTGATCTCTTATAGTAGTTCACACTGGTTGGCGCTGGCGCTCCCCCTGCTGACCGCTCAGCCTGACCGTGACAGGTCTCTTCCCTGGCCTGCTGTTGACGATATTCAGTCACCCCCCCCCATCACTGGGGCGTCATGTGGCACAAGGCCGTTTTTAACGTGGGATTTCCGCGCCCGTGGGCTCGGCCCCAAAATATGCCCATTGAACCCGTATAAACGGGTTCAGGGCCGGTTTACCTCCCCGAAAAGAATCCGCCCTTCGGCGTAGTCTCCTTCGGGTTCCTCCCCGCCCGAAGGCAGAGAGTTCAACCGATCAGCCGGTCAGAAAGTGAACGACTGACTGGCCTCCTGTTGACTGCATTGTACTTCCCTGTGACCCCTTTTATATCTTGTTTTTTTTTTTTTATGGCTTAACAGGCTCAAAAAAAACGACGCGAGTATAGTTAGGAGGGAAGCATTTTTATTGGTCGAAAAATAGAAACACTTTAAAATATTATTTTATTTTTCGACCGGAACTCGCACGTCGGGAACATGCGTAAACGAAGATAATGGTCATTTTGTGACGGGGCCTTGTCCCGTTCACATCCGGCTCTCGCTCTTGAGTATGTTAGTTTATTTGCCTGTAAATCAGCCGAGATATGTCTTAATTTATTTTATAACATTACTTTGTTTCCCAACTAAGACGAGTTGTGACACAAGGACATTTTTGAATCTTTAACAGGGATCAGTAACCTTTTAGAGAGAGCGAGCCAGACAGCTCAGCAGTGTTTCGGTGGAGTGCCATGATATCAAATGTACAATAATAATTTGACTCGACCTCAGACATCTCCACCCAAAAGACAGCCTTTGGAGGCTTAAAGGAAAAAAACAAACTATGAAGTTAATGTTATATTATTTAAACAGGGTTTCTTATTTTATTACAGGAATAACAGGGTAACAACTAACACAATAAAAAAAATACAAATTCCTTACTTACTACGGTTAAGTTAGCGAACCGAATAAAAATCCTTTGCGAGCCGGATATGACCCGGGAGCCGAGTTTTGTCGCCCCCTGGTTTATAATGTAAATTCTTGTTTCAGGTTTTGGGGTTTAGTTTATGCCACTGTGAAACAATTTTCTCTCCAGAATCTATCTTATCTATAAGTCTACCATTCGTCCATACTTCATATATTGCGGTCACATATAGTCAAGGTGCCTCTGCTATTTACTTTGAGCACTTTGATAAAATCCAAAGAAGAATCAGTAATATTATTGGTCCCGATCTGGCGGCTCGGCGTCAGTCACTTGCCCACCGCCGTCGGGTTGCTTCTCTGTGCCTTTTTATAAATACTTTCATGATAATTGTCCGGATGAGCTCTTCGCTATTGTACCTAGACTTTTTTGAATTTAAACGCAGTACAAGACTGACATTGAGATTTCATCAATTTACAGTCGAGCTGGCTAGATGTAAGCGTAAGTTCTATGCTAACAGTTTCTTTTCTTGCACTTCTCGCTTGTGGCTCAACTTTAATATTCAAAAATTTAAATGCAATGTCAATCGTTTTCCACTGATCTCCTCAATGATTACTCTTTTCTCTTCCCGCTCATTATTAATGTCCATGTTTCTAATTTCTCCACACCCTGTAAACCCTTGTGTCTTAGTGACTTTACTGCCTTGAATGGGGTGATACCGATTTTTAAAAAATGTTAATTAAATCTTATTGTATTTTAAGTAACTGATAGACATTTTCTTTGATAACTTAAGTAATTATTTTCAATTATAATCATTATTGTGTTGATAGATAATATTATAACCCTACTTTTATAAAGTATTTCCTGGGGCGGCTTTCATTCTATAATGTTATGGTCCTAAACAGTAATTAAAAAAATCATTTCATGCCAAGCAAGGCAATATAGCCACTAAGACACACGAGGTTACTGACTGTTAAGGAATATGAGAAAATATGAAAAAAAAAAAACATTATTAAAGAAAGAACAGGGATTAAGAAGACCGAAGAAAACGTTTGACATTGCCTTCAAATATTTGAAGATCAACGTTAATTGGGACGCAAGAAGCCAGAAGAAAGTTCGACGAGAAGTGAAAGAGAAGAAACGATTAGCATAGAACTTACGGTTATATCTAACCATTTCAACTGTAAAATGATGAGGGCTTCTCGCCAATCTAGTACTGCGCTTAAATTCATAAAGTTTAGGTACGATAGATGAAAATTCATCAGAACAATTACCATAAAAATATTTATAGAAAAGATACTGGGAAGCTACTTTACGGCAGTCGGAAAGTGGTTGAAGCCGAGATGCCAGGTCATGACCAATAGCATTGTAGTTCTTTCTATGAATTTTATCAATGATATATAATATTCTTCTGTAAACGGAGATGCAGTTTCGAATTCTATTGGAGGGTTGCTTTTTAAATAACATTTCACGAACAATCTACTAAAATATGAGTATCCACTAAAAATAGTGTTTATATATATATATATATATATATATATATACACGTTTCATTAAATAATATAGACAAATGTTGTCTATTTTATATAAATTGTTTTCATAACGTGTGATAAGCTTAATAACATTATCATTAGACGTTATGAAAAGAATTTACATAAAATAAATAGAGAACACTTGTCTATATTATTTAATGAAACGTGTATAAATGAAAAAATGCTGCCTAAATGCACACAATATATATATATATATATATGTATGTGTATGTGTGTTTGTCTAACTCCAAAGAAAAGTGATATCTAAGGTTTAAAATGAATTTCTAAAGGTGAAAAATCTTTCTTGAAGATTTTAGTTTAGTTTTAATTTTAAGCTAATAGATTAAATTTAATATTTTCAAAAAGCAAAATCCTTTGCTGTATTTCCAAATGAATTTAAATTGATTGGAATCAGATTTTTTAATCGCTATATATGGCTGATTTTATTCATATTTATACCTCTCAGTACAACGTAATTATCTTATTAAAAATCTTTCAAAAATCTACTTTTCTGAGACTTTATCTGAGGAAGATTAGCAAAGTTAAAGTTTAACTAATCTGATTTGAAACAAATATTATTAACTTTTCGTTTGAATAATGTAGAAAAGCATTTTTATGTATGGAGATGGGTATTTTTATGCGGTGTTGATAACTCTTTTGATAGATTTATTCCTGGAAGTTTTTCTACGGGGGAAATATCTGTAAAAATTGTTTGACAAATATAATATGAGCGCTTTTTTATATAAGTTTTTAACTACTCAGTATATCTTAAAAATTTAGGAAAATAATCTAAGTGATTTAACGTTTTATTGAATTTTAGCTACTTTAGCTTTAAATTTACTATAGTTACCGTTCTTTTCTGATAATGTCGTGGATTGACATCCGTATTTACAAAAATCGGCACGCTTATAGACACACACACACACACACACACACACACAAAAAAAAAAAATCTTTTTTTTTTTTTTTTAAATTACTGGAGGTTTCGGAAAAATAGTAAACTTTTCTTTTTATGATTAGTAAATATAGTTTTTACTTAATCACCTAACCGGTACAAATTAATAGAGAATTTTGAAAGATTTAAAATTTTATAAATTATTCTAATTAAAATTTAAAAAAATGAATACAATTTTAGTAAAAAATAATTATTCATCGAAATTTTTTTCCTTAAGACAATATTGTCTGTAATATATCTTCATATATTTATTCATAAAAGCATTTCTAATTAAATAATATGTTAGTTTTATTGCATTTTTTATTTTACCGTTCAGTACTGTAACTGGAAAAAAAAAATTAATGATTTAAATTCTCCAGAAACATTTACTTATAAACATTCGACGCTACAAGAATGAATTTCTCGAAATATCATGAAATTAAATAAATATGAGCTTTCTGGGTGTAACAGAATTAAAAAACAAATTTTAACTAAGATTTTCTAAAAAAAATAAATAAATAAAATAATAAAAGAAACATTTTTAAAATAATTCAATTTTTGAATAAATCCTGATAGTCCCATTAAAATCCGACAATTTGATTTTTGCAAGAATTTTCAAAGCAATGTGTTTTTCTCCGCAAAAAATGCTAAAATTTCTTATACTAAATTATGTTGACTTGTTGACGCAAGAAAAAAATTGAACCAAAATTTTCAAATTTCTAAAAAGTATCAAAAATTCAATCCTTTGGGGCATTTTTTCTTCATGTATGCTCATTTTTCGCAAATTTTTCGAGCCATATATATATACTTCTACTACTATTACTAATTATAATAATAATAATAATTATATATATATATATATATATATATATGATAAAATATAGTTTTAAGGTATGCTGCATTTATCGGTTAAACTATTTAAACTGTCATAGCTGAAACTCCTCTCTCACGTGCCAAACGTCTTATGAATTCAGTTGGATCTTTACTAATTGATTTCTTTAGCTCTAAGCTAAAATGATGACCCCTCTTCATGTTGTGATCTCCTGCTCCAGATTTCCTCTCTATTGGTCCATCTATTTAAAACTTATTCGCCATTCTCTTGATGGTTCTTAAATGGACTTTGAAGATGGAAGCCACAGTATGAATGTTGGTACCATTACTGAAGGACTGAATGATCTTTTTTTCTCTCAACATTGCTCAGTTGGAAGACAGTGGGTTTGACACAAAACGATTGAAAATTGGAAAAAAGAAACTCAATTTAGTGTTTTTTTTTTTTTTAGATATTACACATTTTGTGGGATGGACAATAATGCTCTGATGTGATTGGGACAATTTTGCTGTTACACCCGGTATACATATGTATGCAAACCGAAAATATATATATATATATATGCACACGCATTCCACACACACACACACCTATCTATCTATCTATCTATCTATACTACAGTTCAAAAGTTTGAAGTCAACCCCAGATTTAGCATGGGATGAACTTGACAGAAAAGTGAAATAAAATTCAAAAGAGCCCTTTATTTTTATTTATTTATTTTTGCAAAGAATGCCAAAAATTTGTGCTGCAGTAATCATGGCTAAAGGAGGATATTTTGACGAGAGCAAAATTTAATCATAAAATGCTTTTTTCTTTTGTCGTAATAAAATTTCTAATAAAAATCACGTTTCACGTTTTTAACTCTTATTTAAACGTACAGAACAACTACTTTTGGGGCTTTTGTAACTTAGGGAAGGTTTCCTGAATATAATAATCACACATTGGTAATGAACGATAATACTTAGGACAAAAACAACACATATAAGATTCGCCAGCGACACGTAGAAGAAGCAGTCAACTGCTAGAAGCGAGTCAAGTGAATTCCACAATGCAGACCGCAGACAGTATCTACCAACTACCCCACGCAGTCAGATGTGGTATAAGGTTGACTTTAATGTTCAGCTAAAAATTCCCCGTAGACACCGTATAAAACGGGGTCGGGTAGGTGTTTTCCGTGACGAGACTCTGCCCTTCGATCCTTCGTCTGAGGATGCCTACTGCCCAGAGGCAGAGAGTTTAACCAGCCCACCTGAAGACAAATATCCAACTGCAGGCTGGCCGACCAACACATGCAATATTCAATACTGTATACATGGGAATTGGGGCATACCCATTATCGTCCGTAGGTATCCTACAACAGGGGCCAATTTAAAAAATTTCCATGGTTGACCTGAAACTTTTGAACTGTAATGTACATATGCATAGCATACATCCATTCGCTACGTCAATTTTTTTTACAAATTAATGTTTTCACAATAAAATTAGCATTAATCGACATATGTCCGGAAAGATCTCAATATATATCATGTGAATTTCAGCTTATAATGCCTGTTTTGCCCTACAAATATTTGAATTACTTGACATGAAGGACGGAGCACTCACCGCAGAAATTAAAACCAGTCTATAATCGTCAAACAAATCCTTGGTATTTGGATGACTCTTAGGAAGAACTCATAGGAAGAACTTACATAGGCCATTATCCATTCTACTCGCTGGTATGCAACTGAACATTTGCTCGAACGGAATGCGACACAAAGCCGAGTCCCACGCTAACATTTAGGGAGGTTGATTTTTCAATCCTTTTAGAAAATCAACATTGCACTGAATGCAGAAGCTGGGATTTGATGTGATAACTACTGATAACCAAAAATTAGATTCATAGCTTTTAGCAATTTTTGAGCATTTAGTTTGAAAGGTCGCCTAAAAAAAAGTACAGAAATACCTACTTTCCGCAAGTTTTTGTTTGGATTTTCAAAATTTTATTATTTCAAGAATAAGTCCAAATAGAGTTAGTATTTTTGTATTTTGTATTTTTTTATAGAGTTTTTTTAATATATTTTGGAAAATATATTCAAACGAGAATTCTAATTATGAATGACCACAAGCAAAATATGCAATTTTTGACTGGCTTCTATGAGTGTAAATTATGTATATATTGTAAAAGATTCCAAAAAAGGTTAATCAATGAATAATTTCTTAGGTCATATTTAATAAAAAGAAAAAAATAGATAAAAGTGTTTATAACACCATAACACTGCTACGCACAAATTATTATAAGACAAAATATTTTAAATTTGCATTGTTTATTGAAAATGGTACTAAAGCTATTTGTATCAATACAATTTCTCACATATCCGTACGAGATGAAGAGATTCTTTTTTCCTTTTAAATCAATTTAATGACTAAGATTTCTCAGGAATCCTATCCCCAGCCCACCTTTGAATTGACAAACATAAAATTTTGTTAGTGATTTTAAATAGCGGTAAAAGTAGGTTCTTTTAAAAAAACTGACAACCCAAGAGCTGTCTGGGTGGTCCCCATTTCCGGTTGGACGAAAATGGGTGGTGGGTCCCCTATCCATATAATGAGGAGTCAGTGAAACGGGCAGCAGACGGTCAGGCGGTGAGTGTGTAGGAGTTCTTTTTCCGTGACCGGAAGTTAGTAAGCTGCCAGAAATTCGTTTTCTCAAAGCAGAAGGATGATATTACCGATTGTGAGAAATCGTATTTTTTTTCTTACTTGCCGAACAAACATGTGTCTTGAAAAGCATTTATCGTTATGACTTTGTTGACGTCGATAACAGCCATAATCGAAACAAATTTGTGGAACATAGCGAGCACCGGTGTATTCGCATAGAGCCGACCTTGGATGTCATCACAGCTTGTGCAGTGACGTGCAGAATCGCATCATCACATACTGCACTCTATAATATATTACATCATAATATAGTAACACATAATATAATATATTACATCATAATAATAGTAACACATAATATAATAACATACTGCACTCTATAATATATTACATCATAATATAGTTAACTAAAGAATCTATAAACAAAATGTTTTTTTCGTTTTT
Organism: Acanthosepion lycidas; assembly: GCA_963932145.1. NCBI lineage: Eukaryota > Metazoa > Mollusca > Cephalopoda > Sepiida > Sepiidae > Acanthosepion > Acanthosepion lycidas. Next base: position 57,747,086 of record OZ010605.1, on the reverse strand, counting down.
TTTTGTGCTATCCTCTGCCAACTTCAATGATGGAGAAAGCATTGCTTCACTCCATCGCCAGTGAGACACGCTGCAAGAGCCACTCTGTTTCGCGAGGCTCGTCCCTTGATCGCGACGCAAACCTGCCAACCTTCCAAAGAAAGGCCATCGAACGAGGGTTAATAATCTCAGAAGTCTTCACTGCTACTGAAGTAAAAAATAAATCTGTCCGCAAGAGAAAAATATTTAACTATTTTTTGATCTCCGCGTCCTGTGTGACAGACCCCGGCTCAACCTGATCAATTTACCGGGACGTATGCGATCATGGTTCTCCATAACGTCCTATCTATTGTTGGCCATAGCAATTTTTCTCCCACCTCCCATTTCGCCCTCCATTTACACAAGCTCTTCAGACAAGTGGCTCGTTTGCCTCCCCCTATCACTCTTGTCTTCATTATGTCCCGTCAGGTTCAATTTTTCTAAGCCCTCATTATGTGGCCAAGGGATTTGAGCTGTCTCTTTCTGATTCTGAGCATGTGTTTCTTGTTGCCATTTTCTTTAAGACTTCCTTGTTACTTACTCGCTCCCTCTCAGTATCCTTCTGTAGAACTGCGTTCCTGCTGCCTCTTGTTTTTTGGTGTGTTTTTTTTCTCATTAGTGGGGCGATTGTCCAGCATTCACTGTCATATAAGAAGATTATTACATAATAATCCAGCACTCTTTTCTTTGTTTCTGATATAATGGAATATGCATACACCTGTGTTCCCCCTCACTGAAGTGTGATTGGCTGGTGTCCTTCATAAATACCAACGGACGTGTAGGAGGCACGTTGGAGTAATGGATAGCGTCTTGGATTAAGGAATCGGAGAGCCTTGGAATTCCAGTCGAATCCATTACATTCACTTACGTGCTAACACCCTTGGAAAAGGTGTGAATCCTCTGCTTCTTCCTCCAGCTATGGGTAAATAGCAGGACAGACTGGGTTCTATAGCCTTGGATGGCAACTTGTCTAGGAGAAGGAAAACTCTGAATTCAAAATCTGTAGAGGGTCGTTTGGGGACCTTGTGGCACCTAGTGCACCAGGTCTCTGCATTCGGCCCTTCAAAAAGTGTGGCTGGTGCTGCACGAAACCTTTACCACTATAATCAAATCTCATGTGCTGTTGTCGGGCTGTCGGTTTCCTGGGAACGGATCTGAAGCCTATACATGCGGGTTTGGGACCGCTTGTGAAACTCCAATATTGGAGCTGGCTCAACCCACCCCGGGTGAATGCCGTTACAAGAAGACGTGTAGGTACGACAGAGTCAAAGAGCCTTAGTCTGAGAGCTAAGTCTATAACGACGCCCACTGGACTACGCCATTGTTCTACACTTCTTACCTGCGACTAGGACGCGTACTAGTCGATTACTGCTACCGTATTCTACTTGGTTATATTAGCCAAAACCACAGCTACTTCGTTCAAATATATCCCTTTCCGGGACATATCAGATAGATAGATAGATAGATAGATAGATAGATAGATAGATAGATAGATATGAACAGACTGATATAGTGATATAATGGAATATGCATACACCTGTGTTCCCCCTCACGGGAATATGATTGGCTGGTGTCCGTCATAAATACCGACGGACGTGTAGCAGAGTCAGAAGAGCCTTAGTCTGAGAGCTAAGTCTATAACGACGCCCATTGGACTACGCCATTCATCTACACTTTTTACCTGCGACTACGACGCGTACCAGTCGATTACTGCTAGCGTATTCTACTTGGTTAGCCAAAACCACTTAGCTACTTCGTTCAAATAGATCCCTTTCCGGGACATATCAGTTTCGAACGAATTTTTTTCAGTCTTTCAGCGCAATGTTTAGATTTGGGAATGTCTCGTTCTTCCAATGCGTGTTCAAGTTTCAGTTCCTATTTTCCATATCCGTACAAATTCTCTCTTAAGTGAAATGTGATAGTATGTGGTGCCACACACATTTTAATCTACAGAAAAAGTAATAAAAATAAGACAAAAGGAAGAACGAAAAGGAAAAGAAAAATTACTTAATTTTAAAAAATTTCTTCACTTTGCAGAAGAATTTTTTTGTCATCCAAGGGAGAATGCAAGTAGGAGTAAAATATGATAATGTTACATTCCACCGATAAGACCCCGAACTACCACGACGAACAAATGTCTCTTAGAAGAGGCACCGTGCTTTGAGAGGATATTGGGCCTCACTCACACACAGCCTCAAGTGGAAATCATATATACGATCCATTGCTAAAGATGTAGGTAAAATGATCGGGTCCCTGTACCGCACCAGTAAGTACCTGATTTCTTTAACTTTATAAGAGCCAGATCAGGCCGAAAATGGTGTACTGATGCTATATTTGGGCGGTAGCTGCCAAGTCCTCTCTTTCCAGTCTTGATAGAGTTCAAAAGTGTCTCAGAGTCCTTGTTGGAGAAGAATTATTTTCCACCCTCCAACTTCTCTCTCACGGGCGGGATATAGCGAGACTCTTACTGTTTCTATGGAAAGTGCTCGGACGAACTAAGTTCCACCAGATCTAACCTTGACGGCTAGGACCCGCCTTGCCACTCTCTAGTAAGCCAACCTTATTCCCTCTGTGTTCCGTCGGTGTGAAGTAAGTTCCATTCATACCGCTTCTTCCCACTACTATGTAGAACTGTGGCAGACGTGATGAGACAGAACCTGGGACGAGCACAACTGGTTGCGACTTGCCTTGTCCCCGCCAAAAAGAGCCCGTATTTGCTTAACATGTAAAGCTACTGCAGTTGAAATGAGGGAGAAAAAAGCACTTACCGCTCTGCCGTAATCCGTCCTCGGCCAGAAAAAAGAATGAGGGGGGGACTTGCATTGCATTTTTATGCAATAAAGATGCAATGCATTATGGGACAGGGACGCAATGAATTATGGGATCGCATGAAGGCGCAAGGGATTATGGGTATATGGACAAATATAAAAGCAACTAATTTTTCCCAGTGCGGGGGTGCTTTGAGTGACGTTCACAGTTGGCGGCTAGAAAAGTCTGTTAGTGCGATTTTGAGACAGAACTCAAGAAGGAACGACTCGAGGTTGGTATACCAGCTGAGAGAGCTTGAATTTACTCGCTGGTTGCTGTTTTCATTTTATTCGCCACAAGAACATACTCATAAGAGGATGTTTCCTCCGATCACTACAATTTTAACCTGTTCAAGTCTAGAGTTAACCGTTATTTTACCCTCCAATCCATATAAACTACCCATTAGTGTAACCTTCTACCTCAAGTACACCCCGGGTTTTGTACAAGGTAAACTCTACTGTAAAAATAAATTATGAGAACATTTTTGTGCAAGGGGTTCTTGAGGGTGAAAGACAGTAAAAGGAAAGAATCAGGTCTGCGTTGATAGAATTGCAAAGCTTTGGGAAAGACAAGAACCCCAAATGTCGCACATATTTTCCCTGTACAAGGCCCAGGAGCCACTCGAAGTAGAAGGTTACAGATGAAGAAGAACAGTTTATGCGGATATGTGGGGAAATTAATGGTTAACCTCAAACTTGAACAAGTTAAGATTGTAGCTATTGGGAACCATCCTCTAGGGAGTTAATTTCAGAAAGCAGATGTTCGTGAGAAGAAGCCTCTCGAGTGGAATTTACATCTCACCAATGGAATATGAAGGGAATGAGGGTGGTTCACTACCATGTGGGTGACATGGCGGGTCTTAGCCGTGAAGGTTAGAACTGGTGGAACTAAGTGATGAAGTTCGTCTGAGAACTTTCCATGGAAATAGCGATAATGCAGCGAGACGCTTGCGATGTCCTCTCTGTGAGATAGATGTTGTAGGGTGGAAAATAATTCATCACCCACGCTTTTGGACTCTAGCAAAACTGGAAAGAGGGAACTGGACAGCTCCTGCTGTTGGAGCAGTAATTAACCATTTCTTCAGTGATGTAGTTGTACTCAACACAATCAACCAAATGCTGTTTGGTGAGGCTATTTACACGTTTGGAGGTTTTGAATTTGTTTTTCCCTTCTCCTAGACCGGTTGTTATCCACGGCTATAGGACCAAGTCTGTCCTGTTATTTACCCATAGCTGGGGGTAGGGGATGTTGTATCCTTAAAAAGGTTACAGACAGACAAAGGTGGTACTCGAGTGAATGAACAGCAACAGGCGCGTAGATGAAAGAAGAGAGGTTTATTGTAAAAACTACTGAAAGACAGGGAATCGGGTGTCAGGCTAGTAATTCCCGAAGCAAGGATATTTACCTTACCTCCCCGCGAGGCAGGATGTGGTACAAGTCCGTTTTTTAATGTCGGGCAAAACCGAGCCCATAGACTCGGGCAAAACTTCCTCATAGACCCTGTATACACGGGGTCGAGTAGCTGTCTACTGCCTCGGACGAAACTCTGCCCTTCGACATAGCCTCGTCTGGGTTCCTCTCTGCCCGAAGGCAGAGAGTTCGACCAGCACAGCTGAAGGCGAATCTCCAACTAATCCCCGAAGAAATCCCCCAGGTATATTCTGTGCTCACTATATATAGCTACTGATATAATCAGTCTACATAGGCGATAGGGAGTGTGGAATATTCTATTACAACACGGGAGAAGAGATGAATTCATACTTTGCCCAAGGGTATTTGCACGTAAGTGAATGTAACGAACTCGACTGGAATTCGAACTCCGATTTCTCAATCCATTATTCTACCTCAAATTTTCTGAGGAATTTAAGTCTAGGATCAACCAATATATATCGAACCCTATATCATGAACCTTCTTCCCTTTTTCCTAGAAAAACGATTGCAGATTCCTCTAGCTTGTTTAACAGCCCCCAGACAGGCTGTAATCTTCACTTCTTTCCACTTGCTTTATATTCACATTACACACCTCATTCAGTAGCCTTTTTGAGAGGCTCCCGAGTTTTGTATTAGATGAATGTTGTAATGAAATGTCCCACATTCCCTATCGCCTATGTGGTCTGACTATATCAGTAGCCATATATGAGCACGGGATATACCTGGAGGCTTGCTTCAGTAGTGTATTCTCTTGTACAATAAACCTTTTTTTCTTTAATCTACGCGCCTGTTGCTGTTCCTTCACTCGAATACCACCTTTGTAACCTCTTTAAAGATACAACAACGAACCTTTGGAAAAAATTGAAGAGATACGGGGATGTGCAAGATAATTTTCATTTGCTATGAAAGATCCTAGAGAAAGCCTGCAATAAATCTATTAAGACAGTCAATTTCCTGTCTTAAGTCAAATTGGCAGCTGATCTCTAAAATTGTCTTCAATTTCTGAAATGGCTTGCTAAACTTAACACCTCCGAAACGAAACTACTCTGTTTGAACTGTCTTAGTTTTTCCTGCTATCTGTCAGCCTAGCTGATGCTAACTTCCAGTACCGTAATTCATTGCGCCTTTACTGTCAAACGTTTTACAGATGTGAATTGGAATGATTATATCGAGTCAATTGCTAAGTCTGCTGATTGGAAAGTTGTTACACTGTGTCGTCTTAGACAATTTTTTCTCGCTATAATCTATTTTGCAGATTTATAAGTTTAGAATTCTTTCGTGCATTGAATATTGTTGGCACATCTGCTCTGGTTCTTCTGTTATGTATCTATAGACTCTTGACAAAATTCAAGGAAGAATCTGCAATATTATCAGTACTGATTAGGCATTTCGACGTCAATCACTTTCACACTGCCATAACGTTGCTTCCTGGTGACTTTTCTATAAATATCTTCATGGTAATTGTTTTGGGGAAGCTTTCGTATTTGATACGAATTTTTAGAATTGTTATTTTATTCCCCTCCCCACAGACAACGAATTGTAAATATGGGGACTAGTTAGTATTTTCATAGAGACAAAGAGGCATTATGGTGGTTGTAGTAAGAAAGGTACGTATGAATGTGTTGTTTTGGTGTCAGGAATATTGTTTTGTACGATTGGGTCAGTATTTGCGGCTAGCTAAGTTATAGTTAAGACAGAAGAAGACCGTCCTTTCCCCAATCCCCTTTTCGGCCTTGTGCCACATTTCTGTAGATAACAGAATAAATATTGCTTTCGTATTTGATACTTCAACTTCATTTAAACATTCACTCGACATATTTGAATGCAAGAGGGACAGAGAAAAACAGCGCATAACGTAACTAACGAACTTTTATCTTTCCTAAACCCTGTCGTACATCCATTTGGGTGGCAGAATGATGTTTGGGAGAGATAACGAAAAGAAAAAATAACAAAAAAAAAAAAAAAAAAAAGAGCTTCTCCTAAAGAGACAGGATCTCCAAGGTAGTCTGAATTCAGATTTTCCTTCACCCAGACTGGTTACCACACTCAGTCTATCATGTTATTTTAACCAGAGCGTGGGTGGAAGTAATGGATTTATACATTACCCAAAGGTATTAGCACGTAAGTAAATGTTACGAAGTAAACTGGAATTTGAACTGAAACTCCACCCTCGGATTTCTCAATCCGAGCCGCTAATCATTATTTCACGTTGCCGTCGTGAAATTCGTATTATTATTATTATTATTATTATTATTATTATTATTATATGTTTATCTCAAGTTAAATTAAATGCCAATATCAATTTTGTTTTTAATATAGTCTATTGCAGAAAAGCTTGCTTTTTATATTATTAGGTTGGTGCAAAAATAATGACGTAATAACGTCGTTTTTTGAGGTTAAAAATACGTCAAAAAACGTCATTATTTTTGCACCAACCTAATATTTCATATATTGGCTCAGCTATATGCCATGCGTGATATACGCTTAGGCGATCATGTACCTTTCGATACATGACTGATGAGGCGGATTTTTCCCGCAATAGGTTGACATTTCTTTCTGCAGTTGCTATCCATACCTAGTGGGGTGGGGGTAGAAGAAGAGGATTCATAACTTTCCCAAGGGTATTAGCACGTAAGTGAATGTAATGGATTCGACTAGAATTCGAACTCGGCCCTCCGATTCGTATTTATTGCGTTTATTTATTTATTATAACAATGATATACTCGTACAATCAATTTAAAAGGATTTTAATTTTGATAAGTACATTTATTTTGCGTTGAATTTCTTTTGAAATTAATTTAATGAATGGCCTGATTTTGATAGGCTCAGTTGACGGGCACAAAAAGAAAGATGTAACCCGTTTGGGTAGCTTTTCATTGGTCCGTGAATTAACGAATCAGTAATTAGCGAGAAAACGAGAAGTTTTGAAATTTTTGTAATAGATGATAAATCTAAGTTATTTGTTTGGATAAATAACTTTTATAAATGACAAAGAATTCATAAACAACATTATTTTTACATAGTGTAGATTTTTGAAGTAATTCATTTTTTTTTCTAAGTATTATATTAAACATTTGGAATTATTTTTATAACGGATGATAAATCTAATGTATTTATTTGTTAGGGTCAATAACTTTTATAAATGTCATAAGAATTCATAAACAACATTATTTTAATCATAGCTGGGGAGGTGGGGGTGGGGGTGGTTGTGGGGGTGATGGAATTGTACATTACCCAAGGGTATTAGTAAGTAAGTTAATGTAACTAACTTCGCCCTCCGAATCTCTGAAACAGCACACCCCACTGAATCTATGATACGCCCCCTCCCACTCAACTACATGTCAATTTTCATATGGTAGTATTTATATAAATAGAAAAAAAAAACAAAAAAACATTATAGCCTAATTATGTATAATAATGTATCATATAGAATATAGGCGAAAAAATAGATCATTCCAGCTGAAATAAATCAAAAATGTTTTAATGATATTAAGATAAAGTTCATTTTCTTCATCAAATCATTCATTTCTGTAGTTCACTGCCACTAACAAGCAGATTTTTTTTTCTCCTGATGATGGCCATTGCTGGCTAAAACTAGTCGAAAAATCTAATTGAAATAATAAAACTAAAAAATAGATTTATAAATTATAATTGCACCTTTAATTGAAATTAAAATAACTGATCCAACGTGCAACTTTCGGATAATAAGTGTGACATTACTGTAATTATTGAACAATATAGTTCATGCCACATTGACGGAAAATCTACCAGTAAAAAAGAATTCTCTTTTATACAAAAACGCACAACCTTAAAATTTAAATTTAAACTCACCGTGGCAACCGCACGTTCCAAAACAATAACACATTTCTCATAGCATTTTTTTCGGATTACATCTATATTTTCGTTGTCCTCTTATTACCGAGAAGTAAAAACAAGAACAAAATCTACTTCCATACCTGAGGATGTCTGTAGGAACAGACGAAAGCTTGTAAAAAATTAAAAGACCTTATACAACTGGAATTTATGAACAGGGATCATATCATTCATATAAAGGTTCGGGGTTGGTGTATCTTATTTATATTGATAGCGAAGATGTATTCTCGCCATTTAAATCATTAACCTCTATATTTGGTTTTTGTATGAATGATTCATGAATTTATTTATTTATTTATATATATATATATATATATATATATATATATATATATATATATATATATATATATATATATATATATATATATAGTATAGCTGGCCACTCATATTCGAGGATACCCACCTACAAGGCAATCCCTGTGGCACAATTGTATTTATTCAACACTACAGAGCCTCCTTGTGATTTATACTGCACTATGCTGAGCAGACCTTAGTTACAGTTTATCTAGCGTGATTAACAACTTGAACAAGGCCAGCACGCACAATCCGTTCGTCTACCGTCTCACTTTCCTGACAAATTGACCATGGTGAGATTCGAGACCGGGTCTCATGGTCAGAATACGAACGTTCTAACCACTCGGCCATATATATATATATATATATATATATATATATATATATATATATATATATATATATATATATATATATATATATATATATATATATATATATATATATATATATATATATATATATATATATATATATATATATATATATATATATATATATATATATATATATATATATATATATATATATATATATATATATATATTGTTCCACAGGTGTTTCTAATTGCAGTTCTGTCGACCATCCACACAACCTTGTTAGGTATGTTATTCACTGTTTTCCTGTGTTCTTCTTGCCTTCAATCGATCCTGTGAGTGTCAATTTTTCTAAGCCATTTTTCTCATAATGTGCTCTAGAGATTTCCTTTCTCTTTTCCTGATTCTAAGTATAAATGTCCTTTTTGTTTCCATTTTCCTCAAAACCTCTTCGTCGTTCACATGTACTGAAACTATGTATTCCTCCAGAAGATAGTAAAGTATCTTCTGTTGGAGTACTATTCGTTAGACTTCGGATAATGAATTTTGTTATGTGGCTCTTTGGGATGATTGTCCAATGGAGTTCGTAATCATTTGCACTTGGTTTATTAGGGAGTGCTATGAAAATGGTTTGTACTTAGATTTTCCTGATTGTTTTATTTCACCTTGTTCGCTACCTTTTACTTTATGGACATTTTGTGCCAGTCACAGCTTTGAGAATGAGATGTTGAGAGTGTTCCCGCGTGCGTCTGTTGAAATAAGAAACAAACACATATGTAGGGAAAAATACTGGTATATTTGAAAAAGGTATTTAACAGCAGAGTGATTAGTAATAACGAACGCAGGTTAGTAAGTAACAATAGCAAAATTCTACAGTCCAACGGTATGTAATGGTCACCTGATCTCTTAGATCTCTATGATCTAGCGATCTCTATGATCTCCCCTCATCTCTCTAGCACTGACCTATATCGTAGAGAGATCAGTCCATTCAGTCAGAAGGTGGGTGCGCCCCAACAGAGAACTTCCTCTTTAGTCTTTAGAAAATGCCGGAAACACTAAAATAAGAATTGCCGACTATCCTCCAAATTCTACCCTAAATTATAGCATCGCCGGTATGTAATGTCTTAGCTTTTTTCTCTACGTGTTGGACTCTCTTAATATTCTATTATTATTAGAACATGTGTTTAATGTAATCACTCTAATATACAGTTATTTTGCTAGCTTTGCTGGTCATGTGAAATCCCTGTTGTCTCTTGTTAATTCTCCTCACATTTTATCATATTTTAATGATATTGTGGCTTCATGTAAATTTCTTTTATCTCTGTAGACTAAATTATTACAAACTTTAAAACATAAATCTTGTAAGCAAAGTAATTACTACATTTTCCTAAGTGGACGCTCGGTTACACAGTCATGTTCAGTATTTAATTTCCTTGTCATATTTCTTTTGTTATTCACACTAAACTAATCTCAAGTTCGTATTTCTTTCCTTTTTTTTATAGTTTCACACTGTTAGCTTTCAATAAATCTGCTGATGAACATAATTGTGTCAAGAGTTTTGATTGCCATTGTGGGGTTCAGCGTACCCGGATTAAAGGAGAATTTAATACGGGTACCCTGCCCACAAAATACAACGCAAATTTCAAGAAGAAACAACACGATAAGGAACGTTTATTGAAAATAGAACATTGTATATTTATTATCTTGTGAATAGGGTAAAAAGGATTAATGTTTTAGTTAGTTTAAGCAAAATGTGATTTTGACAAAATTGCCTGTGTTCGCTGTCTTTTAACAGAGTAGAAGAGTAATGTCTGTTTCAAAAGAAACAGACATTACTCTTCTGTTTTTGTACAGTTTTAAATGAAAAAGGGGCGAGCAATTTAAGTTGAAAAAGAGAATGTGAATGAGGAATAAAGATAAAAGGAAAATGTACTTATGAGTCAGTTGTAAATTTGTTGTTGTTGTTTCCTAATCCACTTTCGGCTCTTAGTGTCGGGTTGAGTCAGTGATGAAATTTACTATCAGTCTTCTGTGATCTTTACGCTCTTCTCTCTGACTGACTGGCGACTGACTTGGAACTCTGTATTTATTGTTGACTTTCTTTTCACACTGGCTCGTTATCTTTTTTTTTTGGTTTAGCAAATCGCCTCCTTTCATTGGTCAGAAAATTAATTTCACACCTTATTGCGAAATCTGTTTTTAGCCGTTTTGATCCGATTTTGCGGGTGTGCAAATCTACTTTGCGTTTTTTAGTCATTTGTTGGAATGATATAGGATTTGTATCATAAATACATAAAACATTCATCTGACTATGGGGTACGCACACGTGCGAGACAGGCGCTTATTGGGAGGCAGTACTTGTGGCGATAGAGAAATAAATAAATGAAAAAGACCAAAATTTCACCATCCCTAAAAAAACGGATATTAAAAATCCCAAAGTAAACATGGCCATAGTTCGACGAACCAATCAGAAAGCTTTCAAAACCAAGACGTAAAAAAAGAAATAAACAAATAATAACAAGGAGACCAAACTTTCACCATCTCTAAAAATAGATAGTTCGACCAACCAATCAGAAATCTTTCACGCCCAGTATATAAGGCCGCAAGCGAATGAGAAGCAGTGTGCTCTTTTTTTAAGTGGATCTATAGATGTTTATATAACCAGATTTAAAATCAACCAAAACTAGATTTGATAAATTAATTTTGTCCATTCTTCGATGTTACGGTCATCGTAACATACCCAGAGACGAAATACGACACTAGATGGCGACTTTAGACGATTAACCCATACTTGCTACATTGGAAAGAAACATATCTTTTTTCACCATATTGTCAAGCGGCGGTTACTACATTTGGATACATAGATACATTTACTTCTTCCCAAACAGTTTATCTCTTGTATGCGCTAGGATTTGAGTAATCATGGCATTTTAAAACAATAAACATTGCCGAAAAGTGGAGGTAGTTAAAATTAAATAAAAGCGGTGATATAGGAAAAATCGTCCTTTCGACACTTCGTTTTGTCGAGTGCAAAGGTCCATGTTTGCCAAAAATCCTTTCAAAAATATTAACTAAGAACATCATCAGCATCCACATCAACGATAAACATGAAGATATTCTCCAGAATATTCTTGATGTTTATCTTTACCAATTAATTCATGCATTCAAATAATTACTTCTTCTTTTGATCACTTTGCCCTATTTATCCCTTTTATTATTCCGATTAAACTACTCTAAATCTTGTATCAATTCCTTTTTTGTCTAAAGCTTTGGGCTTTCAGTAAACTCGTTGAACAGACTTTGTCTTCAGAGTCTTCACTGCCGTGAAGCGTTTATCTAACTGTATGGGATACGCATGCGCATGAAACGGGTGCACATCAAGAGGCAATACAGTAACGTTTTCTATATAGTCATTTCTCGGATCAGTCATAAGGTTTTCCTAAAACGTTTTGACTGAGGTAGAGATTAACATGTCCTGTCGAAGGAAAAAGGACAGGCCAATAGACAACTTACCTGTCGTGCTTGTGTGAATGATGGCGGAACGTGTTGTAGGTGGTTTGGCATGGGACAAACGTAGCTAAGGGCTTAAAGGGACGAGAAGTAGTAGAGAGCCATGATCGCTTACACCCAGAAAGAACACGACACATAGAACAACAACATAGAAACATAAAAGATGTACGACGGGTCTTTATAATGGAAGATCGAAAAAGATTTTAAAGAAGGATTTGCAATGTAATCGATCCTGACCTGGCATCTCGACTTCAGTCACTCTCTCACCGACATGGTGTAGCTTCACTCTGTCTTTTCTACAAATATTTTCATGGCAACTGCTCTGACAAGCTATTTTCCCTGGCGTCCCGATTACGTGAATTTAAGCATGCTATCAGATAGGAATCTAGGTCTCACCGTTTCACTGTTGAAATAGTTAAGTGTAACCGCCATTTCTACTCCAACAGTTTCTTTTCTCGCACTTCCCGCCTGTGGAATTCTTTTTTCCGTTTATTTCCTTCTATGATACAATATTAAAAAATTTAAATGCAACGTCAATCGCCATCTTCTATTTTCTTGAATCCCGTTCAGATTTCATTCTTTCCTCGCCCCCAACCTATACCTAGTTTTTTTTTTCTCTCACCTTCATTCTCTGTAAACCCTGCATACTAGTGGCATTCCCGCCTTACTTGGGGTGAAATGATTAAAAAGAGATACACAAATACATTGCCCAGTGTAAATGAAAACTTTTTATTTACTTCATGAAAACGCAAAACAGTCAGAAAATCACAACAAGTTTGAAATTCACAGTTATTACGTAGTGTGTTGCAATATCGATTGACAACCTTAGATTCTGATAATTGTCGAATTTGAGCTGGCTAAAATTTGCTAAAATTCCACATTTATTTCTTCCTAAAGTCTTTATCTCTTGTATGATCCAGGATTTGAGTAATCATGGCATTTCAAAACAATAAACGTTGCCGAAAAGTGGAGGTAGTAAAAATATAATAAATGAACTCTTGCAGGCTGTTACAGTAGAGCTGTAGTTGGACTTGCAGGCTATTACGGTAAGAGGTGTAGGTGTACTCTTGCAGGCTGTTGAAGTAAGAGTTGTAGGGGGATTCTAGCAGGCCGTTACAGTAAGAGTTGTAGTTGGACACTCGCAGGCTGTTACAGTAAGAGTTGTAGATGGACACTCGCAGGCTGTTACAGTAAGATTGGAGTTGGACTCTTGCCGGCTGTTAGAGTAAGAGTTGTAGTTGGACTCTTGCAGGCTGTTAAAGTAAGATTTGTAGGTGGACTCTTGCAGGCTGTTACAGTAATAGTTGTAGTTGGACTCTTGCAGGTTGTTACAGTAAGATTGGAGTTGGACTCTTGCAGGCTGTTACAGTAAGAGTTGTAGGTTGACTCTTGCAGGCTGTTACAGTAAGAGTTTTAGGTTGACACTTGCAGGCTGTTACAGTAAGAGTTGTAGTTGGACTCTTGCAGGTTGTTACAGTAAGATTGGAGTTGGACTCTTGCAGGCTGTTACAGTAAGAGTTGTAGGTTGATTCTTGCAGGCTGTTACAGTAAGAGTTTTAGGTTGACTCTTGCAAGCTGTTACAGTAAGAGTTGTAGTTGGACTCTTGCAGGTTGTTACAGTAAGATTGGAGTTGGACTCTTGCAGGCTGTTACAGTAAGAGTTGTAGGTTGATTCTTGCAGGCTGTTACAGTAAGAGTTTTAGGTTGACTCTTGCAGGCTGTTACAGTAAGAGTTGTAGTTAATCTCTGGCAGGGGGTTACAGTAAGATTTGTAGGCGGACTCTTGCAGTCTGTTACAGTAAGAGTTGTATTTGGACTCTTGCAGGCTGTTACAGTAAGAGTTGTATTTGGACTCTTGCAGGTTGTTACAGTAAGAGTTGTAGGTTGACTCCTGCAGGCTGTTGCAGTAAGAGTTGCAGTTGGACTCTTGCAAACTGTTACAGTAAGAGTTGTAGTTGGACACTTGCAGGCTGTTACAGTCGGAATCGCCGGTGGACTCTTGCAGGCTGTTACAATAAGAATTGTATGTGGACTCTTGCAGGCTGATACAGTAAGAGTTGTAGTTGGACTCTTGCAGTCTGTTACTGTAATTGTTGTGCGTGGACTCTTCCAGTCTGTTACAGGAAGAGTTGTAGGTTGACTCTTGCAGGCTGTTACAGTAAGAGTTTTAGGTTGACTCTTGCAGGCTGTTACAGTAAGAGTTGTAGTTGGACTGTTGCTAGCTGTTACAGTAAGAGTTGTAGTTGGACTGTTGCAGGCTGTTACAGTAAGAGTTGTGTGTGGAGTCTTGCAGGATGTTACAGTAAGAGTTGTAGTTGGACTCTTGCAGGTTGTTACAGTAATAGTTGTAGTTGGACTCTTGCAGGCTGTTACAGTAAGAGTTGTAGTTAGACTATTGCAGGCTGTTACAGTAAGAGTTGTATTTGGACTCTTGCAGGCTGTTACATTAAGAATTGTCGGTGGCCTCTTGCAGGCTGTTACAGTAAGAATTGTAGGTGGACCCTTGCAGTGTGTTACAGTAAGAGTTGTATTTGGACTCTTGCAGGCTGTTACATTAAGAAATGTCGGTGGCCTCTTGCAGGCTGTTACAGTAAGAATTGTATGTGGACTCTTGCAGGCTGTTACAGTAAGCGTTGTAGTTGGACTCTTGCAGACTGTTACAGTAAGAATTGTAGGTGGACTCTTGCAGGCTGTTACAGTAAGAATTGTAGGTGGACTCTTGCATTCCATTACAGTAAGAGTTGTAGTTGGACCCTTGCAGGCTGTTACAGTAAGAATTGTAGGTGGACCCTTGCAGTCTGTTACAGTAAGAATTGTAGGTGGACTCTTGCAGGCTGTTATAGTAAGAGTTGTAGTTGGACTTTAGCAGGCTGTTACAGTAAGATTTGTAGTTGGACTTTAGCAGGGTGTTACAGTAAGAATTGTAGGTGGACTATTGCAGGCTGTTACAGTAAGAGTTGTAGTTGGACTCTTGCAGGCTGTTACAGTAAGAATTGTAGGTGGACTCTTGCAGTCTTTTACAGTAAGAGTTGTATTTGGACTCTTGCAGTCTGTTACAGTAAGAATTGTAGGTGGACACTTGCAGTCTGTTACAGTAAGAGTTGTATTTGGACTCTTGCAGGCTGTTACACTAAGAATTGTAGGTAGACTCTTGCAGGGTGTTACAGTAAGAGTTGTATTTGGACTCTTGCAGGCTGTTACAGTAAGAATTGCTGGTAGACACTTGCTGGCTATTAAAGTAAGAGTTGTATTTGGACTCTTGCAGGCTGTTACATTAAGAATTGTAGGTGGACACTAGCAGGCTGTTGCAGTAACAATTGTAGGTGGACTCTTGCAGGGTGTTACAGTAAGAGTTGTAGTTGGACTCTTGCACGCTGCTACAGTAAGAGTTGTAGTTGGACTCTTGCAGGCTGTTCCAGTAAGAGTTGTAGGTGGACTCTTGCAGGCTGTTACAGTAAGAATTGTAGGTGGACTTTTGCAGGCTGTTACAGTAAGAGTTGTAGTTGGACACTTGCAGGCTGTTACAGTAAGAATTGTAGGTGGCCTCTTGCAGGCTGTTACAGTAAGAATTGTAGGTGGACACTTGCAGGCTGTTACAGGAAGAGTTGTAGTTGGACTCTTGCAGGCTGTTACAGTAAGAATTGTAGGTGGACTCTTGCAGGCTGTTACAGTAAGAATTGTAGGTGGACTCTTGCAGGCTGTTACAGTAAGAGTTTTAGTTGGACTCTTGCAGGATGTTACAGTAAGAATTGTAGGTGGACTCTTGCAGTCTTTTACAGTAAGAATTGTAGGTGGACTCTTGCAGGCTGTTACAGTAAGAGTTGTAGATCGACTCTTGCAGGATGTTACAGTAAGAATTGTAGGTGGACTCTAGCAGTCTTTTACAGTAAGAGTTGTATTTGGACTCTTAAAGGCTGTTACAGTAAGAATTGTAGGTGGACACTTGTAGTCTGTTACAGTAAGAGTTGTATTTGGACTCTTGCAGGCTGTTACAGTAAGAATTGTTGGTAGACTCTTGCAGTCTGTTACAGTAAGAGTTGTATTTGGACTCTTGCTGGCTGTTACAGTAAGAATTGTAGGTGAAATCTCGCAGGCTGTTACAGTAAGAGTTGTATGTGGACATTTCAGGCTGTTTCAGCAAGTGTTGTAGTTGGACTCTTGCAGGCTTTTACCGGAAGAGTTGTAGTTGGAATCTTGACGGCTGTTACAGTAAGAGTGGTAGTTGGACTCTTGCAGGCTGTTACAGTAACAGTTGCAGTTGGACTATTGCAGGCTGTTATAGTAAGAGTTGTATTTGGACTATTGCAGGCTGTTACATTAAGAATTGTAGGTGGCCTCTTGCAGGCTGTTACAGTAAGAATTGTAGGTGGACTTTTGCAGGCTGTTACAGTAAGAGTTGTAGTTGGACACTTGCAGGCTGTTACAGTAAGAATTGTAGGTGGCCTCTTGCAGGCTGTTACAGTAAGAATTGTAGGTGGACACTTGCAGGCTGTTACAGGAAGAGTTGTAGTTGGACTCTTGCAGGCTGTTACAGTAAGAATTGTAGGTGGACTCTTGCAGGCTGTTACAGTAAGAATTGTAGGTGGACTCTTGCAGGCTGTTACAGTAAGAGTTTTAGTTGGACTCTTGCAGGATGTTACAGTAAGAATTGTAGGTGGACTCTTGCAGTCTTTTACAGTAAGAATTGTAGGTGGACTCTTGCAGGCTGTTACAGTAAGAGTTGTAGATCGACTCTTGCAGGATGTTACAGTAAGAATTGTAGGTGGACTCTAGCAGTCTTTTACAGTAAGAGTTGTATTTGGACTCTTAAAGGCTGTTACAGTAAGAATTGTAGGTGGACACTTGTAGTCTGTTACAGTAAGAGTTGTATTTGGACTCTTGCAGGCTGTTACAGTAAGAATTGTTGGTAGACTCTTGCAGTCTGTTACAGTAAGAGTTGTATTTGGACTCTTGCTGGCTGTTACAGTAAGAATTGTAGGTGAAATCTCGCAGGCTGTTACAGTAAGAGTTGTATGTGGACATTTCAGGCTGTTTCAGCAAGTGTTGTAGTTGGACTCTTGCAGGCTTTTACCGGAAGAGTTGTAGTTGGAATCTTGACGGCTGTTACAGTAAGAGTGGTAGTTGGACTCTTGCAGGCTGTTACAGTAACAGTTGCAGTTGGACTATTGCAGGCTGTTATAGTAAGAGTTGTATTTGGACTATTGCAGGCTGTTACATTAAGAATTGTAGGTGGCCTCTTGCAGGCTGTTACAGTAAGAATTGTAGGTGGACCCTTGCAGTGTGTTACAGTAAGAGTTGTAGTTGGACTCTTGCAGGCTGTTACAGTAAGAATTGTAGGTGGACTCTTGCAGTCTGTTACAGTAAGAATTGTAGGTGGACTCTTGCAGGCTGTTACAGTAAGAGTTGTAGTTGGACTTTAGCAGGGTGTTACAGTAAGAATTGTAGGTGGACTCTTGCAGTCTTTTACAGTAAGAGTTGTATTTGGACTCTTGCAGTCTGTTACAGTAAGAGTTGTAGTTGGACTCTTACAGGCTGTTACAGTAAGAATTGTAGGTGGACACTTGCAGTCTGTTACAGTAAGAGTTGTATTTGGACTCTTGCAGGCTGTTACAGTAAGAATTGTTGGTAGACACTTGCTGGCTATTAAAGTAAGAGTTGTAATTGGACTCTTGCAGGCTGTTACATTAAGAATTGTAGGTGGACACTGGCATGCTGTTACAGTAAGAATTGTAGGTGGACTCTTGCAGGCTGTTACAGTAAGAGTTGTAGTTGGACTCTTGCAGGCTGCTACAGTAAGAGTTGCAGTTGGACTCTTGCAGGCTGTTACAGTAAGAGTTGTAGGTGGACTCTTGCAGGCTGTTACATTAAGAATTGTAGGTGGACTCTTGCAGGCTGTTACAGTAAGAATTGTAGGTGGACTCTTGCAGGCTTTTACAGTAAGAGTTGTAGTTGGACTCTTGCAGGCTGTTACAGTAAGAATTGTTGGTGGACACTTGCAGGCTGTTACAGTAAGAATTGTAGGTGGACTCTTGAAGGCTGTTACAGTAAGAGTTGTAGTTGGACTCTTGCAGGCTGTTACAGTAAGAATTGTAGGTGGACTCTTGCAGGCTGTTACAGTAAGAATTGTAGGTGGACTCTTGCAGGCTGTTACAGTAAGAGTTGTAGATCGACTCTTGCAGGATGTTACAGTAAGAATTGTAGGTGGACTCTAGCAGTCTTTTACAGTAAGAGTTGTATTTGGACTCTTGCAGTCTGTTACAGTAAAAGTTGTAGTTGGACTCTTGCAGGATGTTACAGTAAGAATTGTAGGTGGACTCTTGCAGTCTTTTACAGTAAGAGTTGTATTTGGACTCTTGCAGTCTGTTACAGTAAGAGTTGTAGTTGGACTCTTACAGGCTGTTACAGTAAGAATTGTAGGTGTACACTTGCAGTCTGTTACAGTAAGAGTTGTATTTGGACTCTTGCAGGCTGTTACAGTAAAAGTTGTAGTTGGACTCTTGCAGGATGTTACAGTAAGAATTGTAGGTGGACTCTTGCAGTCTTTTACAGTAAGAGTTGTATTTGGACTCTTGCAGTCTGTTACAGTAAGAGTTGTAGTTGGTCTCTTACAGGCTGTTACAGTAAGAATTGTAGGTGTACACTTGCAGTCTGTTACATTAAGAGTTGTATTTGGACTCTTGCAGGCTGTTACAGTAAGAATTGTTGGTAGACTCTTGCAGTCTGTTACAGTAAGAGTTGTATTTGGACTCTTGCTGGCTGTTACAGTAAGAATTGTAGGTGAACTCTCGCAGGCTGTTACAGTAAGAGTTGTATGTGGACATTTCAGGCTGTTTCAGTAAGTGTTGTAGTTGGACTCTTGCAGGCTTTTAGAGTAAGAGTTGTAGTTGGACTCTTGCAGGCTGTTATAGTAAGAGTTGTAGTTGGACTCTTGCAGGCTTTTACAGCAAGAGCTGTAGTTGGACTCTTGCAGGCTGTTACAGTAAGAGTTGTGGGTGGACACTTGAAGGCTGATACAGTAAGAGTTGTAGTTGGACTCTTGCAAACTGTTACAGTAAGAGTTGTATTTGGACTCTTGCAGGCTGCAACAGTAATAACTGTAGTTGGACTCTTGCAGGCTGTTACAGTAAAAATTGTAGGTGAACTCTCGCAGGCTGTTACAGTAAGAGTTGTATGTGGACTCTTGAAGGCTGATACAGTAAGCTTTGTAGTTGGACTCTAGCAGACTGTTACAGTAAGAGTTGCAGGTGGAGTCTTGCAGGCTGTTACAGTAAGAGTTGTAGTTTGACTCTTGCAAACTGTTATAGTAAGAGTTGTAGTTGGACTCTTGCAGGCTGTTACAGTAATAGCTGTAGTTGGACTCTTGCAGGCTGATACAGTAAGTGTTGTAGTTGGACTCTTGCAGGCTGTTACAGTAAGAATTGTTGTTGGACTCTTGCAGACTGTTACAGTAAGACTTGTAAGTTGATTCTTGCAAGGTGTTACCGTAAGAGTTGTAGTTGGACTCTTGCATTCTGTTACAGTAAAATTTGTAGTTGGACTCTTGCAGGCTGATACAGTAATAGCTATAGTTGGACTCTTGCAGGTGATACAGTAAGAGTTCTAGTTGGACTCCTGCAGACTGTTACAGTAAGAGTTGCAGGTGGACTTTTGCAGGCTGTTACAGTAATATTTATATGTGGACTCTGGCAGGCTGTTACAGTAACAGATGTATTTTGACTCTTGCATGCTGTTACAGTACGAATTGTTGTTGGACTCTTGCAGGTTGTTACAGTAAGACTTGTAGGTTGATTCTTGCAAGCTGTTACCGTAAGAGTTGTAGGTTGACTCTTGCATTCTGTTACAGTAAAAGTTGTAGTTGGACTCTGGCAGGCTGTTACAGTAAGAGTTGTAGTTAGACGCTTGCAGGCTGTTACAGTAAGAGTTGTAGTTAGACGCTTGCAGGCTGTTACAGTAAGAATTGCGGGGGGACTCTGGCAGGCTGTTACAGTAAGAGTTGTAGTTGGACTCTTGCAAACTGTTACAGTAAGAGTGTAGTTGGACTCTTGCAGGCTGTTACAGTAATAGCTGTAGTTGGACTCTTGCAGACTGATACAGTAAGTGTTGTAGTTGTACTCTTTCAGGCTGTTACAGTAAGACTTGTTGTTGGACTCTTGCAGGCTGTTACAGTAAGAGTTGTAGTTGGACTCCTGCAGACTGTTACAGTAAGAGTTGTACTTGGACTCTTGCAGGTTGTTACAGTAATAGCTGTAGTTGGACTCTTGCAGGCTGATACAGTAAGAATTGTAGTTGGACTCCTGCAGACTGTTACAGTAAGAGTTGCAGGAGGACTCTTGCAGGCTGATACAGTAAGAGTTGTAGGTTGACTCTTGCATTCTGTTACAGTAAGAGTAGTAGTTGGACTCTTGCAGGCTGTTACAGTAAGAGTTGTAGTTGGACACTTGCAGGCTGTTACAGTAAGACTTGTAGGTTGACTTTTGCAAGCTGTTACCGTAAGAGTTGTAGGTTGACTCTTGCATTCTGTTACAGTAAGTGTTGTATTTGGACTCTTGCAGGCTGTTACAGTAATAGCTGTAGTTGGACTCTTGCAGGCTGATACAGTAAGAGATGTAGTTGGACTCTTGCAGGCTGTTACAGTAATAGCTGTAGTTGGACTCTTGCAGGCTGTTACAGTAAGAGTTGTAGGTTGACTCTTGCAAGCTGTTACCGTAAGAGTTGCAGGTTGACTCTTGCAATCTGTTACAGTAAAAGTTGTAGTTGGACTATGGCAGGGTGTTACAGTAAGAGTTGTAGTTGGACTTTTGCAGGCTGCTACAGTAAGAGTTGTAGTTGGACTCTTGCAGGCTGTTACAGTAAGAGTTGTAGGTGTACTCTTGCAGGCTGTTACAGTAAGAATTGTAGGTGGACTCTTGCAGGCTGTTACAGTAAGATTTGTAGTTGGACTCTTGCAGGCTGTTACAGTAAGAATTGTAGGTGGACTCTTGCAGGCTGTTACAGTAAGAATTGTAGGTGGACTCTTGCAGGCTGTTACAGTAAGATTTGTAGTTGACTCTTGCAGGCTGTTACAGTAAGAATTGTAGGTGGACTGTTGCAGGCTGTTACAGTAAGAATTGTATTTGGACTCTTGCAGGCTGTTACACTAAGAATTGTTGGTAGACTCTTGCAGTCTGTTACAGTAAGAGTTGTATTTGGACTCTTGCTGGCTGTTACAGTAAGAATTGTAGGTGAACTCTCGCAGGCTGTTACAGTAAGAGTTGTATGTGGACATTTCAGGCTGTTTCAGTAAGTGTTGTAGTTGGACTCTTGCAGGCTGTTACAGTAAGAGTTGTAGTTGGACTCTTGCAGGCTTTTACAGCAAGAGCTGTAGTTGGACTCTTGCAGGCTGTTACAGTAAGAGTTGTGGGTGGACTCTTGAAGGCTGATACAGTATGATTTGTAGTTGGACTCTTGCAAACTGTTACAGTAAGAGTTGTATTTGGACTCTTGCAGGCTGTAACAGTAATAGCTGTAGTTGGACTCTTGCAGGCTGATACAATAAGTGTTGTAGTTGGGCTCTTGCAGGCTGTTACAGTAAGTGTTTTGTGTGGACTCTTGCAGGCTGTTACAGTAAGACTTGTAGTTGAACTTTTTCAGGTTGTTACAGTAATAGTTGTAGTTGGACTCCTGCAGGCTGTTCCATTAAGAGTTGTAGTTGGACACTCGCAGGCTGTTACAGTAAGAGTTGTATTTGGACTCTTGCTGGCTGTTACAGTAAGAATTGTAGGTGGAATCTTGCAGGCTGTTACAGTAAGAATTGTAGGTGAACTCTCGCAGGCTGTTACAGTAAGAGTTGTATGTGGACACTTGCAGGCTTGTACAGTAAGAGTTGCAGTCGGACACTTGCAGGCTGATACAGTAAGTGTTGTAGTTGGACTCTTGCAGGCTGTTACAGTAAGAATTGTTGTTGGACTCTTGCAGGCTGTTACAGTAAGAGTTGCAGGTGGACTCTTGCAGGCTGTTACAGTAAGAGTTGTAGTTGGACTCTTGCAAACTGTTACAGTAAGAGTTGTAGTTGGACTCTTGCAGGCTGTTACAGTAATAGCTGTAGTTGGACTCTTGCAGGCTGATACAGTAAGTGTTGTAGTTGGACTCTTGCAGGCTGTTACAGTAAGAATTGTTGTTGGACTCTTGCAGGCTGTTACACTAAGACTTGTAGGTTGACTCTTGCAAGGTGTTACCGTAAGAGTTGTAGGTTGACTCTTGCATTCTGTTACAGTAAATGTTGTATTTGGACTCTTGCAGGCTGTTACAGTAATAGCGGTAGTTGGACTCTTGCAGGCTGATACAGTAAGAGTTCTAGTTTGACTCCTGCAGACTGTTACAGTAAGAGTTGCAGGTGGACTCTTGCAGGCTGATACAGTAAGTGTTGTATTTGGACTCTTGCAGGCTGTTACAGTAATATTTATAGGTGGACTCTGGCAGGCTGTTACAGTAAGAGATGTATTTTGACTCTTGCAGGCTGTTACAGTACGAATTGTTGTTGGACTCTTGCAGGTTGTTACAGTAAGACTTGTAGGTTGACTCTTGCAAGCTGCTACCATAAGAGTTGTAGGTTGACTCTTGCATTCTGTTACAGTAAAATTTGTAGTTGGACTCTGCCAGACTGTTACAGTAAGAGTTGTAGTTGGACGCTTGCAGGCTGTTACAGTAAGAGTTGCGGGGGGACTCTGGCAGGCTGTTACAGTAAGAGTTGTAGTTGGACTCTTGCAAAATGTTACTTTAAGAGTTGTAGTTGGACTCTTGCAGGCTGTTACGGTAATAGCTGTAGTTGGACTCTTGCAGACTGATACAGTAAGTGTTGTAGTTGTACTCTTTCAGGCTGTTACAGTAAGAATTGTTGTTGGACTCTTGCAGGCTGTTACAGTAAGAGTTGTAGTTGGACTCCTGCAGACTGTTACAGTAAGAGTTGTAGTTGGACTCTTGCAGGCTGTTACAGTAATAGCTGTAGTTGGACTCTTGCAGGCTGATACAGTAAGAATTGTAGTTGGACTCCTGCAGACTGTTACAGTAAGAGTTGCAGGAGGACTCTTGCAGGCTGATACAGTAAGAGTTGTAGGTTGACTCTTGCATTCTGTTACAGTAAGAGTAGTAGTTGGACTCCTGCAGACTGTTACAGTAAGAGTTGTAGTTGGACTCTTGCAGGCTGTTACAGTAAGAGTTGTAGTTGGACTCCTGCAGACTGTTACAGTAAGAGTTGTAGTTGGACTCTTGCAGGCTGTTACAGTAAGAGTTGTGGGTGGACTCTTGAAGGCTGATACAGTAAGATTTGTAGTTGGACTCTTGCAAACTGTTACAGTAAGAGTTGTATTTGGACTCTTGCAGGCTGTAACAGTAATAGCTGTAGTTGGACTCTTGCAGGCTGATACAATAAGTGTTGTAGTTGGGCTCTTGCAGGCTGTTACAGTAAGTGTTTTGTGTGGACTCTTGCAGGCTGTTACAGTAAGACTTGTAGTTGAACTTTTTCAGGTTGTTACAGTAATAGTTGTAGTTGGACTCCTGCAGGCTGTTCCATTAAGAGTTGTAGTTGGACACTCGCAGGCTGTTACAGTAAGAGTTGTATTTGGACTCTTGCTGGCTGTTACAGTAAGAATTGTAGGTGGAATCTTGCAGGCTGTTACAGTAAGAATTGTAGGTGAACTCTCGCAGGCTGTTACAGTAAGAGTTGTATGTGGACACTTGCAGGCTTGTACAGTAAGAGTTGCAGTCGGACACTTGCAGGCTGATACAGTAAGTGTTGTAGTTGGACTCTTGCAGGCTGTTACAGTAAGAATTGTTGTTGGACTCTTGCAGGCTGTTACAGTAAGAGTTGCAGGTGGACTCTTGCAGGCTGTTACAGTAAGAGTTGTAGTTGGACTCTTGCAAACTGTTACAGTAAGAGTTGTAGTTGGACTCTTGCAGGCTGTTACAGTAATAGCTGTAGTTGGACTCTTGCAGGCTGATACAGTAAGTGTTGTAGTTGGACTCTTGCAGGCTGTTACAGTAAGAATTGTTGTTGGACTCTTGCAGGCTGTTACACTAAGACTTGTAGGTTGACTCTTGCAAGGTGTTACCGTAAGAGTTGTAGGTTGACTCTTGCATTCTGTTACAGTAAATGTTGTATTTGGACTCTTGCAGGCTGATACAGTAAGAGTTCTAGTTTGACTCCTGCAGACTGTTACAGTAAGAGTTGCAGGTGGACTCTTGCAGGCTGATACAGTAAGTGTTGTATTTGGACTCTTGCAGGCTGTTACAGTAATATTTATAGGTGGACTCTGGCAGGCTGTTACAGTAAGAGATGTATTTTGACTCTTGCAGGCTGTTACTGTACGAATTGTTGTTGGACTCTTGCAGGTTGTTACAGTAAGACTTGTAGGTTGACTCTTGCAAGCTGCTACCATAAGAGTTGTAGGTTGACTCTTGCATTCTGTTACAGTAAAATTTGTAGTTGGACTCTGCCAGACTGTTACAGTAAGAGTTGTAGTTGGACGCTTGCAGGCTGTTACAGTAAGAGTTGCGGGGGGACTCTGGCAGGCTGTTACAGTAAGAGTTGTAGTTGGACTCTTGCAAAATGTTACTTTAAGAGTTGTAGTTGGACTCTTGCAGGCTGTTACGGTAATAGCTGTAGTTGGACTCTTGCAGACTGATACAGTAAGTGTTGTAGTTGTACTCTTTCAGGCTGTTACAGTAAGAATTGTTGTTGGACTCTTGCAGGCTGTTACAGTAAGAGTTGTAGTTGGACTCCTGCAGACTGTTACAGTAAGAGTTGTAGTTGGACTCTTGCAGGCTGTTACAGTAATAGCTGTAGTTGGACTCTTGCAGGCTGATACGGTAAGAATTGTAGTTGGACTCCTGCAGACTGTTACAGTAAGAGTTGCAGGTGGACTCTTGCAGGCTGTTACAGCAAGTGTTGTAGTTGGACTCTTGCAGGCTGTTACAGTAAGAGTTGTAGGTTGACTCTTGCATTCTGATACAGTAAGACTTGTAGTTGGACTCTTGCAGGCTGTTACAGTAAGAGTTGTAGTTGGACTCTGGCAGGCTGTTACAGTAAGACTTGTAGGTTGACTCTTGCAGGATGTTACAGTAAGAGTTGCGGGTGGACTCTTGCAGGCTGTTACAGTAAGTGTTGTATTTGGACTCTAGCAGGCTGTTACTGTAATAGCTGTAGTTGGACTCTTGCAGGCTGATACAGTAAGATATGTAGTTGGACTCTTGCAGGCTGTTACAGTAATAGCTGTAGTTGGACTCTTGCAGGCTGTTACAGTAAGAGTTGTAGGTTGACTCTTGCAAGCTGTTACCGTAAGAGTTGCAGGTTGACTCTTTCATTCTGTTACAGTAAAAGTTGTAGTTGGACTCTGGCAGGCTGTTACAGTAAGAGTTGCGGGTGGACTCTTGCAGGCTGTTACAGTAAGAGTTGTAGTTGGACTCTTGCAAACTGTTACAGTAATAGCTGTAGTTGGACTCTTGCAGGCTGTTACAGTAAGAGTTGTAGTTGGACTCTTGCAGGCTGTTACAGTAAGACTTGTAGGTTGACTCTTGCAAGCTGTTACCGTAAGAGTTGCATGTTGACTCTTGCATTCTGTTACAGTAAAAGTTGTAGTTGGACTCTGGCAGGCTGTTACAGTACGAGTTGCGGGTGGACTCTTGCAGGCTGTTACAGTTAGAGTTGTAGTTGGACTCTTGCAAACTGTTACAGTAAGAGTTGTAGTTGGACTCTTGCAGGCTGTTACAGTAATAGCTGTAGTTGGACTCTTGCAGGCTGATACAGTAAGTGTTGTAGTTGGACTCTTGCAGGATGTTACAGTAAGAATTGTTGTTGGACTCTTGCAGGTTGTTACAGTAAGACTTGTAGGTTGACTCTTGCAAGCTAGTACCGTAAGTGTTGTAGGTTGACTCTTGCAAGCTGTTACCGTAAGAGTTGTAGGTTGACTCTTGCATTCTGTTACAGTAAGTGTTGTATTTGGACTCTTGCAGGCTGTTACAGTAATAGCTGTAGTTGGACTCTTGCAGGCTGATACAGTAAGAGTTGTAGTTGGACTCTTGCAGGCTGTTACAGTAATAGCTGTAGTTGGACTCTTGCAGGCTGTTACAGTAAGAGTTTTAGTTGGACTCTTGCAGGCTGTTACAGTAAGACTTGTAGGTTGACTCTTGCAAGCTGTTACCGTAAGAGTTGCAGGTTGACTCTTGCATTCTGTTACAGCAAAAGTAGTTGGACACTTACAGGCTGTTACAGGAAGAGTTGTAGTTGGACGCTTGCAGGCTGTTACAGTAAGAGTTGCGGGTGGACTCTTGCATTCTGTTACAGTAAGTGTTGTATTTGAACTCTTGCAGGCTGTTACAGTAATAGCTGTAGTTGGACACTTGCAGGCTGATACAGTAAGAGTTGTAGTTGGACTCTTGCAGGCTGTTACAGTAATAGCTGTAGTTGGACACTTGCAGGCTGTTACAGTAAGAGTTGTAGTTGGACTCTTGCAGGCTGTTACAGTAAGACATGTAGGTTGACTCTTGGAATCTGTTACCGTAAGAGTTGCAGGTTGACTCTTGCATTCTGTTACAGTAAAAGTTGTAGTTGGACTCTGGCATGCTGTTACAGTAATAGTTGTAGTTGGACGCTTCCAGGCTGTTACAGTAAGAGTTGCGGGTGGACTCTTGGAGGTTGTTACAGTAAGAGTTGTAGTTGGACTCTTGCAAACTGTTACAGTAAGAGTTGTAGTTGGACTCTTGCAGGCTGTTACAGTAATAGCTGTAGTTGGACTCTTGCAGGCTGATACAGTAAGTGTTGTAGTTGGACTCTTGCAGGCTGTTACAGTAAGAATTGTTGTTGGTCTCTTGCAGGTTGTTACAGTAAGACTTGTAGGTTGACTCTTGCAAGCTGTTACCGTAAGTGTTGTAGGTTGACTCTTGCATTCTGTTACAGTAAAAGTTGTAGTTGGACTCTTGCTGGCTATTACAGTAATAGCTGTAGTTGGACTCTTGCAGGCTGATACAGTAAGAGTTGTAGTTGGACTCCTGCAGACTGTTACAGTAAGAGTTGTATTTGGACTCTTGCAGGCTGTTACAGTAATAGCTGTAGTTGGACTCTTGCAGGCTGATACAGTAAGAATTGTAGTTGGACTCCTGCAGACTGTTACAGTAAGAGTTGCAGGTGGACTCTTGCCGGCTGATACAGTAAGTGTTGTAGTTGGACTCTTGCAGGCTGTTACAGTAATAGCGGTAGTTGGACTCTTGCAGGCTGATACAGTAAGAGTTCTAGTTTGACTCCTGCAGACTGTTACAGTAAGAGTTGCAGGTGGACTCTTGCAGGCTGATACAGTAAGTGTTGTATTTGGACTCTTGCAGGCTGTTACAGTAATATTTATAGGTGGACTCTGGCAGGCTGTTACAGTAAGAGATGTATTTTGACTCTTGCAGGCTGTTACAGTACGAATTGTTGTTGGACTCTTGCAGGTTGTTACAGTAAGACTTGTAGGTTGACTCTTGCAAGCTGCTACCATAAGAGTTGTAGGTTGACTCTTGCATTCTGTTACAGTAAAATTTGTAGTTGGACTCTGCCAGACTGTTACAGTAAGAGTTGTAGTTGGACGCTTGCAGGCTGTTACAGTAAGAGTTGCGGGGGGACTCTGGCAGGCTGTTACAGTAAGAGTTGTAGTTGGACTCTTGCAAAATGTTACAGTAAGAGTTGTAGTTGGACTCTTGCAGGCTGTTACGGTAATAGCTGTAGTTGGACTCTTGCAGACTGATACAGTAAGTGTTGTAGTTGTACTCTTTCAGGCTGTTACAGTAAGAATTGTTGTTGGACTCTTGCAGGCTGTTACAGTAAGAGTTGTAGTTGGACTCCTGCACACTGTTACAGTAAGAGTTGTAGTTGGACTCTTGCAGGCTGTTACAGTAATAGCTGTAATTGGACTCTTGCAGGCTGATACGGTAAGAATTGTAGTTGGACTCCTGCAGACTGTTACAGTAAGAGTTGCAGGTGGACTCTTGCAGGCTGTTACAGCAAGAGTTGTAGGTTGACTCTTACATTCTGTTACAGTAAGTGTTGTATTTGGACTCTTGCAGGCTGTTACAGTAATAGCTGTAGTTGGACTCTTGCAGGCTGATACAGTAAGAGTTGTAGTTGGACTCTTGCAGGCTGTTACAGTAATAGCTGTAGTTGGACTCTTGCAGGCTGTTACAGTAAGAGTTTTAGTTGGACTCTTGCAGGCTGTTACAGTAAGACTTGTAGGTTGACTCTTGCAAGCTGTTACCGTAAGAGTTGCAGGTTGACTCTTGCATTCTGTTACAGCAAAAGTAGTTGGACACTTACAGGCTGTTACAGGAAGAGTTGTAGTTGGACGCTTGCAGGCTGTTACAGTAAGAGTTGCGGGTGGACTCTTGCATTCTGTTACAGTAAGTGTTGTATTTGAACTCTTGCAGGCTGTTACAGTAATAGCTGTAGTTGGACTCTTGCAGGCTGATACAGTAAGAGTTGTAGTTGGACTCTTGCAGGCTGTTACAGTAATAGCTGTAGTTGGACTCTTGCAGGCTGTTACAGTAAGAGTTGTAGTTGGACACTTGCAGGCTGTTACAGTAAGACATGTAGGTTGACTCTTGGAATCTGTTACCGTAAGAGTTGCAGGTTGACTCTTGCATTCTGTTACAGTAAAAGTTGTAGTTGGACTCTGGCATGCTGTTACAGTAATAGTTGTAGTTGGACGCTTCCAGGCTGTTACAGTAAGAGTTGCGGGTGGACTCTTGGAGGTTGTTACAGTAAGAGTTGTAGTTGGACTCTTGCAAACTGTTACAGTAAGAGTTGTAGTTGGACTCTTGCAGGCTGTTACAGTAATAGCTGTAGTTGGACTCTTGCAGGCTGATACAGTAAGAGTTGCAGGTGGACTCTTGCAGGCTGTTACAGCAAGAGTTGTAGTTGGACTCTTGCAGGCTGTTACAGTAAGAGTTGTAGGTTGACTCTTGCATTCTGATACAGTAAGACTTGTAGGTTGACTCTTGCAGGCTGTTACAGTAAGTGTTGTATTTGGACTCTAGCAGGCTGTTACAGTAATAGCTGTATTTGGACTCTTGCAGGCTGATACAGTAAGAGATGTAGTTGGACTCTTGCAGGCTGTTACAGTAATAGCTGTAGTTGGACTCTTGCAGGCTGTTACAGTAAGAGTTGTAGGTTGACACTTGCAAGCTGTTACCGTAAGAGTTGCAGGTTGACTCTTTCATTCTGTTACAGTAAAAGTTGTAGTTGGACTCTGGCAGGCTGTTATAGTAAGAGTTGCGGGTGGACTCTTGCAGGCTGTTACAGTAAGAGTTGTAGTTGGACTCTTGCAAACTGTTACAGTAATAGCTGTAGTTGAACTCTTGCAGGCTGTTACAGTAAGAGTTGTAGTTGGACTCTTGCAGGCTGTTACAGTAAGACTTGTAGGTTGACTCTTGCAAGCTGTTACCGTAAGAGTTGCAGGTTGACTCTTGCATTCTGTTACAGTAAAAGTTGTAGTTTGACTCTCGTAGCCTGTTACAGTACGAGTTGCGGGTGGACTCTTGCAGGCTGTTACAGTAAGAGTTGTAGTTGGACTCTTGCAAACTGTTACAGTAAGAGTTGTAGTTGGACTCTTGCAGGCTGTTACAGTAATAGCTGTAGTTGGACTCTTGCAGGCTGATACAGTAAGTGTTGTAGTTGGACTCTTGCAGGCTGTTACAGTAAGAATTGTTGTTGGACTCTAGCAGGTTGTTACATTAAGACTTGTCGGTTGACTCTTGCAAGCTGTTACCGTAAGTGTTGTAGGTTGACTCTTGCAAGCTGTTACCGTAAGAGTTGTAGGTTGACTCTTGCATTCTGTTACAGTAAGTGTTGTATTTGGACTCTTGCAGGCTGTTACAGTAATAGCTGTAGTTGGACTCTTGCAGGCTGATACAGTAAGAGTTGTAGTTGGACTCTTGCAAGCTGTTACAGTAATAGCTGTAGTTGGACTCTTGCAGGCTGTTACAGTAAGAGTTTTAGTTGGACTCTTGCAGGCTGTTACAGTAAGACTTGTAGGTTGACTCTTGCAAGCTGTTACCGTAAGAGTTGCAGGTTGACTCTTGCATTCTGTTACAGTAAAAGTAGTTGGACACTTACAGGCTGTTACAGGAAGAGTTGTAGTTGGACGCTTGCAGGCTGTTACAGTAAGAGTTGCGGGTGGACTCTTGCATTCTGTTACAGTAAGTGTTGTATTTGAACTCTTGCAGGCTGTTACAGTAATAGCTGTAGTTGGACTCTTGCAGGCTGATACAGTAAGAGTTGTAGTTGGACTCTTGCAGGCTGTTACAGTAATAGCTGTAGTTGGACTCTTGCAGGCTGTTACAGTAAGAGTTGTAGTTGGACTCTTGCAGGCTGTTACAGTAATAGCTGTAGTTGGACTCTTGCAGGCTGTTACAGTAAGAGTTGTAGGTTGACTCTTGCAAGCTGTTACCGTAAGAGTTGCAGGTTGACTCTTTCATTCTGTTACAGTAAAAGTTGTAGTTGGACTCTTGCAGGCTGTTATAGTAAGAGTTGCGGGTGGACTCTTGCAGGCTGTTACAGTAAGAGTTGTAGTTGGACTCTTGCAAACTGTTACAGTAATAGCTGTAGTTGAACTGTTGCAGGCTGTTACAGTAAGAGTTGTAGTTGGACTCTTGCAGGCTGTTACAGTAAGACTTGTAGGTTGACTCTTGCATGCTGTTACCGTAAGAGTTGCAGGTTGACTCTTGCATTCTGTTACAGTAAAAGTTGTAGTTGGACTCTGGCAGCCTGTTACAGTACGAGTTGCGGGTGGACTCTTGCAGGCTGTTACAGTAAGAGTTGTAGTTGGACTCTTGCAAACTGTTACAGTAAGAGTTGTAGTTGGACTCTTGCAGGCTGTTACAGTAATAGCTGTAGTTGGACTCTTGCAGGCTGATACAGTAAGTGTTGTAGTTGGACTCTTGCAGGCTGTTACAGTAAGAATTGTTGTTGGACTCTAGCAGGTTGTTACATTAAGACTTGTCGGTTGACTCTTGCAAGCTGTTACCGTAAGTGTTGTAGGTTGACTCTTGCAAGCTGTTACCGTAAGAGTTGTAGGTTGACTCTTGCATTCTGTTACAGTAAGTGTTGTATTTGGACTCTTGCAGGCTGTTACAGTAATAGCTGTAGTTGGACTCTTGCAGGCTGATACAGTAAGAGTTGTAGTTGGACTCTTGCAAGCTGTTACAGTAATAGCTGTAGTTGGACTCTTGCAGGCTGTTACAGTAAGAGTTTTAGTTGGACTCTTGCAGGCTGTTACAGTAAGACTTGTAGGTTGACTCTTGCAAGCTGTTACCGTAAGAGTTGCAGGTTGACTCTTGCATTCTGTTACAGTAAAAGTAGTTGGACACTTACAGGCTGTTACAGGAAGAGTTGTAGTTGGACGCTTGCAGGCTGTTACAGTAAGAGTTGCGGGTGGACTCTTGCATTCTGTTACAGTAAGTGTTGTATTTGAACTCTTGCAGGCTGTTACAGTAATAGCTGTAGTTGGACTCTTGCAGGCTGATACAGTAAGAGTTGTAGTTGGACTCTTGCAGGCTGTTACAGTAATAGCTGTAGTTGGACTCTTGCAGGCTGTTACAGTAAGAGTTGTAGTTGGACTCTTGCAGGCTGTTACAGTAAGACATGTAGGTTGACTCTTGGAAGCTGTTACCGTAAGAGTTGCAGGTTGACTCTTGCATTCTGTTACAGTAAAAGTTGTAGTTGGACTCTGACAGGCTGTTACAGTAATAGTTGTAGTTGGACGCTTCCAGGCTGTTACAGTAAGAGTTGCGGGTGGACTCTTGGAGGCTGTTACAGTAAGAGTTGTAGTTGGACTCTTGCAAACTGTTACAGTAAGAGTTGTAGTTGGACTCTTGCAGGCTGTTACAGTAATAGCTGTAGTTGGACTCTTGCAGGCTGATACAGTAAGTGTTGTAGTTGGACTCTTGCAGGCTGTTACAGTAAGAATTGTTGTTGGTCTCTTGCAGGTTGTTACAGTAAGACTTGTAGGTTGACTCTTGCAAGCTGTTACTCTAAGTGTTGTAGGTTGACTCTTGCATTCTGTTACAGTAAAAGTTGTAGTTGGACTCTTGCTGGCTATTACAGTAATAGCTGTAGTTGGACTCTTGCAGACTGATACAGTAAGAGTTGTAGTTGGACTCCTGCAGACTGTTACAGTAAGAGTTGTATTTGGACTCTTGCAGGCTGTTACAGTAATAGCTGTAGTTGGACTCTTGCAGGCTGATACAGTAAGAATTGTAGTTGGACTCCTGCAGACTGTTACAGTAAGAGTTGCAGGTGGACTCTTGCAGGCTGATACAGTAAGTGTTGTAGTTGGACTCTTGCAGGCTGTTACAGTAATAGAGGTAGTTGGACTCTTGCAGGCTGATACAGTAAGAGTTCTAGTTTGACTCCTGCAGACTGTTACAGTAAGAGTTGCAGGTGGACTATTGCAGGCTGATACAGTAAGTGTTGTATTTGGACTCTTGCAGGCTGTTACAGTAATATTTATAGGTGGACTCTGGCAGGCTGTTACAGTAAGAGATGTATTTTGACTCTTGCAGGCTGTTACAGTACGAATTGTTGTTGGACTCTTGCAGGTTGTTACAGTAAGACTTGTAGGTTGACTCTTGCAAGCTGCTACCATAAGAGTTGTAGGTTGACTCTTGCATTCTGTTACAGTAAAATTTGTAGTTGGACTCTGCCAGACTGTTACAGTAAGAGTTGTAGTTGGACGCTTGCAGGCTGTTACAGTAAGAGTTGCGGGGGGACACCGGCAGGCTGTTACAGTAAGAGTTGTAGTTGGACTCTTGCAAAATGTTACAGTAAGAGTTGTAGTTGGACTCTTGCAGGCTGTTACGGTAATAGCTGTAGTTGGACTCTTGCAGACTGATACAGTAAGTGTTGTAGTTGTACTCTTTCAGGCTGTTACAGTAAGAATTGTTGTTGGACTCTTGCAGGCTGTTACAGTAAGAGTTGTAGTTGGACTCCTGCAGACTGTTACAGTAAGAGTTGTAGTTGGACTCTTGCAGGCTGTTACAGTAATAGCTGTAGTTGGACTCTTGCAGGCTGATACGGTAAGAATTGTAGTTGGACTCCTGCAGACTGTTACAGTAAGAGTTGCAGGTGGACTCTTGCAGGCTGTTACAGCAAGAGTTGTAGTTGGACTCTTGCAGGCTGTTACAGTAAGAGTTGTAGGTTGACTCTTGCATTCTGATACAGTAAGACTTGTAGTTGGACTCTTGCAGGCTGTTACAGTAAGAGTTGTAGTTGGACTCTGGCAGGCTGTTACAGTAAGACTTGTAGGTTGACTCTTGCAGGCTGTTACAGTAAGTGTTGTATTTGGACTCTAGCAGGCTGTTACAGTAATAGCTGTATTTGGACTCTTGCAGGCTGATACAGTAAGAGATGTAGTTGGACTCTTGCAGGCTGTTACAGTAATAGCTGTAGTTGGACTCTTGCAGGCTGTTACAGTAAGACTTGTAGGTTGACTCTTGCAAGCTGTTACCGTAAGAGTTGCAGGTTGACTCTTGCATTCTGTTACAGTAAAAGTTGTAGTTGGACTCTGGCAGGCTGTTACAGTACGAGTTGCGGGTGGACTCTTGCAGGCTGTTACAGTAAGAGTTGTAGTTGGACTCTTGCAAACTGTTACAGTAAGAATTGTAGTTGGACACTTGCAGGCTGTTACAGTAATAGCTGTAGTTGGACTCTTGCAGGCTGATACAGTAAGTGTTGTAGTTGGACTCTTGCAGGCTGTTACAGTAAGAATTGTTGTTGGACTCTAGCAGGTTGTTACATTAAGACTTGTAGGTTGACTCTTGCAAGCTGTTACCGTAAGTGTTGTAGGTTGACTCTTGCAAGCTGTTACCGTAAGAGTTGTAGGTTGACTCTTGCATTCTGTTACAGTAAGTGTTGTATTTGGACTCTTGCAGGCTGTTACAGTAATAGCTGTAGTTGGACTCTTGCAGGCTGATACAGTAAGAGTTGTAGTTGGACTCTTGCAGGCTGTTACAGTAATAGCTGTAGTTGGACTCTTGCAGGCTGTTACAGTAAGAGTTTTAGTTGGACTCTTGCAGGCTGTTACAGTAAGACTTGTAGGTTGACTCTTGCAAGCTGTTACCGTAAGAGTTGCAGGTTGACTCTTGCATTCTGTTACAGTAAAAGTAGTTGGACACTTACAGGCTGTTACAGGAAGAGTTGTAGTTGGACGCTTGCAGGCTGTTACAGTAAGAGTTGCGGGTGGACTCTTGCATTCTGTTACAGTAAGTGTTGTATTTGAACTCTTGCAGGCTGTTACAGTAATAGCTGTAGTTGGACTCTTGCAGGCTGATACAGTAAGAGTTGTAGTTGGACTCTTGCAGGCTGTTACAGTAATAGCTGTAGTTGGACTCTTGCAGGCTGTTACAGTAAGAGTTGTAGTTGGACTCTTGCAAGCTGTTACAGTAAGACATGTAGGTTGTCTCTTGGAAGCTGTTACCGTAAGAGTTGCAGGTTGACTCTTGCATTCTGTTACAGTAAAAGTTGTAGTTGGACTCTGGCAGGCTGTTACAGTAATAGTTGTAGTTGGACGCTTCCAGGCTGTTACAGTAAGAGTTGCGGGTGGACTCTTGCATTCTGTTACAGTAAGTGTTGTATTTGAACTCTTGCAGGCTGTTACAGTAATAGCTGTAGTTGGACTCTTGCAGGCTGATACAGTAAGAGTTGTAGTTGGACTCTTGCAGGCTGTTACAGTAATAGCTGTAGTTGGACTCTTGCAGGCTGTTACAGTAAGAGTTGTAGTTGGACTCTTGCAGGCTGTTACAGTAAGACATGTAGGTTGACTCTTGGAAGCTGTTACCGTAAGAGTTGCAGGTTGACTCTTGCATTCTGTTACAGTAATAGTTGTAGTTGGACGCTTCCAGGCTGTTACAGTAAGAGTTGCGGGTGGACTCTTGGAGGCTGTTACAGTAAGAGTTGTAGTTGGACTCTTGCAAACTGTTACAGTAAGAGTTGTAGTTGGACTCTTGCAGGCTGTTACAGTAATAGCTGTAGTTGGACTCTTGCAGGCTGATACAGTAAGAATTGTAGTTGGACTCCTGCAGACTGTTACAGTAAGAGTTGCAGGTGGACTCTTGCAGGCTGATACAGTAAGTGTTGTAGTTGGACTCTTGCAGGCTGTTACAGTAATAGAGGTAGTTGGACTCTTGCAGGCTGATACAGTAAGAGTTCTAGTTTGACTCCTGCAGACTGTTACAGTAAGAGTTGCAGGTGGACTATTGCAGGCTGATACAGTAAGTGTTGTATTTGGACTCTTGCAGGCTGTTACAGTAATATTTATAGGTGGACTCTGGCAGGCTGTTACAGTAAGAGATGTATTTTGACTCTTGCAGGCTGTTACAGTACGAATTGTTGTTGGACTCTTGCAGGTTGTTACAGTAAGACTTGTAGGTTGACTCTTGCAAGCTGCTACCATAAGAGTTGTAGGTTGACTCTTGCATTCTGTTACAGTAAAATTTGTAGTTGGACTCTGCCAGACTGTTACAGTAAGAGTTGTAGTTGGACGCTTGCAGGCTGTTACAGTAAGAGTTGCGGGGGGACACCGGCAGGCTGTTACAGTAAGAGTTGTAGTTGGACTCTTGCAAAATGTTACAGTAAGAGTTGTAGTTGGACTCTTGCAGGCTGTTACGGTAATAGCTGTAGTTGGACTCTTGCAGACTGATACAGTAAGTGTTGTAGTTGTACTCTTTCAGGCTGTTACAGTAAGAATTGTTGTTGGACTCTTGCAGGCTGTTACAGTAAGAGTTGTAGTTGGACTCCTGAACTGTTACAGTAAGAGTTGTAGTTGGACTCTTGCAGGCTGTTACAGTAATAGCTGTAGTTGGACTCTTGCAGGCTGATACGGTAAGAATTGTAGTTGGACTCCTGCAGACTGTTACAGTAAGAGTTGCAGGTGGACTCTTGCAGGCTGTTACAGCAAGAGTTGTAGTTGGACTCTTGCAGGCTGTTACAGTAAGAGTTGTAGGTTGACTCTTGCATTCTGATACAGTAAGACTTGTAGTTGGACTCTTGCAGGCTGTTACAGTAAGAGTTGTAGTTGGACTCTGGCAGGCTGTTACAGTAAGACTTGTAGGTTGACTCTTGCAGGCTGTTACAGTAAGTGTTGTATTTGGACTCTAGCAGGCTGTTACAGTAATAGCTGTATTTGGACTCTTGCAGGCTGATACAGTAAGAGATGTAGTTGGACTCTTGCAGGCTGTTACAGTAATAGCTGTAGATGGACTCTTGCAGGCTGTTACAGTAAGACTTGTAGGTTGACTCTTGCAAGCTGTTACCGTAAGAGTTGCAGGTTGACTCTTGCATTCTGTTACAGTAAAAGTTGTAGTTGGACTCTGGCAGGCTGTTACAGTACGAGTTGCGGGTGGACTCTTGCAGGCTGTTACAGTAAGAGTTGTAGTTGGACTCTTGCAAACTGTTACAGTAAGAGTTGTAGTTGGACTCTTGCAGGCTGTTACAGTAATAGCTGTAGTTGGACTCTTGCAGGCTGATACAGTAAGTGTTGTAGTTGGACTCTTGCAGGCTGTTACAGTAAGAATTGTTGTTGGACTCTAGCAGGTTGTTACATTAAGACTTGTAGGTTGACTCTTGCAAGCTGTTACCGTAAGTGTTGTAGGTTGACTCTTGCAAGCTGTTACCGTAAGAGTTGTAGGTTGACTCTTGCATTCTGCTACAGTAAGTGTTGTATTTGGACTCTTGCAGGCTGTTACAGTAATAGCTGTAGTTGGACTCTTGCAGGCTGATACAGTAAGAGTTGTTGTTGGACTCTTGCAGGCTGTTACAGTAATAGCTGTAGTTGGACTCTTGCAGGCTGTTACAGTAAGAGTTTTAGTTGGACTCTTGCAGGCTGTTACAGTAAGACTTGTAGGTTGACGCTTGCAAGCTGTTACCGTAAGAGTTGCAGGTTGACTCTTGCATTCTGTTACAGTAAAAGTAGTTGGACACTTACAGGCTGTTACAGGAAGAGTTGTAGTTGGACGCTTGCAGGCTGTTACAGTAAGAGTTGCGGGTGGACTCTTGCATTCTGTTACAGTAAGTGTTGTATTTGAACTCTTGCAGGCTGTTACAGTAATAGCTGTAGTTGGACTCTTGCAGGCTGATACAGTAAGAGTTGTAGTTGGACTCTTGCAGGCTGTTACAGTAATAGCTGTAGTTGGACTCTTGCAGGCTGTTACAGTAAGAGTTGTAGTTGGACTCTTGCAGGCTGTTACAGTAAGACATGTAGGTGGTCTCTTGGAAGCTGTTACCGTAAGAGTTGCAGGTTGACTCTTGCATTCTGTTACAGTAAAAGTTGTAGTTGGACTCTGGCAGGCTGTTACAGTAATAGTTGTAGTTGGACGCTTCCAGGCTGTTACAGTAAGAGTTGCGGGTGGACTCTTGCATTCTGTTACAGTAAGTGTTGTATTTGAACTCTTGCAGGCTGTTACAGTAATAGCTGTAGTTGGACTCTTGCAGGCTGATACAGTAAGAGTTGTAGTTGGACTCTTGCAGGCTGTTACAGTAATAGCTGTAGTTGGACTCTTGCAGGCTGTTACAGTAAGAGTTGTAGTTGGACTCTTGCAGGCTGTTACAGTAAGACATGTAGGTTGACTCTTGGAAGCTGTTACCGTAAGAGTTGCAGGTTGACTCTTGCATTCTGTTACAGTAAAAGTTGTAGTTGGACTCTGGCAGGCTCTTACAGTAATAGTTGTAGTTGGACGCTTCCAGGCTGTTACAGTAAGAGTTGCGGGTGGACTCTTGGAGGCTGTTACAGTAAGAATTGTAGTTGGACTCTTGCAAACTGTTACAGTAAGAGTTGTA
The DNA here is from genome assembly GCA_963932145.1 of Acanthosepion lycidas. NCBI lineage: Eukaryota > Metazoa > Mollusca > Cephalopoda > Sepiida > Sepiidae > Acanthosepion > Acanthosepion lycidas. Next base: position 57,709,001 of record OZ010605.1, on the reverse strand, counting down.
GTTGGACTCTTGCAGGCTGTTACAGTAATAGCTGTAGTTGGACTCTTGCAGGCTGATACAGTAAGTGTTGTAGTTGGACTCTTGCAGGCTGTTACAGTAAGAATTGTTGTTGGTCTCTTGCAGGTTGTTACAGTAAGACTTGTAGGTTGACTCTTGCAAGCTGTTACCGTAAGTGTTGTAGGTTGACTCTTGCATTCTGTTACAGTAAAAGTTGTAGTTGGACTCTTGCTGGCTATTACAGTAATAGCTGTAGTTGGACTCTTGCAGGCTGATACAGTAAGAGTTGTAGTTGGACTCCTGCAGACTGTTACAGTAAGAGTTGTATTTGGACTCTTGCAGGCTGTTACAGTAATAGCTGTAGTTGGACTCTTGCAGGCTGATACAGTAAGAATTGTAGTTGGACTCCTGCAGACTGTTACAGTAAGAGTTGCAGGTGGACTCTTGCAGGCTGATACAGTAAGTGTTGTAGTTGGACTCTTGCAGGCTGTTACAGTAATAGCGGTAGTTGGACTCTTGCAGGCTGATACAGTAAGAGTTCTAGTTTGACTCCTGCAGACTGTTACAGTAAGAGTTGCAGGTGGACTCTTGCGGGCTGATACAGTAAGTGTTGTATTTGGACTCTTGCAGGCTGTTACAGTAATATTTATAGGTGGACTCTGGCAGGCTGTTACAGTAAGAGATGTATTTTGACTCTTGCAGGCTGTTACAGTACGAATTGTTGTTGGACTCTTGCAGGTTGTTACAGTAAGACTTGTAGGTTGACTCTTGCAAGCTGCTACCATAAGAGTTGTAGGTTGACTCTTGCATTCTGTTACAGTAAAATTTGTAGTTGGACTCTGCCAGACTGTTACAGTAAGAGTTGTAGTTGGACGCTTGCAGGCTGTTACAGTAAGAGTTGCGGGGGGACACCGGCAGGCTGTTACAGTAAGAGTTGTAGTTGGACTCTTGCAAAATGTTACAGTAAGAGTTGTAGTTGGACTCTTGCAGGCTGTTACGGTAATAGCTGTAGTTGGACTCTTGCAGACTGATACAGTAAGTGTTGTAGTTGTACTCTTTCAGGCTGTTACAGTAAGAATTGTTGTTGGACTCTTGCAGGCTGTTACAGTAAGAGTTGTAGTTGGACTCCTGCAGACTGTTACAGTAAGAGTTGTAGTTGGACTCTTGCAGGCTGTTACAGTAATAGCTGTAGTTGGACTCTTGCAGGCTGATACGGTAAGAATTGTAGTTGGACTCCTGCAGAATGTTACAGTAAGAGTTGCAGGTGGACTCTTGCAGGCTGTTACAGCAAGAGTTGTAGTTGGACTCTTGCAGGCTGTTACAGTAAGAGTTGTAGGTTGACTCTTGCATTCTGATACAGTAAGACTTGTAGTTGGACTCTTGCAGGCTGTTACAGTAAGAGTTGTAGTTGGACTCTGGCAGGCTGTTACAGTAAGACTTGTAGGTTGACTCTTGCAGGCTGTTACAGTAAGTGTTGTATTTGGACTCTAGCAGGCTGTTACAGTAATAGCTGTATTTGGACTCTTGCAGGCTGATACAGTAAGAGATGTAGTTGGACTCTTGCAGGCTGTTACAGTAATAGCTGTAGTTGGACTCTTGCAGGCTGTTACAGTAAGACTTGTAGGTTGACTCTTGCAAGCTGTTACCGTAAGAGTTGCAGGTTGACTCTTGCATTCTGTTACAGTAAAAGTTGTAGTTGGACTCTGGCAGGCTGTTACAGGAAGAGTTGTAGTTGGACGCTTGCAGGCTGTTACAGTAAGAGTTGCGGGTGGACTCTTGCATTCTGTTACAGTAAGTGTTGTATTTGAACTCTTGCAGGCTGTTACTGTAATAGCTGTAGTTGGACTCTTGCAGGCCGATACAGTAAGAGTTGTAGTTGGACTCTTGCAGGCTGTTACAGTAATAGCTGTAGTTGGACTCTTGCAGGCTGTTACAGTAAGAGTTGTAGTTGGACTCTTGCAGGCTGTTACAGTAAGACATGTAGGTTGTCTCTTGGAAGCTGTTACCGTAAGAGTTGCAGGTTGACTCTTGCATTCTGTTACAGTAAATGTTGTAGTTGGACTCTTGCTGGCTATTACAGTAATAGTTGTAGTTGGACGCTTCCAGGCTGTTACAGTAAGAGTTGCGGGTGGACTCTTGGAGGCTGTTACAGTAAGAGTTGTAGTTGGACTCTTGCAAACTGTTACAGTAAGAGTTGTAGTTGGACTCTTGCAGGCTGTTACAGTAATAGCTGTAGTTGGACTCTTGCAGGCTGATACAGTAAGTGTTGTAGTTGGACTCTTTCAGGCTGTTACAGTAAGAATTGTTGTTGGTCTCTTGCAGGTTGTTACAGTAAGACTTGTAGGTTGACTCTTGCAAGCTGTTACCGTAAGTGTTGTAGGTTGACTCTTGCATTCTCTTACAGTAAATGTTGTAGTTGGACTCTTGCTGGCTATTACAGTAATAGCTGTAGTTGGACTCTTGCAGGCTGATACAGTAAGAGTTGTAGTTGGACTCCTGCAGACTGTTACAGTAAGAGTTGTATTTGAACTCTTGCAGGCTGTTACAGTAATAGCTGTAGTTGGACTCTTGCAGGCTGATACAGTAAGAATTGTAGTTGGACTCCTGCAGACTGTTACAGTAAGAGTTGCAGGTGGACTCTTGCAGGCTGATACAGTAAGTGTTGTAGTTGGACTCTTGCAGGCTGTTACAGTAAGACTTGTAGGTTGACTCTTGCAAGCTGTTACCGTAAGAGTTGTAGGTTGACTCTTGCATTCTGTTACAGTAAGAGTTGTAGTTGGACTTTTTCAGGCTGTTACAGTAAGAGTTGTAGTTGGACTCTTGCAGGCTTTTACAGTAAAATTGATTCAAGTTGATGGACATTATCTTGCTAGAACATGTCTTCCAGCTTCAAGAATAGAATCAAAACTAGTCGAATAAGCTTACGCTCAAATCTCGTTGAAAACATCAGTCCTCGTTTGTTCTCAACTCTTAGCAGTATCACTATTTTATCTAATCTAATACTTATAGGATTGGCGACTAACCTACATAATGTAACGAAGGAAAGCGAGAAGAACGGACTATGTATAAGCTACATAAACCAGAATGCATGGGTACCAGCAAAACGATGAGCCCCAAAATTACAAATCGGTTATAACAAAATCAAATTAATACAAAATTTAAATAACCGGGAAGTGTTCTAAGAGAGAACATTTTTATATACCGTACCTATGAACATTAACGATTATATCTTAATCCTCATAAATACGTTGGACACTATTGTAAGTGGGGGTAATATGCTGTCTATGTAGTCCACCACTAGCAGTGATTTACCTACTTCACGCCGCTGGCGAGTATTGTATTTTGTTGATGTTATAATGATTACCATTTTCATTTCCCACGCCCGTTTTGGTTATTCAACCTTCAGTAACCTTTTCTAGGTTACAACAGATAGATAGATAGATGGATATATAGATAGATGGATAGATTGATAGAGAGATAGATAACTAGCTAGCTAGCAGGATAGATAGATATGCACAGGCTGAGATAGATACATCGATAGAAACAAAATAGATTGAAACAGATAGTGTTATATTCCATACTTATGAACACTAATGGGTAATGTCCCAATCCTCGGACATTATTGTAAGTGGAAGTAATATGATGTCTATGTAGTCCACCACTAGCAGTGGTTTACCTACTACACGCCGCTGGCGAGTATTATATTTTGTTGATGTTATAAAGATTATCATTCAATTTCAAACCTGTTTTGATTATTTCTCATTAACCATCGTCTGTTGTAACCTTTTCTAAGTTACAACAGACGGAAACTGAAACACTGAGATCCAAAGATGTATTGGGATAGCCAAAGATGCATTCCAAAAACTCAGCAAAGTATTAAAAAACAGAAAGATTTAGTTAAAAACAAAGAAAAGAGTATTAAACTATTGCGTGATATCTGTTCTCCTGTATGACAGCGAAGACTGGACAGTCTCTTCAAAGACGAAGACAACATTCAACAGAAGAATACTGAGGATACCATGGCTCGAATATGTGAGCAACGATGAGATTTTGGAGAGAATGGAAACAAACAGGAAACTTATACTTAACTTCAAAAAGAGGCAGTTGATATTTCTGGAGCACATAATGAGGAAGGAAACGTGAAAAGAGGGGGAAAGTTTCTACTTAAGAAAGAAGGGAAGCGAGAAGTGTTTAACGGCTGTTTCAGTTAAATGGAAAATCTTGTCAATTTATGAGCGTTTCATTTGTTGCCACTTCTTAAAATAACGACCAACATTCATATTTATGATTCTTATTGCAATATTTTGTTAAAGTTGTTAAGCCCAAATATTTAACGATTCGATAAGGGAATTTCCTCAAATATTTTATTGTCACAGAACTAGTTATGAACTTACTTAATCATTAAGTTAAGAAAATTCTTCAGGATATTAAAATTGGTAACCGTGAAATGTGAGCCCAAGAATGCCACACCAAGACCGAAGACGTGAGCCCGAAAATGTCACACGGAAACTGTGAGCCCGAGAAGGTGAGTCCAAGAATTTGAACCCGAGAATGAGAGATCTAGAATGGTAGGCCGAGAATGTCAGCTCTAAAATGTGAAACCGAGAATGTGAGCTCGAGAATGTGAGCCTGAGAATGTGAACCCCAGAATGTGAAACCGAGAATCTGAGCCCAAGAATGTGAGATCTAGAATGTTAGGCCGAGTATGTCAGCCCAAAAATGTCACACCGAGAAGGTGATCCCGAGAATGTGAACCCAAGACTGTTAGGCCGAGAAGGTAAGCCCGAGAATTTGAGATCAGAATGTTAAGCCGAGAATGTCAGACGGAAAATGCTACACCGAGAATGTGAACCCAAGAATGTGGACCTGAGAATGTTAGGCCAAGAATGTTAGGCCGAGTATGTCAGCACGAAAATGTGAAACCGAGAATGTGAGCCTGAGAATGTGAACCAGAGAATGTGAAACTGAGAATCTGAGAATATAAGTCCGAGAATTTGAGACAGAGAATGTTAGGCCGAGAATATAAGTCCGAGAATTTGAGACAGAGAATGTTAGGCCGAGAATGTCAGACGGAAAATGTCACACCGAGAATGTGAACCCAAGAATGTGGACCTGAGAATATGAGTCAGAGAATGTTAGGTCGGGATGCTTACCCGAAAATGTGAACCGGAGTATGTGAGATCAAAAATGTTAGGCCGAGAATGTCAGCTCGAAAATGTGAAACCGAGAATGTGAGTACGTGAATGTGAATCGCAGAATGTGAAACCGAGAATCTGAGCCCAAGAATGTGAGACCGAGAATGTTAGGGCGAGTATGTCAGTCCAAAAATGTCACACTGAGAATGTGAGGCTGAGAAGTTGAGCCCAAGAATTTCAACCCGTGAGATCCAGAATGTTAGGCCGAGTATGTCAGCCCAAAAATGTGAACCCAAGAATGTTAGGCCGAGAATGTAAGTCCCAGAAGTTGAGACAGAGAATGTTAGGCCGAGTATGTAAGCACAAAGTGTCACATCGAGAATGTGAGCCCGAGAATGTGAATCCGAGAATGTGTACACGAGAATGTGTGACCGTGTATATTAGGCCGAGTATGTCAATCCGAACATTTCACATCGAGAATGTCAGCCCGAGAATATTAGCTCGGAATAGCATACGGAGAGTTATAAATATGTAAAATAGATTCTGGAGAGACACATTGCCTACTATGACACGATGAACCCATTTTCTTATCAGCAGACCTAACAATTGATTCGGTATAGTTCTACCACTTTGAGTCTGCGAGAATGTTAACCCGAGAATGCCAGAGCAAGAATGCTAGAGAATATGAACCGAGAACTTTAGTCCGAGAATGTTAGCCCGAGAATGTTAACCTGAGAATGTTAACCCGAGAATATTAATCCGAGAATGTTGACCCGAGAATGTTAACCCGAGAATGTCGACCCGAGAATATTAACCCGAGATCGTTAACCCGAGAATGTTGACCCGAGAATGTTAACCCGAGAATTTCAGCTCGAGAATATCAGCCCAAGAGTGTTAACCCGAGCATGTTACCCCGGGAATATCAGCACGAGAATCTTAGTCCGGGAATATCAACCCGAAAATGTTACACCAAGAATGTCAGCCCTAGAATGTTAGCCCGTGAATGTTAGCCCGAGAATATTGTTAGACTGACATTCTCGGTGTGATATTCTCGGGCTAACATTCTCGCACACAATGGTCCCTCTGTCTACGCGCGGCGTAAGAAAACCAACCTTGAGTCGTTTCTGTGATCACGGCAAGTGTGATATTACCTACCATAACCTCCCCCACACAACACGGACGCTAGACACAGACAGCTCTGCGGACTATAGGCTGGCCTCCCCCCCCCCACACACACACGCATGAGTAAGAAGAGCAAGCGCTCGTGCGACTCCCAACGATCCTTGCGGATAAGGAGTACAGAATTTGATAATGAATGAGCGGGAAAATGTACACGCACTTCCGTCAGTTCTATCCTTCAAGAATAACCGCTTTCGAAGTCTGGAACGTCGCTGCTACCTTTGCCTATATCCTCAACCAATTTTTCTACAACTGAAGATCCGGACCAAACCATACTCCAAAAATGCGTTCGGACCGTCATTTCAACTGAAGGTTTCTAGAAGTTTCCCTTCCAAGCACTTTACCGCAAGCCGGAAGACTTGTTGCAGTTAATCTTGGCCCTGTCACCTCGTATCGTTCAAGCGCCTCAATGTCGCTGCGGCACAACCCGAAAATGGATACTTTATCGGTCAATGCGGAAACCCTGACTCGAGTCCCTCCAAGGATATTTCTCATAGGGCCGGACTGAGCACCCTGTTCATTAACTGATGAAAGAGAGGCTCCGACGACAATTCGTAAAACAGGTGTCACAGGAGACAACCCTGACGAACCGACCTTGACAACACAAAAGCGCTCGACTTCTTCCCGTTCACCTGTACTACCGCATTGGGGGTGCGATGTCGGGTTGTCATCCAGCGGTCTGAAGAACAGCCGCCAGGTACTGATGATCGACCTTATCGAATACATTGGAATTATCAAAACTGATTATCGCAGCTTCGTCGTCGTCTTTTACGTTGCTTCAGTCAGCTAAATAGCTATGAAATTCTTCTTCACAGAGACCAGGTTCCTTGATGAATCGGTTCTGGAAATGCTGCCAAAACATGCCGTTAGTCGACCGCAGACGGGTTGTCGACCTGACGAATGAAATGATTGAAACTTCGACGTAATTCTTCCTTGTGTAATTCTGCGCCCAAGTTCAATTTTAAAACATTAAGACAGACGTACTCTCGAAATATTGTTGAACATTGCAAAACACTGTATCTCTTCTTAAATCGCACTCTTCTCTATGTGTTCTTAATAATAATAATAATACGTCCCAATCAGACATCAAAATAAAAGCCAACGTCATGAGTTTTGCATGCAATTTTATTATTTATTCAAAAACGATTTATCTTCCTTTCAAGTTAGTGAAACAGCGAAATTAAAAGCAAATAAATTCTGAAAAGCACAAGTGATTGAAAGAAATGCCACCATTGAATATGGAAACTAACTTTTATAAAATAAAAATGAATACATATCAAGCGTCAATTACGAAGTAAGAAAGTAAAAAAAAAGCTACTCAATTTGTTTAGTCTTTTTAAACTAACAGCAGATAAAGAAAACATCGTCATGCTATGTTAACTGCCTGACTAATTCTTTGACAATACAAATGATCTCCAAATATACATCAAATACATTTTCATACCATCCGCCCACCAAAAAAAAAAAACTTCCCCAAATTATATAAACGTTAATTTAATTTAGGATCATTTATTTTAACTTATCGTAAATTGCGGCGTACTAGTCGAGTTTTCAAGCCTAAAAATCCTTTTTGGTCACTGGTAGTCTATCGTATGTTTCAGGGGTCGACCTATATAGTAGGTATAAACGTGACTGAGAATTTTGAGCTATAAATCTTAAAGTCTACAATTTACAGTAATTTATAATTTAACATTTCATTCCTTTATTGACGGGGAGATTCATTTCAAAACGTAGGATCTCTCCTTTACCTTTTTGTCGTTCGAAGATATTAAACCATAAAGAAAAAATAGAAAGGAGATGTTATTATAATTTAGATTATTTTTGAGAAACTGCCCCTATCAAACGAAGAACAAATATATTAAAATAGATTAATGCAAATTTTAATTAACTGAATTATCGTTGATATGATTTATTTTAATTAGCTAAAAATGAAAGCTAATTTATTTTAATGAGCTAAAAGATTATTTCGTTTTTATAACGAAGAAAATTCAATTGAATATATTTGTTAGGCCTTTTTAGTCTTATCATTTTTTGAGTAGTAGTCAAAATAAATTTACTTTTGAAGGGTTAAATTACCCAGTATTATATATATATATATATATATATATATATATATATATATATATATATATATATATATATATACAATAAAAATTATCCGCACTCATAAAACTGATATATTATGGCGAAAGTGCAGATAATTTTTTTTTTCCAAAAAGTAAAAAAAAAAGTTGGGGAAACATTGCTAAAAAACGTTCTCGCTCTCTCTTAGTCTGTCTGTCTGTCTGTCTGTCTGTCTCTCTCTCTCTCTCTCTCTCTCTCTATATATATATATATATATATATATATATATATATATATATATATATATATATATATATATGCAGAGAGAGAGAGAGAGAGAGAGAGTGCAGATAAACACAGAAGTCAACCTTTCCATTTCTTTCTATTAGGTTGGTGCAAAAATAATGTTGTTTTTTGATGTTAAAAATACGCCAAAAACCGACATTATTTTTGCACCAACCTAATATTTTGTCTCATCTGTGTCCTTTTCATAAAGGGCAGTAACTTTTGCTTAATTTATTAAGCTTTGTTTCTTCAGTCATTCAAAGTTGCCTTTCTTTACCTTCCGAAGCTAAGTTTCTCCTCGCAAATGGGAAGAAAAAAATGTAAGTAATTGGTAAAATTTATTTTAAGTAAGGATTGTATAAGTAAGCAAGAAAAAAAAGAAAAGAAAAGAAAAAAAAAGAAGAAAAGAAAAAAGAAAAATATCGCTGAAAGAGACAAGAAAATTTTGAATAAGTTTCCTGTCAAATATGCCTCTGCTAGATTGCGTGGTCATTAGTTCAACTTCAATTCAATTCATTGTCATATCGGTAGTCCTTTATCGGTGACATTGCGACAGTTAGTGTCCATTCGGCTTTCTTCAAAACAAGGCAAACAAAAGGGATGCAAACACGGCAACGAAGCTTGTAGGTGCTGACGCTACGGCAGTCATAGGGGGATATTTGGGCTGACCTGTAAGGATAAAAAAACAAATGATTTATTTTCTGTTTAATCTGAAAGTATTAAAGAGAAAAAAGAGAGAGAGAGAGAGAGAGAAATGGAACGGAGAGGAAAGCAGATAGAGTGGGAAGGGAGATTTAGAGAGGGTATATAGAGACACAGAGTAGAAGGGAGTTAGAGAAAAGAAGAGAAAAAGAAAGGGGGAATGGTGAGAGAGGGTGGGTTAGAGAGTGGGAAAGACAGGGAAGGGAGGAAAAAGAAAGCAGATAGCGCAGAAGAGAGAGGCGAGGGAGAAGAAGAGGAATGAAAAAAGAAAGGAAGGCGATAGAAAGAGAGGAGAGAAAAGAAGATATGCAGAGAGGGAGGGATAGAAAAGGGATGAGGCAGAAAAGACGGAATGAAGAGAGATGGGATATAAGAAAGGAGGTAGAAACGGGAGAGATGAAAATGAAAGAGAGGAGGAGTAAAGGAAGAGACGAGGAGTGTGAGAAAAGAGAAAGAATGGAGATGGAGATGGAGATATAGCAGGGAGGTGAGGAAACGAGGGAAGAAAATAAGGTATGAGGAATGAAGAGCGAGGAAGGGGGAGGGAGAAATAGGGAGAGTGAAATATAGAGGAAGAGCCAAATTTTGGAATAAGAGACTGGAATGTAGGCCAAAGTTTTCATGAAAACTGCCTGTTACCGATTGATTCTTCAATCTGGAAGCATAATTTGATTACTCAATCTAAGTGGCGCAGCCACTCGTATCCAAGAATGCCAGTTTACTAGGGCGGTTACCTAATCCCCATTACAGACGCCTGCTCAAGCCCATCTCTGGCTTATACTGCAACTATGCTGAGCGGACCTGAGTTACAGTTTCTGGGAGAAAGCGCGTTATTCTTCATGATCAGCACTCTGAACAAAGCTAGCACGCTCAAACCCTAGGTCACGATGAATTGTGACTTCGTGTTAGCAAAACCATAGACGACTCCTAAGGGCTCTGCCTATCCAGTTTCACTCACAAGGCTTCGGTCAACCCGTGGTATAGTTTTTAGGCACTTTCTAAAGTTGCCGCATGCTGGGATTACCGACTGATAACATCAAGAAGTCACCTTCCTGACAAATCGACCATGACAAAAGAACCTCACGTATAGCATAAATACTTGCAGATGCTAACTGCATCTTTTACACTAGTTAAAACGCGGCAAAAAGACCTTACGTCTATACAGCGTCACAAATAAATTCTTGCTGGTGTTAATTGTCTTTTATGCCAAAGAAAATGTGAATAAAATACCTACGTTTATACAGCGACACAATTTGGGATAAATTCTTGCAGACGTTAGCTTATATTTTTTGTGACAGACAAAAATAAATTTTACGACTATACAGCGTTACATACAAGGATAAATTGTGTCACACATTAAGTGCATCTTTTATGCCAGTTAAGACGTGCAAAAAGACTACGTCTATAAAGCAAAATAAAGGATAATTTACATTATTCGGACGATTGTCCTCATCTTTGTTGCCATATTTATCACAACGTTTCGGCCGTTGTACGCTCCGGCCTTCTTCGGATGGTTGGAATATCGAACTGAACCCTTTATTTCGCTCGCTAGTGTAGACTGTTCTAGTTTCACGTTCTCAAGGACACATGGCAGAGTGGATAAAGGCGTTAGTTAGATCCAGTGACAGGACCCAAAGAGTGTGAGTTCAATACCTGGTTAAGGCGGTGGAGAACTTGGAGAGGGGAATTAACAGGAGATAACTGATAACTGACATCCATTAGACACGGCATAAAGTCCGAATAATGTAAATAGTGTACATAATGTCTCATCTCAGAAATATAAACAGATAAAGTAGTATAGATTCTTGAAGTTAACTGAATCTTTTGCGTCTGTTAAAACGTAGCAAAAAAAACTCACGTCTATACTGCAACGCAAAGTAGTAGATGAATCGTCGGCATCATTGCACAAACTGTAGGTGTGTACGTCTGTTGATGCAGCTATCTGTATATGTCTGTGTATCCACGTCCCTCCAGATGCCTAGATGTGTGCTGCGCTTGTATATATGTACGCCTTTTCATAGGTGCTTTTTGTGTATGTATATTTGTGTTTGTGCGCATGCCTGTGTGTGAATACTTGAATATATATAGGGTACCTCTAGGTGGTGTAATGGTTAGCAAGCTTGTCTCGCTCAGAACTATTGCGACTGAGTAGTGAGTTCGATCCTCACTGGGTACCCCATACTTTCGGCCTTGTGCCACATCTGAGCTACGCTTAGAAAATCACTATATATATTTGTGTCTGGGTTTTTTTATAGTTCAGTATGTAAATTGTATAAAAATATAAAATTTAAATAGCTTACAGATTTGGTGAACCACACCCTTGAATCGAAAGGCAGGAGAGCAAGAGTTTATCCTGGCACAATATGTCACTATGCTTACGGTACTCCTGAAATAAAATTTGAAAAATTAAATAAATAAAAACTAATTGCTATGATGAAATTCATGCGGATTTCAAATCATCATAATCATCATCATTATCAACACCTCTACCACCACTGTCATCATCATCTTCATTATCACCACCACCACAATCATCATCATTGCCACTACAACCAGTACAATCATCATTAATACCCACACCACCATCATCATCATTACCACCAACACCAACACCAACACCAGTACCATTGTCATTAACATCACCACTATCATCATCATCATCATCAACATCATCATCGAAATCGCTATGGAGGAATTCATGTAGTCTTCAAATCATCTATCCTCATTACTACCACCATCATCATCATCATCATCATTACCCCCACCACCGCATTCATCATCATCATCATCATTACCCCCACCACCGCATTCATCATCATCATCATCATCATCATTACCCCCACCACCGCCACCACATTCATCATCACCATCATCATCACTCCAATGACTGGTAGCACTTGACCAGTTGCCTCCACATATCTGAGATTAAATCCAGAGATGCATTCATTCGTGTGTAGCGTATCTTGGTCATGTAAATCTGGTGGAGCCCATCCCTCTCCAGGTCAAACCATTAGAAATTTAGAAAGAAAGAAATTCAGAATGTCACGTGGAGTTGTCATTTTTTTTTATTTTATTTTTTTTATAGAAAACTGTTTAACAGGTTTTAATTCCTTTATAAATTTCTCTCGGGAAGCAGACTAAACGGATATCATCCCCCCCCCCCCGACCGGGATCTTAATATGTCTTCTGCTTGAAATTTTAGTGTCCGTTGGTCTTGGTTGAAATTTAGAGGACTTGAAACATTCTTTCACAGTCAGCGGACACCACTCCTTTCTGCTTTGAAACTTGCTTCTGCCTTGAAACCTGATTACATTGTGATCTTATCATTGGGTCGGGGGCTCCAAAAACGGTCTTTTAATTTCAATATTTATGAGAACATGAGCCCACGTCACAGATTCGTCAATAAATAAAATAATACATATGTTCTAAATTTTACAAAATTCACATAGGAGAAACAATTTTGGCTGTTCTTTAACCACTAATTCTAAAATTGGTCACGTATGGTATGGTGCTACTGTTATATATTTAGAGATCCTTGATAAAATCCAGAGAAGAATCTGCGATGTTACTGGTCCTGACCTGGCATCTCGACTTCAGTCACTTTCCTACCGCTCTAATATAGATTCCATATGCTTTTTCTATGTATACTTTCATGGTAAATTTTCTGATAAACTCTCCTCTACATTATCTAGCCTCTATGACTTAACTAGACTGGCGCTTAAGTCTCGTCATTTTACAATCGAAATGGCTCGATGTAACCGTAATTTCTTTGATAATAGATTCTTATCTCGCACTACTCGCTTTTGGAACACTCTTCTGGCACTTTGGTTTCCAGGCGAATTTTTTTTTCAATCATTTAAATCCTATGTCAATCGTTATTTTCTGTCTTTTTTTATTATTATTGTTCACGCAGCTTAATTTTTATCTTATATTCTTCACACTGAGTAACGTCCTGCGTGTTAGAGGCTTTGTTGACTTTCTTGGGGTTAACTGATTTAAAAAATACACACTATCTATCTATCTATCTATCTATATATATATATATATATATATATATATATATATATATATATATAGCTCTGTCTAAATATATCGATCATAATTATGTCTACACCTCTAATTATTTATTTGCATACCAGTGTATACATGTCAGCACACGTGTATGTGGTTGCTAATATCTAGTTATTTCATTTACCTAACTCTCTGTCTGTCTGTATGTCTGTCTCTCTCTCTCTCTCTCTATATATATATATATATATATATATATGTGTGTGTGTGTGTGTGTGTGTGCGCGCGCATGCATATGTGTATATATATTATATAAAACAAACACGGAAACTTACTGACATGACTGTGTAATATTCATGCAAAAGTTGTCCATCCTGAAAGAAATAAGAAAAATTTAAATCAATGTGGCGTTCTAAAATGATCAAGAAAAAATATTAGAAAAAATAATTTGGCATTTAACTCTTAGTGAAACTTGAATTCCAATCTAAACACATACAAAAATGGACTATTTTCATTTATAATTCGGTTGTTCTACGCAACGTTTGTTTGCTTTGAGGGCAGACCATAATTTACCATTGTAACGAGCTGCTTCTATTTTTGAATAAAAATGCTGGTTAAATCTGTTTCACCTTATGAAAAGTAGTAAATCCACTACTAAGGTACAAGGGGTTACTGGGTGTGGAAGAATTAGGAACATTTCTGTTATCGTCTCTAACCTAGATCCCCTCAAGTCATGTAGGCAAGATTGTATCCCTGTTATTAAAAAGTGTGCTCCCGAAATGGCTCTTGTTCTTTCTAAACTGTATAATAAATATCTCGCTGCCTCCCCTCATTGCCTGGCTGCTGGAAGTCATCATCTGTTGTTTCAGTTTTTATGAACTCTGGTGAAACATCCGACCTTCCCAAATATCGGTTTATTAGCCTTCTACCTCTTTCTGGGAAACTCCCTTGAGGGACTTAATGCCGAATTGGTTGACCTTCTCTCGTCGGGGGGCTTTGTTTTTTTCAGACAAGCAATATGGCTTTCGTTTCTCATGGCCTAGATAAAAACGGTGAAACCCGGGCTGTAGCATTGGACATGTCGAAAGCTTTGGACAAGGTTTGACATACAGGACTTCTCCACGAGCTGAAAAGTTACGGTGTCTCGGACACACACACACACATACACATACACACACACACACACACACACACACACATATATATATATATATATATATATATATATATATATATATATATATAATCTAGCCGATTTCATTTAGATTCTTTTTCTTTTTGTTTCCAAGACTTCCACACTAGACATTCCACACTATGTAACAAAAAATCAGCCAAGAATGATGAAATGTTGTAAGAGCCTGGCCACAGTTTTACTGTTGATAATCTAGAGATAAAGCGACTCTATAAACTTTTTCGTCTTAGGGAATTGTTATCTCCCTTGATCAGAGTAGAATTTTTATGTCAAAATTGTGACCGGTTTCATTACAGTAAGCAACTAACGCATTTAACGTTTTATTCTGTAAAATGTTCCTTTTGTGTTCATATTATCTTTTTTTTAAGTCCTTGAGGATTCTCCTATGTATTTTGTGATTATTATTTCAGGCGGTGGAGTAAATTCCTCTTTCAAGTTTTAGATTATTATTTTGTTTTGTATTGATGTAGACATTACGCATTTTATGCTGAGTATATATATATATATATATATATGTGTGTGTGTGTGTGTGTGTGTGTGTGTGTGCTATCTTAATTTTTAATTTCTAATTAATATTTTTATTTCAGCTTCATAAAAAAATTTGAAAGTGATTGTAATTAATTTAATAAAGGTTGTTTTTTTTATGAATATATAGTTTAATTAAGATTTGTTGATCATCTGAGAAAAAAAGCGACAATATTTAAAAATATTATCTTAGAGGTTCACTTACTTTTACATAGTACTGAATAATTATTAATATAATTTAATATAATATAATTAATACAAGTAATACAAGTAGAAGGTTTTTCACTTAGCTGATTGATGTTACTTTCAGCATCCTGACTCCAGAGTTTCGTAAACAGACCCTCTGGGAATCACGCCGTCCACTCGTCAGAGGTTATCAGCAATTGACTGCTTATACTTCTTGATTTTTCTTTTTTATTTACATTTTTCATTGGTGTAAGTTTTGGGGGGTGCTTTTTTCATAGTGTATGTGTGCGTGCGTGTCTATACTGTAGTTTGTCGGAGTTAACTCCTCCTTTATTTCTTTAACCCTTCCACCAGGGGTCGCTCTTCGCGGCTATAAATAGTCGCTGACCCTTCGCCTCTTTCTCTTTCTCCCTCAGGCTTTTGAGACGACACCTGGAGGTAAATCTCTCTCTTTTTCCTCAGGCTTTCAGCCTTACAAACTCGAAATGTAGGCGCTAACAAGGGATAGCTTTTCCCAAATTTGCTGGGAACGCGCTAGAACAATACACACACACACACGCACTTACAGAATATTCACACACACACTTTGTCCGTTGTAACTGTTTCCATGTATTGTAACGTGTTATTAATATATTTTTGTAAAAAATAACAAAAATATTTTATTGGTTCGGTTGATAAAAAGAGAAACAAGGTTTTTTTTAATCAAAATTTACAATGTTCTAAAAAGAAGGAAAAATTTTTTAAAAATATTTAAAAAATACTTTGATCTTTCCTCTCAATAAATAATAACATAAGCATTTAGACGCTAAAATTTTGTTTTCATCAACTTTGGCGTCTTTTTCATCTGTTTTTAGCGATCTCATGAAGGTACCTACAAAAAAATTATCAGCTATCCATTTTTGGAAAAAAAAAAAAAAATTACCATCAATACATTTTTAAAAAAACCGGCAATACATTTTTGATAAAAAAAAATAAACGAAATAATTTTTTGTAAAAGAAAATACTAATGCTTCCAAGAAAATTCAATTTCGGCATTAAATGACCCATAAGGAGTTGATATGTCACTAAACAAACCAAGCAACAATCATTCCTAACAAATCGTGTAATCAAGATTATGTTAAATGAACACGCTTGAAGTAGATAGAAGTTTTTCATTTAGTTGATTGATGTTACTTTCAGCATCCTGACTCCAGAGTTTCAGTGTTGATGGGCTGAGGTTTATGTTCTTCGATAGTGAGTTCGATCCTGTTTGTAGTTATTATGCAAATCACAAAACCTCAATAATAAATAAAAGATCCAATGACCTTAATAAAACAACTTGAAACTACCTAAAAATTTAACTCAAGTTTTGTTTTGACGTCTAAATTAATCGTTTAAAATTTAACGAAAATTGTTCAAAGCAACTTCGAGTTGTTGAGGTTTATTTGATTATAGATAATTTCTCATTAATGTGGGGGTCTCCAAAGGTTCTATAATTGGACCTGTATCCATTTCTGATCTTCATCATCGATCTTCCCGATGTCATCAGTTCCCAACGAGGTATTTATGCTGATAGCGCAACTACTTACTCCTATCTTAATATTAAGTCTGATAGGCTTACTGCGGAAACTCTATCCTTGAGTATTCTAATAAAAGCCTTTTAAAAACCCTGCGCAAGCCTAATCGTGGTAAGCAACTAGCCCAAAACTATCAGATCTATTCAGTAATATAAGACATGCGGAAAAAAATTCTACCGGAAAAGAATGACCCACTTCATTTTCATTATTTTTTCTCTCGTTTGATAAAGGACGCAGGAGTGTCCGAAAATTCCGATTTATAAAATATCTCTCATCATGGTTTCATTTGGTCAAAAGGCCTATTAATATACAAAAAATATTGTCAGTTTTATTACTAATATTATTATTTTTGTTCTCTTTTATGTTTTGAATTTCTTTAATTGAACCATTATATCTACATATAGAAGCATATGTGGACAATTTTTCCTTACTAATATATATATATATATATATATATCACTGCAATCTTAACCCGTTGTTCAAGAAGAGGAGGTTAGTCATATCTTTCCCACATATCCCCATAAACTGTATCTCTTACTTTCTAACTCTATATCTTGTGTGGCTCTCGGGCCTTGTACGAGGTGAATGTCATTGTAAAAGAAAAATAGTTTAAAATTGTAATGAGCCAGAACAGTTGAGTTAGTTATATTCACTTACACGCAAATACCTTTAAGGAAGGCATGAATCCACATCTTCTCTCCCCAGCTATGGGTTAATTACTTATTATCTCAAAAGTTTTAAAAAATAGCATACAAAATATTTAGATTTCAACATTAAATAGAAATTCTTACAATCTAAACATATTTTCTGGCTTTCAATAATCTGCAAAGGATTGATAAACCGTAACCAAAAAAAAAAAAAGAATCAAACTTATGCCCTCACCAAAAAAACAAAAAACAACCGCATTCAGTAACCCTCTACTTTGAGTAGCTCCTGATCCTTGTACTGAGCGAAGATTTTACTAAACGAAAATGTTGTCGACGCTCGTCTGACTACTTCTACTGGATAGTGAGTTCGATCCTCATTGGTTGCCCCAGGAAAATGAACATAGAATATGCAGCGCCAGAGGTAGTTTCGCCCAACACCGTACATTGCTACAAAATCAAAACATCAACCTGGAAACTTGAATCACGTTCTTTAATAGTCTCGTCAGATCATGTATGGCACCAAACTCCTTCAGAAGTATCTAAAGTGTCAACAGCTTCCTAAGATCAATGGTGAAAAAAAGGCTTTGAGCGAGTAAAGCCCGAGTCTTCTTGACAAATACCATACTTCTTCCGACCTCGTGAACTGGCGCTACAGAATCACAAATAAAGAACTGTACCAAATAACCGAAACCACATCACTTGAGAAGTACCAACAACTAAAAAGGATAGCTTATGTAACTTGAAGAGAAAATAATGACATAATCAAGACATTGACATCCCAAAAGGTTTGAAAGCAAAGGCTTCAGTACTGGAAAGATCGATAACAGCTATTGGACTTAAACCAGCTTTCTTGGAAAATTGTTTTAAGTGAAGTATTTTATAAATTTCAACCGAAAACAGTACTTGCTGCTCGGTTAATAAATGTCAAATGTTTCCTTATAGGGAGACGGTTAAAATTACCGTTACCATTCAAAATTCAATTTTAAATAAACCCACTGGGGATGACATGTAAAATCAAGCATTCTAACCTAATATATGATAATAACGAAAATAAAAAGAATTGTTTGATACTGACATCAGCGTGACAGTGGTCACAGGACAGGGTATTTTTTTTCCTTCACCTTTTTAGATATGCATATGAGTACCCCCTACCCACATTTAACAGACCTTGTGTTATGTACAGAGATTCTTTGTTCGGCTTTCGGGCTGTGATCAAAGTGTAGTATTTTATTCTGTGATCATCTTCAAGTAAGAAAGGAAACCGGTTTCCGGAGATTCACCGTTATAATTTCTTACCAATGCATTCAAATATGGGCTTTAATACTCACCTGCAATATTGGTTACAAATTCCGGCATCCCTGAAATAGCAGACAGAGATTAAATTAATATTTCACAATAAATAAAAAAACAGAAGAAGCAGAATTCGACAAAGTTTAAAACACCACAAAAAAAAAAAAAACAAAAAACAAAAAAACAAACAACAGAATGTTTTTTCGCATTTGGCAATATTTTTGTTTTTATTTAAAAAGCTTTTTTTTTCTTTTTAGATTTTTAACGAAACAAAACCACCTTTAAAATATGGAAAACTATAAATATTACATTATTGTATGCATATTTATTGCAATAGCGCCGCTGCACCGCGGACGGCGACGCTCTCTGGACCCGCCCCCCACGCAACCTCCGCGGCAAACCCGTCGGAAAAACACCTGCTACTTCGCCGGCAGGACCGCGTGGCGGGGTTTCCGTCCTGGCTGAGCTCGCCTTGGGACACCTGCGTTATCGTTTGACAGACGTACCGCCCCAGTCAAACTCCCCGCCCGGCACGGTCCCCGGCTAAGGGTCGAGCGCGGGCCCCAATCGGGGGCTTCTTTTATAATCTTGTAAATAAATTTGAATAATTCACAAATTAAATTCTAAATACTTGTAAAAATATTTTTATTGTTCTCATGGTTTTAATACAACTCTAAAAGTAAATTTTTAAAACAATAAATATTATTACTATTGTTGGATTATCATCCCTGATGTTAATCACAGGCAACGAGATTTTGGAATTATCACCCCTTGACCATAATTACAGGCGGGACGAGATGTGAAAGAATCGATTTCTTTCTCGGTGATTTTTGCGAGTGCGAAAAGACATATTCTTTTCGCCCTCGCAAAAATATAAGTACACAACTCCATACACTAAAGATTGCTTTGAACTTTTCACATTTCTCATTTTTCATTTTGGAGAATGTCTTGTCAATATATTTGTTAATATTTCTTTGTTGAAATTCTATGAGTTATTTTTTCTTTGGACTGTACGAGTGCGCCAAAAATGTACCAAAAGCTTATTAAAATGTCATGAAAAGTGTTTATATCCGCAACACCTTGTGAGTATATGGTAATAGGGTTAGGGTTATAATTATGCCGTTTTGTTTGTTTGTTTTTTGTCTGATTCATGTTAAACTTTGCCCCAAATTCTCCAAATGTTACAATGCAAGAAACATTTAATTCACAATGTAAACAATAGTACGCGCAGAGAAAACAATTCGTTTAGGAATTTGTCAGTTATGTGCCATGTATGATACACGCTTAGGCGATCATGTATCTTTCGATACATTACTGACGAGGCAGATTTTCCCCGGCAGTAGGTTGCCATTTCTTTCTGTGGTAGACCAGTTGCCATCCAAGGCTATAGAACCCTGTCTGTCCTGCTATTTACCCATAACTGTTGAGAGAAGTGGATTCATACCTTTCCCAAAAGTGTTAGCACGTAAGTGAATGTAATGAATTCGACTGGAATTCGAACTCGGCTCTCCGATTTCTCAATCCGAGTCGCTATCCATAGTGTGTGTATAATAAAATATTTTAAACTCTGAAATATCGCGACTTTTTAAAATTATTTTACTTCAGGCAAGACAAGCCAGGAAGCCGCAGAGGTTTACTAAGTGTTTTTGTTTTTTTTTAAGCTTTTCACTCCAAGCAAGGCGGGAGTGCCACTAGCACGCAAGGGGTTACAGAGGGTGAGAGCAAGAGCAAAGAGGCGTGATAGAGGAAAGGATGAAGAGAAGGACGGTGAATAGATCAAGGCATCTGGAGATGTCGATTAACATTGCATTTGAATAGTTGGAGATTATAGCTGTCAGGGAAGCTAGTAAGAGGAAGGGAGTTCCACAGACGGGAAGTGCGAGACATGAAGCTATTGAAGTAAAAGAGATGGCTACATTTAACTGTTTCGACAGTGAAAGGGTGGGACTGAGGTGCCGACTTAGTAGCACGTTTAAATTCATGCAGTTTGGGATCTAGCGAAAGTAGCTCGTCGGAGCAGTTACCGTGAAAATATTTGTAGAAAAGACGGAGGGAAGCAATGGCACGTCTGTGAGAAAGTGACCGTAGACGAGATGCCAGATCAGAACCAATCACATTGCATATCCGTCTATGGATTTCGTGGGAAAAAATATGAGAAGAAAATTACATTATTAAGAAGCGAAAACAATAAAATGAAAATATTACAAAATGTGATTAATACCAAATCCCGAACATTAATCCAGTTGCTGATAATCTAAGTAACAAAACAAGATTTAGCAAAATCGACATAGTATCAGCATGCCGTCAAATCAAATGGATGATATAAAAAGAAAACACTTCTCATTTCTCTTTTTGGATTACACGAATGCAAATACATGCCGTTTGGACTAAAGAATACAGCATCCACTTTTCCACGGCATTACCACATAAGGGTTACTGCTTTCTTAGCAAGTAGGTTTTCCGAGCTGGATGTCGATTGACATTGAATTTAAATAATTGAAGATTATAGCTATCAGGGAAGCAAGTATGAAAAATCAAGTAAGAAAAATTCAGATTACACGAATGCAAATACATTCCGTTTGGATTAAAGAATACAGCATCCACTTTTCAAAGATACATGGACAAGACTTTTCAACATGTTGACTGTACCGATATTCTCATTTTCAGCAATCATTCTTCATCATACTTAAAAGACGTTGAAACTGATATAAAAATCTTACACGACAATAATCTAAAATTTTGAATAGCAAAGTCAACATTTATGTGACTTCGGTCGTTTTTTTTGGTTATAATATTAGCTCTGGTGACATTATACTTACACAAAATAATGTTAGTGCCTTACAGAATCTTCCTCTTCTCAGAACAGTAATAATCTTCGTCGTTTCTTAGGCATGGTAAATTTTTATATAAAATTAATCCCAAACTTTTCAACATCGTCATGCCATTAACAAAAAAAATACATGTATGCAGTGATACTATTAGGTTAGTGCAAAAATAATGACGTAATAATGTCGTTTTTTGACGTATTTTTTAACGTCAAAAAACGACATGATTACGTCATTATTTTTGCAGCAACCTAATACATTTACATTAAATGATTTAGAATTGCAATCATTTAACGATGTTAAAATCAGAATTAGTGTATTTCCGTCCTTAGCTCACCAGAGATGTGATTGTACTAAATATCAGTTAATTACTGATAGCAATAATTATGCAATTCGTGCAGCCCGACATCAATTAGTAGAAGGAGTGCCAATTCCAATTAGCGTCTTCTTTAAAAGTTGACTCAAACTCAAACGAGGTATTCGACTTTTGATAAGGAACTTTATGCAGCATATTCAGCTACGTTTTATTTCAAACACATCATCGAAAGAAAACAAGTTTTATTATTAACTGCTCATAAGCCTTTGTGTGGTGCATTCCGTAGTCTAAACTAGACAGCAGCAGCAATTAGCAATTCTAATATATCTATCAGATATAGGCCACATAAAGGGAAATCAAAACGTTATAACTGGTTGCTTGTCTAGACCTACCCTAGCAGTTATGGTAGATGTGTGACTTACCAGCTATAGCTGCTGCACAACTTAAACCTAGAGAGCCAGACAAACCTACCAAGGTTTCACCTAAGCGGATCGTCAGGGAAGGCTAGCTCTCTAGGTTTAAGTTTCCGGGCGAGTATAGTTTCTTATACTTATAAAATTTCTATTAATAATATGTGTATATATATATATATATATATATATATATATATATATATATATATATATATATATGGCAAATGCAGACCTTTTCACCATGTGTGATATTGATGGTATTGAGTTCTTTCTCATGAAATCCCAATTACGCTGGACAGGTCATGTGTTACGTATGCAAGACAACAGAATTCCAAAAATGCTCATGTATGGTCAACTTGACAATGGTCATCGAAACGTGGGTCGGCCTTTGTTTAGGTACAGGGACAGGCTGAAAAGTAACCTCTTAGCTGCGAATATAAATCACACTACCTTTGAGAACATCGTAATGAATGGAAGACTACATGCTACAATGGCATCAAGAACAAGGCAGCATCAAACATTGTCAAGCTTCGTCAAACTAGGGAAAGGAATAAAATATCAGCTGCTGTTCCAGCCATATACTCCAACAATCCACACTTTTGCACAATCTGTGGACTTCTTTGCAAATCACTAGCAGGACTGAAATGTCACTTGTGACTCACATACAGGGTTAAATAAACAAAGTTGTCGGAACCTCATACGTCGAAACATATATATATATGATGGACTCTTCCGTCTTTTTCGACGTATGAGTGTGATTCAGACCCTGAGTTAAAAAAACAATTTTAGTACTGGTAATAATAGTTTCATATACTGTGATAATGCAACCGGTGTTCCCAGACCATATATACCTGGTGAATTACGAAAATCTATTTTCAATAGTATTCACGCAATATCACACCCATGAATTAAAACGTCATGTAAACTTATCAAAACAAGATTTTTTTTTGACAATAAAAGAAATGTGTAATGACTAGCAGAAAAACAAAATTCAGAGACATACTAAATGTGATGTTCACCCTATTGAATTGCCTACAATTCGCTTTAATACGGTACACTTGGATTTACTTGGTCCACTCTATGTTACTAGGAGACATTATGAAACATATAATCCTCCTTACAGATGCCTGTTAACCTGGATCGAAGTAGAACAATCATCAGATATAGCAGCACGATCTTTTGCCAATGCATTCGTTCACGCGTGGATCATATGTTGGGGGTGTTCCACTTCGTGGTACTCTCTCTGAGAATGAATTATTTTCAGAGATAGCCTCAATATTCGGCTTCTATAGATTACGCACGACTAGTTACTATCCGCAAACTAACGGAATGATCGAACGTGCACGTGCGTACGGAACAATTAAGGCAGCATTAATAGCTAGAAAGAAATTGTGGCTGGACACCCTTCCAAAAATACGAATTAGTATCCGTGCCGCACCTAATTCTTCTAATATATCACCCTCCTTTACAGTTACAGACACGCTATAATGATTCCTCAGTTGCTAGTGGATGATACTCAGAAGTTTGCTAAGGAGTTCCAAAGTGCCTTACACTCCTTACATTCAACAGTATCTGTGTAAATAAATCTTGTCAGTACGTTCCTGACATGATTAAGACGTGTAATGGCTAAGTGGAGACAGTTCCCTTCCAAATGTTACATAGATCTGACAAATATTTTGTAATTAAAACGAACGAGATACAGTCAACGATATCAATAGATTAGAACCACACGTTGAACCTAAAAGTGATCAACAAGTAATCACCAAATTATACCTCAGACTGATAATATAATAATGGCTATAGAAAATATAGAACGAAATAGTAAACCCAGTCATACAAAAGTAAAAAGAAATGTTTCTTGGAAAAGAGACAAGCAATATCACTACTACTAGACTTCGCTACAAGGAGGGAAGGATTGTTGTGAGAGACAAAATGTTATCTCCCCTTGACTCTAAAAAAAAAAAAAAGAGAAAAAACTAATTGTAGTTACGTGACTTGACGAGAACTGCACGAGACATCGTTAGGCTCGTAAATTAAACAACCTCTTTAGTTCCGGGAAGCCAAACTAGTAAGACGCATGTAAGTCACGCTCTCAGAACAGATAAGTACAAAAGTTTCTTATTGTTATTTGAGTGCATAATCTTTTGTAAGTAATTACATGCAACTCTGTATTAACAATTCCATATATATATATATATATATATATATATATATATATATATATGATAGCTGCTGTATACTAATAGCTGCTATATACTATGGCGACTAGCCAATCCCTGTTGCCGACGCCTATTCAGGCATATTTATGTTTATTCAGCACCCACAGAGCCAACCTGTGTTTTATACTACAACTATGCACCTTAGTTACAGTTTCTGGGAGAGAGCGTGCTATCTGGCGTGATCAACAATTTGAACAAGGCCAGCACGCTCAAGCTCTCGTCCACGATGACTTGTGACTTCGTGCTATTAATGGCCCACATATACGTCTACCCAATTTTACTCACCAGGCTTGGGTCAAACCGTAGTATTGTTTTTCAGGCACTTCCCAAAGGTTTCGCACGCTGGGGTCGACCTCGACCCAGTCTGATAACATGAGGAATTTGCTTTCCAGAAAACATTCCTAAACATTGCTTACTCTTAATCAACTTGGCAGCCCACTGTAGTTGTCTAGTTATCCAATAACTCAGTCACAATAATCGATTTAGTAGAAATAAAACTCTTAAACGTGTTAATCTCGGCTCTTGGAATGTAAGAACCCTCCAAGACAACGATTCTTCTCCAGAGCGTAAAACAGCCCTCATCGCTGGTGCATTAAGCAAGCACAATATTGACATTGCTGGTCTCAGTGAGAATCGTTTTGCAGGCATCTCTCAACTTGAGGAATTTAGTGCAGGATATACCTTTTTCTGGATTGGCAAAAGCGAAGAAGATCCCCGCCTATCAGGTGTAGGCTTTGTCATAAAATCAGACATTGCTAAATCACTGTCATCTCTTCCGAAAGGAATAAATCATCGCATTATGACTCTAGTCTTAGAATTCGACAACAATTCTTCTGCCAATCATGCGAACTGTTATGACCCAGCCATAAACACCCCTGCGTCGAAAATTGATGACTTTTATAATCAACTACATACAGTCATTTCCAAAGTTCCGCATAGAGACAAACTTGTTATTATGGGAGAATTTAATGCGCGGATTGGTGCTGACATGGCCTGGTGTCATTGGTACTCACGGGATCGGAAGTATGAATTCTAAGGCTACGATTTTCTCTCTGCCAAGAATTCGATCTCACCATCGCCAACACACGTTATCAGCAGTCCAATCATCACCAAACGACTTGGATGCATCCCAAATCCAAAGATTGGCATATGATTGATTACATTATTACCATGAAACGTGACACGAAGGCTTCAATAACACCCGTTCTTTCCACAACACTTACTATCTTTCAAACTATGCTCTACTATGCAGCATAGCATCCTTTCGACTCGTACACAAGAAATCTCTCGGTTCCTAAATGAATCAACACCTCACTCCTGAATCCTGATGTTAAGAAAAAAGAAATCTGTGACGTACTGGATGCGAGGCTTAATTCAGTTGTGATCTCAGAAGACATTGAATCCTCCTGGAAATCTCTCAGAGATGCCATTTATTCCAGCTCCCTGGAAGTTATAGGACTTCCCATAAGGAAGCATCAAGACTGGTTCGATGTAAATGCTGCAAACATCCCTATAGAGGTGTTCGAACTTGCTGTTGAAAGCCGAGCAAAGTGGAGAAATACCTGCTACCGAGGTATAACTAACATTAAAGAGAATCGTCTCAACCAACATTAAATCTTGGGCTAATACATCAGTCTATATGGCGGTCAACCCTTGTCCCTCGTGTGGACTTGTTTGCAAACCGCGTGCAGGATTGTAGTCTCATACAAAACATAAAGACCTTCAACGTCTCATCGAGAAGATGCATGATTCGCATAAAATAGTCATAAACAACAAAAATTGTCCATCAAAAAAGTGCATATCTAAGCAGTGTAAGCGGGAAGTGCAAAATGCTCTCAAAAAATGAGAGTCCTGGTGGCCTACTAAGGCTGTGGAAATCTTGGCGGCAGCTGACAGAAAAGATCCCAAAGCATTTTATGAAGGCCTTAAATGGTGTACAGCCCGCAAGGAAATGGAATTTCACATGTTATATCGACTGACAAGAAGGAAATTATATTACGATGGAAAGAATACTTTGAAAGTGTCCCTAATTCCACCTCTGCCATCGATGACATCGTCATTGCTTCAATTCATCAGTGACCAGAAATTTCCCAGTTGTCTCTTGAGCCATGCCTAAAGGAAGTCCAGGATTCTATCAATCAATTGGCCTCAAAGCCCCTGGAAAAGATGCTATTCCCCTCGACATTTTTAAATATAGAGGGAAGACAATGGTTAAGAAACTCCTTGAGCTTTTTAAAGACATATGGAAGGTTGGTTCTGTTCCACAGGACTACAAAGATGTTCACATTTGTTCAAGAACAAAAGCAAAAAGGTTGTATGTGATAATTCCCGTGGCATTGCACTTCTATGTATCGCTGGCAAAATTCTCGCTCGTATTATTCTCAAGAGAATAATCAAATATCTCATTGACGACATATATCTCAAATCTCAGTGTAATTTTCTTTCAGGTCTTGGAACCACTGACAAGATTTTTCAATTGAGCAGCTAGCTGAGAAAGTTCGCAAGAAGAATCATTAACACTATGCCTTCTTTATCGATCTGACCAAAGCGTTTGACATCGTAAACTCTCGAAAGTACTCAAAAAGCTAGGCATATATGACAATATGCTCAATGTCATCATTTCGTTTCACGAAGGAATGAAAGCATCTGTTCTATCTAATGGAGAGTTTTCAGAAGCCTTCAACGTAATGTTATAGACAAGCGTATGGCAGCAAGAAGGAAATACGACAACAGCAGAAATAGATTTACGTGGTTTATTTCAACAGGAACGTGACGGTTTGGGACAGCTACCTTGTGGTATAGTTCATAAGCCGGCTTCGAATCTAGGTCGATCTCTCATAGTTGTTCACACATGTTGACGGTGGTTGATGCTCCCCTGCTGACAGCTGCTGACCGCTCTGGCTGACCGTGACAGGTCTCTACCCTGGCCACCTGTTGACTGCCTGTTGAACTTCCTTGTGACGCCTTTTATAGCGTTTTTTTATGGCTTAACAGGAGGGAAGTATTTTTATTGGACGAAAAATAGAACACTTTAAATATTATTTTATTTTTCGACCGGAGCTCGTGTGTCGGGAACATTTGTAAACGAAGATAATGGTCATTTTGTGACGGGGCTTTGTCCCGTTCACATTCGGCTCTCGCTCTTGAGTATTTGCCTGTAAATCAGCCGAGATATGTCTTATTTTATTTTATTTTATAACAAGGCTCCCCCAGATCTCGGTCTGATTTACAGTGAGCGTTATTCGTGTATATTTGGGTAATTAATTCATGATAAAGTCTCTGAAGCGTGTGGGAAGTTGTCCTCGTGTTCTTCTTATTGGCATTTGTTTTGGTATGGAATTATTTGCTGAATTATGTGTCCCCGAAGGATGTGGAGGAGAATGATCCTGGTGACTGTTACATGGTGGAGGCAGAGGGATTGTATTAGAAAGATGTGTTGGGCGTGGAGCCAGTCGTCGGATATGTGCACGGTGAATCCAGATTGTATCACCATCATCGTTTTGCACCTGACACATCATATTGTTCGTTTTTATAATGGTGTAATTTCCTATCCAGGGCAGATGAGAGGATTGGGCAACAGTTGAGTGTGGCCGATGAAATAAAACCTTGTCGCCTACTTGTATTGGGTCTTTGTATGTGAGGCGATTTAAGTTAGTCTTAAGTTTGTGGTCAGCTTCATCGTTAGCCAGGGTGACGTGGTGGTGAAGCTGCTTTAGCAGGGCATTAATTTGCATTCCATATGCTTCAGGATCGTCGCTTGTGATTTCTTTTCTGTGTAGTGTAGGTAGGCCGATGTTGGGGTGACGACCGGTAATGGCATAGTGCGGGGAGACACCGGTGGCGCTGTTGGTCGTGGCATTCATGGACGAAACGACAGATTCTAGAACGTCTGTCCATTCACAGTTCCTGTCTTCGCATAACATATAAAGTGCGTTCTTCATCGTGCGATGTTGTCTCTCGATATTTCCTGAGCTTTGCGGGCGCCAAGGACAGTGAAGTTCTTGCGTGATTGACATCTGGTTACAGAATTGTCGATTGACTTCTCCAGTGAAGTGTGTGCCTCGATCAGAGGATACTATGCGTGGAATCTCTCTGTGTCGAAGGAAGAAATGGTACAATCCGCGGGCGGCGTCGATAGCACGGTCTCTCGCGCATGGTATGGCTGTAAAATGTCAGCTGAAGCTATCCAAGATGGTTAGGATGTAGCGTTTTCCCTTTGAGTTGGGCATTGTGACAAAGTCTATAAAGACGAGATCGAATGGTCTCTTTCCTCGTTTGTAATGGCCAATGGGCCAGTGGTTACGTCTACCGTAGTCGCCCTTGCACTTAGCACACGTGTCGCAAGAATCGACATAGGCCTTGATGTCGCGGTTTTTGAATTCCCACCAGTAGCTGGAAAGGAGTTCTCGCATACGGGTAACACCTGAGTGGTTGTTGCCCTCATGTGCCTGGTAGAGGTATCTGGGTCGTAGTTTGTATGGTACAATCAATCTCGGAGAGTGTTTACTGTCTCTTATCATCAAAACGGAGGTGCCTGGTTCTAGAAAAAATTGGTGCAAATGTTTTTTGAAAAGTGTAGCTCGGTGGTCGTCGATATGAGGTTCGCTTGCAGTGGGTGACTGGAGGGCGCTGATGATCTTTGCCAGGGCGTCATCCTTCTGTTGTTCATTTGCGATGCCGAGTTGGTTGCAGATTCTCTCGGGGTTGGGGGTGATAGGCGAAGAATGCGTTGGTGACGCGCTTGTGGGTGCGGGCGTTTTGTGGTGTGTGAGTTTTGGGAATGTGCTGTAAACCGTTAAACTCGACGAGGCACCATGATGGGATGTATACGCGGAGGTCTGTACCGCTTACCTCGAATGTCCTGCCTGCCGGTGTAGGGTCGTTCGGGGCTTTCGTTTTCTTATGTCCGCAACCTCTGCTGAGCTTGTCAGCTCATACATTTGATTCCCTTCAACATATACCAAGACGAATTTATAACATGAAATTTCTTCTTGCCATCGTCGTATTTTGGCATTATGGAAGTCTCGTTGGTTCAGATATGTCAGCGATCTGTGGTCGGTGAAGATGACGAAGGGGTGGTTGCGAAGGAAATAATCAAATTTCAATATTACCCACTTTATTGCATATGCCTCTCGTTCCGTCGTGGACCAGTTCTGTTCCGTGGAGTTGAATGTATGGGAAGCGACCGCTATGATATCTTCCTTCCCGTTGTCGGCTTCTTGCATTAAGATTGCTCCACATGCGACGTCACTGGCGTCGGTGGTGAGTGTGAAAAGTTTGGAGTAATCTGGAAACGAGATGACGGATGGCGAGGAGAGACGGTCCTTGATTTTTTTTAAGGCTTTGTCGGCATTGTGCGTCCAGACAAACGGTTTATTGACCTTGTTGAGTTCGTGTATGGGACCCATAAGTTTTGAAAACATATCTGACCTGATTTGTTCGTGAAGACGTGTCTCTAGGAATTGTCTGATCCACACTAAACGGCCGATAAGGCTTTGTAATTCCTTTTTTGATGTTGGAGGTTTCATTTCCCTGATGGCACGAACGTATTCTGGATCAGCCTTGAATCCTTCGCTGTTTACTATGCGTCCGAGGAATTTTGACTCTGATGCGAGGAAGGAACATTTATCGGGATTCAGCTTGAGTCCGAATTTTCGGAGGGCAGTAAAAATTGTTCGAGGGAGAGTATGTACTCCCTAAATGTCCTAGCATGGACCAGGTTGTCGTCGATATAGGAAGAAATGTCACGGGATGTGACCGTGGCTAGGGCTTCTGCTATGCAACGGGAGAAGATTTGTCCGACAGATGTAAGACAGAAGGCCAGGCGCGTGTATTGATAGCATTGGTCCTTCCATGCAAATTCTGTTTTGTATCGGTCTCGCTTGTCGATCTCAATTTGCCAGTAGCCGCTGCGTAGATTGAGGGTAGTAAAATATCTATTGCCTTTGCCGATTTTGTTGAACAAGTGGTCGATCCTTGGCATTGGGTAAGGGTCAAGATCGACTAAGACCTTCTTGAGAGTTCTTTTAAAGTTAGCAACGACACGAATCGATCCATTTTTCTTGCGTACGGCAAATACAGGGCTATTGAAGGCTTTGGGGTCGCTGCAGTTTTCAATGATACCTTCATCAGCCATACGCTTAATTTCGGTATCTACGTCTGCTTCCAAAACCTGGGCTATCGGGTGTTGTTTCTGGCTGCGAGACTGGCCGTTGGTTGGTATGCGGATGGGTCGGATGAATGTGCCTTTGCTGCTGCTTTCTGTGTCGATAATGTCAGCGTAGCGAATGAGTAAGTTTGCAGTGGCCTCTAGTTCGTCTCGGTTTGGGTGGTTTGGTAGCGATAGGCCCGTGTTATGCTTTTGATCCATTGTCTTGATGTTGGGCTGTAATTCCATAGTAGGCTGGTTTTGGATGATGTCAGCTTGGGCGCCATATGGTGGATCGTTAGTTGACGATGACGGTGATATGATTGCGGCTGTGTGTGTTGTGTATCCTGAGGAAAGTGTGCGTCTAAATTCTATAGTCGCATTTTGGTTGTCGCTTAGATAGGAATCGAGCGTGTTGTGACATAGGATATTTTGGCCGATCAGGATCGTTTGGTTAGTTACCAGCACGTTAACCTTTTTGAATGTGGGTGAGTCTAGGCTGCCGATGGTGATGTCGCAAGTCAGTTCGCCGAGGGCGGTGGTGCTGCCGTTGATTCCTTTTACTCCGACGTCGGAGCGGGTCATGAGTTTCTTGGCTTCTCTGGGTAACTGAGATATAGGCACGGTGCAGGTGGAGCATCCAGAGTCTAGCATTGCGACGCCAGACAAGGTGATGTCCCTGAAGTTGAAGGTGGACTGGACCAGCGTTGAATGGTGAGCGAGTCCTTGAAAGTTGAAGGTGTGATGGCTGACGTAGGGGCATGGCGAACGAGGCATCACATCTCATCCTGCCCGAAGCGAAAATCCTGTTCCACATCATTTATGGCTTGTGTATTATCATTCGTTGCGGCGATATGGGCATGTGCCCGAGTGCGAGGTGGGTGGCGATATAGGCAGTTGCGTCCATGGTGGCAGGGGCGACCTCTGAGGTAGTTCTTGCACACGCTGATTCGTGGTGTGTACTGATGGTTTCTGCGTGTCGGATGGTCGCCATGTTCGGGAGGGTTGGCGAGGCCCGTCTGCTGTGGGTTTGGTTGCCTGCTGGGTCCGAGTGGCGCTTTTCTTTGGTTTGACCGCTGTGGTTTCTGTGTGAAATAACAGTGTTGTGCGAAGTCGTGTCGTTGGATTTTACACCGCAATCAAGGTATATTTGAGCTTCGGAGGCTATGCCAATGGCTGAATAGTGGTTGTCTATTGTCTTGACGAGATGTGGGTAAAGATTTGAGTTCCAAATTTTCACCTTTTTGCTAATTAGCATAGCGCCGATGGTGGAAATAAGTCCATCGATTGTTAAATCTGTATTTTTGTCTTTTTTGTATTTGTTTTTTTATGTGGACGGCTGCCTCTCTAAGGGTGTTTTCGAGTCGACCCGCGAAGTCTGTTAATTTTTTGCCGTCTCGTCGTTCCAGATCCCAGGCTTGACTGAGGTGTTGGAAGTTAGTCATCTGGCTTCCGTGGGCTCCTAATAAGTATTCCTTCAGTTGTTCGAAGGTGGATATATCCTTTTTTGAGTCAACCATCTGCTGAAAGATAATTTGGTCCAGTAAATCTTTAGCAGACTTGACGAATTCGCATTCCAGGCTGGGATAGGTACTGAGTTCTGGCGTGACGTGGATTGTGTATGCTTTGTTTAGGGCCGTGATGAATCGGTTGACGTCGTGTCCAGGGTGAAAAGTTCTCTCTAGCTTCAATATGTCGCGTATGGTTTGTTGGCGCATCATTAAGCTGTAATCGCCGTTTGTTTGAGCGGTGGGAGGCGTTGAAGTAGTTGATTTTAGGGCAGTCAGCATGTCGTTTATGTCGGCTTGAATTTCGTGTATCGTAGCTTCGGAAGGCTGTGTTGGTCCCGTTTTCAAGTTGAATAGTAGTGTTTTCTGTTCCTTGATGAGAGTAAATAGTTCGGCTCGGGTGAAGCTCGTGTAGTCGGCCATATTTCTCTTGCTGTACGCTTCAGACACCAGTGTTATAGATAAGCGTATGGTTGCAAGAAGGAAATACGACAACAGCAGAAATAGATTTACGTGGTTTATTTCAACAGGAACGTGACGGTTTGGGACAGCTACCTTGTGGTATAGTTCATAAGCCGGCTTCGAATCTAGGTCGATCTCTCATAGTTGTTCACACATGTTGACGGTGGTTGATGCTCCCCTGCTGACAACTGCTGACCGCTCTGGCTGACCGTGACAGGTCTCTAACCTGGCCACCTGTTGACTGCCTGCTGAACTTTCTTGTGACCCCTTTTATAGCGTTTTTTATGGCTCGAAAAACGAAGCGTGTATAATTAGGAGGGAAGTATTTTTATTGGACGAAAAATAGAACACTTTAAATATTATTTTATTTTTCGACCGGAGCTCGTGTGTCGGGAACATTTGTAAACGAAGATAATGGTCATTTTGTGACGGAGCTTTGTCCCGTTCACATACGTCTCTCGCTCTTGAGTATTTGCCTGTAAATCAGCCGAGATATGTCTTATTTTATTTTATAACAGTAACAAATGGCATAAAACAATGTTGTGTCGTAGCTCCTGTACGGTCATTCCTCTCCATGCTTTTAGTGATCTTGACATGGGCGTGAAATCTGAATTCCGCACAAGTGGTGGCCTCTTTAACCATCAACGTTTTAGAACAAAATCGCTGATTCGAGCAAGCATTATTCGTGATCTGTTTGCTGATGACACTGCGATCGTGGCCACTTCAATCGAAGAAGCTCAAGCACTTGTTAATCTTTTTTCTACCTCTAGCAACGGATTAACTATAATTTATCCATCAACCAAGGCCTACAACCAAAGCAGATCAGGTGTGTAAAACAAAACCCACCTGCCCATACCTTTACAATCATTCCCATTACTGTTGGCAACAACAACAACGTGAAATATGTGAACTCATTCTCGTAATTAGAAAGCAAAGCCAATTCAAGTACCTCTTTGGATGACGAAATAGTTAACTGAATATCAAAGGCGACCAATGCCCTTGGGAAGCTTAAGCATCGCCTATGGAATGTTCATGGGATTTCACTAAAAACGAAAATCAGTGTCTATCGAGCAGTCATTCTCACCACACTTCTTTATGGGTCCGAATCATAGACGCCATATAGGACGCACATCAATCAACTTGATTCTTTTCATAAACGCTGTCTTCGCTCAATATGCGGTTATAAACAGTAGGAGAAAATCTCTAACCCTGATCTTTTCATCAAATGTGGCGTCGGTGGTATTGAATCCTTTCTGATGCAATCACAGTTCAGATGGGCTGGTCATGTCATCAGAATATGTGATGATCGGATACCGAAAATCCTCATGTATAGCCAACTTTTTCATATAATTTAAATGCTGCAAACATCCCTATGGAGGAGTTCGAACTTGCTGTTGAAAGCCGAGTAAAGTGGAGAAATACCTGCTACCGAGGTATAACTAACATTAAAGAGAATCGTCTCAACCAACATTAAATCTTGGGCTAATACATCAGTCTATATGGCGGTCAACCGTTCAGTATGCCCTTCGTGTGTATTTGGTTGCAAATTCCGTTCAGGATTGTTGTCTCATACGAAACATAAACATAAAAACTGAATTTAAAGACACTCATACGTCGAAAAAGATATATATATATTTTTATATATATATATATATATATATATATATATATATATATATATATATATATGGAGGCACGGGGGAATAATGGATAAGTGGCTTAGATTGAGGAATCGGAGAACCGAGTTCGAATTGCAGTCGAATCCATTACATTCACTTGCTAATAGCCTTGGGAAAGGTGTGAATCATCTTCTTCTCCCTCCAGCTATGTGTAAATAGCAGGACAGACTGGGTTCTATAGCCTTGGATTGCAACTGGTCTAGGAGAAGGACAACTGTGAATTGAAAACCTGCGGAGGGTCGTTTGGGGACCTTGTGGCACATAGTGTACCAGGTCTTTGAATTCGGCCCTTCAAAAAGTGTGGATGGTCTTGCACGAAACCTTCACCACTATAATCAAATCTCATGTGCTGTTGTCGGGCTGTCGGTTTCCTGGGAACTGATCTACTTGACCCTCATACGTCGAATCGACGGGAGAGTCGACTATATATATATATATATATATATATATATATATATATATATATTATTATTATTATTATTATTATTATTATTATTAATAGAAATTTTATAAGTATAAGAAACTATACTCGCTCGGAAACTTAAACCTAGAGAGCTAGCCTTCCCTGACGATCCGCTTAGGTGGAACCTTGATAGGTTTTTCTGGCTCTCTAGGTTTAACTATATATATATATATATATATATATATATATATATATATATATATATATATATATATATGTGTGTGTGTGTTTGTGTGTGTATCTTAATATATATATATATATATATATATTCACCTTTTTATCTATCTTTCACTTTCACTTTCTCTCTCTCTCCCTCTTTCTCTCTCTAGCTATCTATCTTTAAGATAGCTGTTCGTAAAGAATTAAGCATACTTACCCGCAATTGACATTTTGTTTTATACAATTTCCAGTGCCTTTGTAATCACAATCAAACGCCAAAACTGTATTCCATCCTGAAAGACAGAAATTGTTTGACATTTTTATTAGAAATGAAACTTAAAACCATGCAAGAAACAAGCAAAAAAAAAAAAAAAATTTCAACAAAATCAAAAACTCAAAAGGTGTGTTAAAAGGATTTCTTTCTCTTGAATCCCCCTGATAGTATAACCCCTCGGTAATTTTTATTGTTTAAAAAAGTACTTTTAGAATTAAAAGTTTTTTTATTTTAAAAATACATGAAAATGAATGCCGAAATAGTTGGAAAATTAAGACAAGAATT
Organism: Acanthosepion lycidas; assembly: GCA_963932145.1. NCBI lineage: Eukaryota > Metazoa > Mollusca > Cephalopoda > Sepiida > Sepiidae > Acanthosepion > Acanthosepion lycidas. The sequence goes on along the minus strand of OZ010605.1, from coordinate 57,673,484 downwards.
AATCGAAGTTAGAGTTAATTACAAAAAAAAATTATAAATTAGGTTTCATTCGGTTTCATATGTAAGGAAGGGCTTTATTAAGATTCTAAAAAATACAGTATAGCAATTATATATTAGTATACGTGTGTTTAATACTTCGCTATAAAATAGCGTACCCTGATGAAAAAAGCCCCCCAAACTTGATTAAACTATCTTTTATCGTCTAAATGATTATGTTATTATTAAGAGGAACAACCAAAGTATTTTTTGAATATTTTTGAACATTTTTTAATCCTTTCTAGCACATCCTAAATTTTAGTTTAAAATGTTGTTTTTGTTTTTAGTCATCAAAATTTACATAAAATCGATCGTGTCAGCCATTTTTGACAGTTTTGTAAACAAAAGTGAAATTCTCCGTTTAAAAATCTTGTAAAATTCAATTATACTTTTTTGAAAAGTTATTTTAGGAAAATTAGAAAATTTAAAGTATACTTAATGTAATTTGAAACAAACATTACTTAATTTTTTAGCAGGAACAAATTAGTTGGAAATAAGAGAAGCATGTCTAACCATTGTGATTGGTTTTGGAGGTGTGAATTGACGTATACGTCAATGTATCGAAAACTAACTTCAGAGCAATTTATCGAACAGAAAGGGAGAAGTGACAGTATTTTCGAATTTTAAGTTAACCAGCTTATCTAACTATAAAGTAATTCTTAAAACACTTTCAAGTCTAATATTTTGTTGATTTTTTAGGTACATTTTTTTTAACAAAGATATGCTCAAAGCCTGCACTATTTCCGTCCCTAAAATTGAATCTAAAAAAGAAAAGATTATTAATTGCAATATATCTCTCACTGTAAAAGAAAAAAATGATTATGTTTAAAAATGAAAAGAAAATATTTATTGACATATGTAAAACAAAAAAGAAAATTTTAAATTTTGAAAATGCGACGGTCAGAGAATTTGATACAAAATCAACGCAATTTATGAGGCCGGATCCTCGCTATCAGGATAAACAACTCTTAAAACAAGGGGCTTTATTTCTGAATTGTGCCTCCATAGTTTTAGCGGGAACGTTTCCAATTCATTTTTTCCATATTATAATAAAATATTATTGTAAAACTCGAACCGCTTCGCAGATTGTAATAAGCTTTCAAATTTATGATCTGAAAAATACATCTTTTAATAAAAGCATTTTCAGAGATGCACATATTCAAAATTAATTTTAAAATATTTAACAACTTTATCAAATTTTGTATTTAAAATTGAAAAAAAGAAAACAGTTTTTCTAAAAATTCAATTTTTCATCGAAAAAAATAATTTTGTCTCCAGACAAAAATGTCCTTAATATATATTATTCATAAAAGCCATTAAAAGCTTTTTTTTTAATTAAATGTTTTAGTTTTATTGGGTTTTGTATTTTACAATTCAGAACTAAAGTTTGATTAAAAACGCTGTTCGATTTATAAAAAAATTCGATGATTTATATTCTTCAAAGTCTTCTAATTATTTTTTTAATTAGAAAATTACAAAGATGTACATATTCGACTATTCATAAAATTAAGTAAGGTAAATTAAGTAAATTAAGTAATAACAGATGTAAAAAAAATATTTTTACCATGACTTTCTAAAAATCAAACATTTCTAAAAAAAATTTCATTCATTTTTAATAAGTTCTGAAAGTTTCATTAAAATCTGACAATTATTTAATTTTTCCTAAAATTTCCAAATTTGAACTGAAAAAAGCGATAAAAAAGCTAATATTACGAGACTGCTGACTTAAAAAAACAAGATTTTCAACCCAAATTTAAAACGTGCTAGAAAGGAATAAAAAAAATTAAAAAAATAATTAAAAAACGGTTTTCCTTCCTCTTATTAAAAGCATAAACTTTTTCACGATAAAACTTTGATTTTATTAAGTTTAGGGTCTTTTTTTATCATGCTACGCTGTTTTTTTGACGAATTATTGAACATGTCAATATAAGTAGACACTGAAGTCAACACCCAGCGGCGACATTCTGTCCATTTTATATTTACATACGTTCTATCCTTGATATTGAGCACGTTAATCCATAAATATAGCATACCTTAAACAATATATATATATATATATATATATATATATATATATATATATATATATATATATATATATATATATATATATTAAGGCCCAAACACTAATATTCCACGGAGATAATTTATAACACTGAAATCGTAATCACGATCCAGTTCTGATGAATATTACGATTCCAATGTAATAAATTATAACCATGGAAAATTAGTGTTTGAGCCTTTTATATTATATTCTTACTCTGTCCTGGACATTGAGCGCTGCCTGGATTCTATCCTCTTGGGAATATATATATATATATATATATATATATATATATATATATATATATATATATATATGGTGGGGGCATCTCGCTAGAACAATTACGACTGAATAGTGAGCTCGATCCTCACTTGGTGCCCCTTATGCCACATCTAAGCTATGCTTAGAAATCACTATATGTGTGTGTGTGTGTCATATAGAGCATACATGAATGGAATTGGTTGTTCATGTAAATAAGCGGAGTTGAGGAGAGTTAGCGTTAGGCCAATTGCTAAGTGTACCTTCGTGTATGAAACCTTCTATTTCAGCAAAGAACCTCGTACTTTAAAGTTTCCTTGTCAAGCGTTAGTTCTTTGCATTTTACACACAATCACTTGAATTTACGCTGATTTATTTTTCCTTGTGAAACTTTTTACGCCTTTTTACGTTTTTTTGTTTTCAACCAAGCGCCTTTTTTACGTATTCAAGCCAAGCGCCTTTTTACTTTTTCAAGCCAAGCAACTTTTTTTCGTTTTCAAGCCAAGCGCTTTTTTTTCCTTTTCAATGCAACCGCCTTTTTTCGTTTTCAAGCCAAGCGTATTATATATATATATATATATATATATAATCCTTTCCTTCTTCCTTAGTGAAAGAGCCTATTCAATTTGTTGGAAGACAGAATACAGCGGTCACTCTTATTTTTGTGGGGTCATCATCTTCATTGATAAATTTATATATATATATATATATATATATATATATATATATATATATATATATATATCATTGTGTAAGTTTACATGCGCTATGTATTTAATTTTTTTTTTTACCCCCGTATTTTTTGCAATTTTAGTTTTTTAGATTTTACATTTTAATTTATATGTGTATATATATGTGCTTAGCTGTGTGTGTATGTGTGTATATGTGTATATATGTAGGTGTGTGTATATAGGTATATGTATGTGTATGTATGGATGTATATGTATGCGTATATATGTATATGTATATTTATGTATATGTATATAGATGGATGTATATGTAGATGTGTGTATATGTGTGTGTATGTTTTGGTATGTATGTACTCATATATATCTGTATATGGGTGTATATGTAGGTATATATGTATGTATGTATGTATAGTTAGACGGATACATACAGGGATACATTTTTTATTTGTTTAGGTGGGTGTATGTAATTGTATGGAGATGTAAGGTTTTAGGTATATATGTTTATGTGCACGAATGTGTATGTCCGTATATATATATGTGGGTAAATGTGTATATATATGAAGGAGTGGATGTGTTTGGGTGTATGTGTATATGCATGTATGTGTCTGTATTTATGTATTATATGTATACATGTATGTGTATGTGTGTGTTTGTATGTGTATGTATATATATATGTATGTGAGAATGTGTATATGTGTGTGTATGTATGTATGTATGAGTGTATATGTATATATGTATATGCATGTGTATATATATATACATGTATATATACATGTATATATATGTGCATGTGTATGTATGTATATATGTGAAAAATGTGTGTATATGGATATAAGTGGATATATATATATATATATATATATATATATATATATATATATATATATATATATATATATATAATTATTTGTATATTATATGCGCGGTACTTATTAGAAAGCGCTCAATATCAGAGATAGAGCTAACATATTGAACCAAATATATATATGTGTGTGTGTGTGTGTGTGTGTGTTAGTGTGTATAAGTGGATATATGTGTATGTTTGTACATGGGTATATGTATGTGTGTATGTTGGTACACGCCTATATGTATGTATATACGTGTATATGTTATTGTATATGTGTGTATTCGCATGTGTTTTTGAACATAAAAATATAGGTCCTTCCTAGATTAGATAATCGTTATATTTATTTTTTATATGTTTATATTTGATTTGTAACCTGGAGTCAATATTAATTTTGTCAAATTTTCCTAATTACACAGCGGCCCCTTCAGTAAATGCCCTTCAGATTTACTTTCCCCCGCCCCATCTCTCTCCCCCCTACTTCTTTTCTTTTCCTATCCCTCCCTGTGACGTCACCCCGGCCTCTCTCCGAGCCCACCGCCGTGCTATCCTGTGACGACCAATGTCACTTGGTATTGGTCGCGGCACCAAATGTGACGTTCTAACCTTTTGCTGATCCGGATGGGAATCTGGTTAGATTCGGTATCAGCTTTGTCGTTCCCAGCTCGCCTCCAACGTCTGGTTACTGAAGTAACTGCTTTGATTTCTAGTCTAACCTACCCACGTTGTGATTTGATCTTAGGTAGACGAAATCAATCAGTCGCCGGGTCGCAATGGAAGTCGAGTCCGAACAAGGGTAATACCGCACAAGTATATGTAAAAGAAAATAAAGTAACAACTCGAAAAGTTCAAATGTGTTTAAAAAAAGAATAACAAATATTTTTTATATCTGGTTGTTGAATACAGGACTGCGTCTTTCTCCCAAACCGCTAATATGGAATCGTGACACTTTATGTTTGTTAGGCGAGTCTTAACATCTTAAGTTGTTTTTTTTTAAGAAACTGGTTTTTGGTGTATCTTCAGGCGATATTCGTAAAACTTGTTTTGGTGGTGTGAGTCTAAGTCGTTCTTCAAAAATAAATTGTTCTTGGTTAGAAGTTGAGGTCGTGATGCGTGGATCTTCAGTCAGCTTTCTGCGAGGCTGTCTGTCTACTAACTCTGCAACTAACTGCCTCAACAACTGTCGTCCACTCGCTGCGAATCTGCTTATATGGACGCCGACCAAAATCGGGGTGGGCTTGTCGGGGTTTGAGGTTCCTTGATAATTCTAAATCCACAATAAGAATTTTCTTTGTTCCCGAACAGGAAAATCCACTACTTTCCATTTTTGGAAGTCCTTACTTTCTACTTAAAGGGAATCGTTCTCTCAAATTCCTCCTTTCTCATATTGGTATCTCACCCAATCCCTTCAGAGGGCGTCAACAGGTTCCCCTCTCTCTCACAGTGACATCTCACACCAATCCCTTCAGGGGGCGTCAACAGACCTGCCCTCCTTCTTCATAGTTTACCTTCGCCTACCGCTCACGCCACCCTTCAGCCAATGAACGCTCAGCAGCGTGGATGTTTGCAATTATCGCTCAAAGGAAAAAAAAATTATCTTCTTTCCTTATTTTTTTTTTCTTTTTCTTTCTCTTCCACGAGCAGACCTCACACGACACGCGGTGTGGTCCCTAATCTCTATATTAACCGAATGTCATTTGGACTTTATCAATCGAGATTTTCGCCAGCGTCAAGTGAGTGGTTTAACTGGACGTATTTGCATTCTGTCGCTAATTATCTCTTCCGATACAAACTTTTATCATGTCCAAGTTTGGACAATAAAACAGACGGATAGTTAATGGTTCATTCTTTTCCCGTTCTCTCTTGGTGGCCTCACAATTGGTTTTCTCGGTCAACGCGTGACCTAATTATCATTATCTTCATCTTCTTCTGTTCTACATGCAAATGTAATGTTCTTTACATTTTCTTCTGTTCTACATGCAAATGTAATGTTCTTTTTCATCTTCTTCTATTCTACATGCAAATGTAATGATCATTTCATCTTCTTCTGTTTCTCATGCAATTTAAAGTGTACGTGTGTCTGTGGGTGCATGTGTGTGGTCATTATGGCTTGTTTTTCGTGGTCAATGTTTTTCTCTCTGCTGTAGGAGGATTTTCCGCCGCACGTGTCGGTTTCACGTCAGCCTCCTCCGCCAGCCTTTCTGCAATTTCTTCGCCGATTCTGTATGAGTAAAGAACACTGCTCGACATCCCCCCCTCGAGTTGCTGCATGCTCATTTGATTACCGCTAGTTAATTTCCTCTTACTCCTAATCTTCCATATTACCATACCCCCTATGGCTATAATTATGAATGTACCCATCATTGCCGACCAACTTATCGCGATCTGCTCATTATCTTCCCAGGCCATACCTTCATTTCCCAACACACTTAACTTGTCACTCAACTGATCCATATCGATCTTTTCTATCGGCTTCATTAGTACTGGCATTTTATTCAAGGTAACATTGGGGAATCCCCTCACTATTGGCTCCCACAACTCTGTACAATTGACTAAGCTTCTGTCAATCAATTCTATGATTGAATCTTTCTCTTCATATCTTTCTTCTTCCTGGTAATAGTGGGGTAAGGAGATAGATATCCCAAATGCCGAACATCCCAGGGATAACTTTAACAGGGATAATGGTGGCTTTACACTTAATGTCCTTGTGGACTCTCCCCCACATACCCTAGACAAGCTGATGGGTTTCTGTGTGGCCACTGCCCACACCCCGTCTGAAATACTGATAGCTTGTGGTAATGCCGTGTTTGCTAATACCTCTACTTGACAAGTTCTCTTAATTCCCTCTTTCTTCCCTTCAAACAATTCTAGTATGCACATTTTGTGGTTACCAGCTATATAGATAGGGCTTAACGATGTACAAGTCCCTAGAGCATAATTTCTACACTTTCTAGCTTCTTCAGCTGTTAGCAACATGAATTTTGTTCGACCCGAATTTAAAGCTATGTATTCTGTTTCCATCTTGTACCTTGCTACCATTCGTGTGGCTACATCATCATCATGATCAACACATTCATTTTGATCATTCCTGCAGGGCAACAAGATTCTCTTGTTTTTATTCTTCATAACCATTCGGTCTTGTTCAATTCTTCATTCAATTATTCCATAATTTCTTTCTAAGCTTGTAACCCTTCAACTCTTCCCTTCCCTAATTAACTCCTAGCAGACAGAATGGTCCGGACAGGTGCGCGGGGCTCCTACTTCAAAGGTCGTACTTCATGACACCACTGCTGGCCAGTTAGCAGTGCCAATAATCTTCTTCCGTCCTTCGTGAGGTGTAGTTCGCGACTCCACCCCCTCCATCCACATCCACCATAGTCAGCCAGTAGGTTTTTGGATGAGCCAATGTCGTTATCTGTCGACATCGTGTGCTTCTATTCTGCACAGCCTTCTTTGTTCTACTGAGACTTGGGGTTCTCCACCCATCTCAATCTCATCTTCAGAGGTACTTCCTGCTCGACCTCTAACCTTCCCTCGGTGTTCAATTCCCGTTCAGGAGGTATTTTGTCCGCCTCTTCCTCTCCTGATTCTTCCATCTGCTTCGAGTCCGCGTCCTGGACGTCTTCATTACTTCTTGACTCGATGCCTAATTCTCTCCTGTTTCTTAGTCTTTCTTTGAGCTGGGAAAGGGGTATTTGATCCTCTTCCTCCCACTCGTTGGACTCTTCATCTTGTTTAGGGTGCCTCTTTTTAGACTGCATGATTGGATCTCTTCGTTTCTCTCTTCCTTTTCTTTGGGCATTGGGGTGCGACGGCGACATCACAGGGTCTTCTCTGCACCGATACAGGCGACGACTGAACGCCGCTGATCCCCGCCGAGGGTTCCAACTCCGTCACTCAGATCACTTCGCCTATCTGGCTAAGTCGATCTATCTCTTCATTTTCCTCGGAATCTTCCTCCGTCTCCATTTCTTCCGGCTCAACCAGAGTTACCTTCCTTGTCCTTGTCTTCTTAGGCCTCGGTTCACTCATTTCCAGGTTAGCTATTTCAGCCTTCTTCAGGTCGTTGGCATGGACCCTCCTTGCTCGTCCTGACACTTCATCCCATATTACATATGATACTGGACACGTCTGCTCTACTATCCGGTAGTACGGTTCCCATCTTTGGTCCAGCTTCCCTTCTCTCTCCAACCTTCATTTCTATTACCTTTCTTTCAGCATTGACTCTCTCATTTCTTCTCTTCCGTGCCCTCTTTATTCTTCTTCTGGCCTGTACAAATATTTTATGTTGTTGTTCCAGCAACAGCTGATGATGATCTTCTCCCATATACTTTCTTCGGGGCTTCGACAGGTTATCCACAGGCAGGACCACGTCTCTGCAAAACAACATAAAGTAAGGAGAAAATCTGGAGGTTTCGTTTATCGTAAACCCCACGGCCGCCAGAGCCTGCGTCAAATACAAATCCCAATTTCCTGCATTCTCTCTGGTCAGCTTGGCCAACATTTCTCCCAAGGTTCTATGAAACATTTCCACTTTAGCATTTCCCTGGGGGTGATATGGAGATGTTTTTACGTGCTCTATATTCAAACCTGTCAGCACCTCTCTCATTATGCTGTTTATATTCTCTGGGCCATTATCAGTGACAAGTTGCACAGGGGCGCCATACCTAGGTAAGATTTCACTTATTATCAAATCGGCCACAGTTTTAGCCTTCTTGTCTGGTACTGCAAATGCTTCAGGCCAATTTGTCAGCCAATCGACAAAACTCACTATATAGTTGTTTCCTTGTGCAGTTTCCCCATATGGTCCTGATACATCCATACTCACTTTCTCGAAGGGGAAATTCGGTACATCCATCTCCTCAAATGGTGCCATTTCCTGCCTTCTGCTCCGCGGCTGGCACACTACACAGCTCCGAACATAGTTAGTGACCTCTCCGTACAGTTTGGGCCAATAGTACTTTCTCCCTATTAGATCATATGTTCTATCAATTCCCATGTAACCCAACCTCTCGTGGCACTGTTCCAATATCTCTGGTCTTAAACTTTTGGGCACATACAACTTGGGCTTGACTTCTTCATCCCTACCTGAGAGATAATACAGCCTTTTCTCTATTATTGCATACTTGGTGGTCTCTCCTGCCTCCACCTTTTCTCTAAGGGCAGCTATTTCACTGTCTGCCTGCTCCTTCTCAATTCCTTCCGTCCAATGGGGACCGGTTATTATCTGTGCGTCCCCTTCCTCGTCCGATTCTAACATAGGGCGATCTTTTAGCTTATTAGAGTTAATTACTCCGATTCTATAGGCTTTATCATCTACTCCTTACGCTACTTTCTTAGATCTTTCTTCCAGTTGTTTCGGTATTCTTGAGAGTAAATCTGCACACGTGTTTTCCTTCCCTGCCAAATATTCTATCTTACAGTGGTAGCCACTTAACTTTAGCGCCAAATGTTGAATTTGTCTATTCTGTCTGCAGTAGGTACTGCAGAGGCTTGTGGTCTGTTTTTACAGTAAAGACCGCACCATTCAAGTAGTAGTCCAGTTTTGGGAGAGCATACATAATAGCATATGCTTCTCTTTCTATTACTGGCCATCTCTGTTGTGTCTTTGACAGCTTATGAGAGAGAAAGTATATCGGTACCTCCTCTGGTATGCCTGGCACTGGTCCTTCTTTATCGGGGCACGGCTGGGTTAGAACTGCTCCTACACACTGCTCACTGGCATCAGTATATAGTACCATGGGCTTGCTGAGGTCTGGGTACGTCAGCAGTGGGACGGCAGTCAACTGTTCTTTTAAGGTATCAAATGCCCGTTGACAGTCTTCTGTCCACTTGAACCTAGCGTATTTCTTTGTCAGGGCTACTAAGGGTATGGCAATTCTCGAGAATGCCGGAACGAATCGTCGGTAGTACCCTATAGCTCCTATAAACCCTCTTACTTGTCTCTCTGTCTTAGCTTCTGGCATTTCCCTTATGACTTTCACCTTATCCATGTCGGGTTTAATACCGTCTCCGTTTATAACAAAGCCCAAATATCTAGTCTCCTCCTTCAAAAACTGACACTTCGACAATTTCAATTTTAAGCCGTGCTTTCTAGCCTTCCCAACACTTGTTTTAGATGGAAAAAATGTTGTTCTACTGTTTCTGAAAATATCAAAATATTATTTAATATGCCATGGCAAAGCTCTCGCATCCTCCTAACACTATTGACATCAGCTGTTGGAAGATTCCCGGGGCATTGGCTAAACCGAATAGCATCACCCTGAACTGAAATAGTCCCAGGTGGCATGCAAATCCGGCCTTTTCCTTGTCAGCCTCATCAAGGGCTACCTGCCAATACCCGGACCTCAAGTCCAACGTAGAGAAGTACTTCGCTTTCCCTAATAATGCCAATATGTCATCGATTAGTGGTAATGGCACCGCCAGCGGCTTCGATATAGAATTCAGTTTCCTAAAATCTACACAAAAACGGTGCCTGCCATCTTTCTTGTCTACTATCACGATTGGAAAGCTCCAAGGGGAGATCGATCAACCCTAAATAGTGTCACACTCTCTTATTCTGATCGTTAACATTAGATCGTCTATGGTGTGTGTATGTCACGACGAAATGTATCTTTAATGTATTAGACATCCGACAACATTCATATTTCCCCCTTCTACTCATCTCTAATTAAAAAACCCTCTCTGTTAAGTTTTAATCTCCCACCTTCTCTCGTATGTTACCCCTCTTTTTAGCTCTAACATTCGTACCACACTCTCATACATATACTCTCTCTAAATTCTATTTTTATTTTCGGAGTTGTTTTTGCTGTTTTCTTTTTGAATTTGTAGGTCTGATGAATTGGATCGTATTTACGACTCCAATGGAATAAATTATGACCATGGAATATTAGTGTTTAAGTCTTTTCATTATATCCTTACTCTGTTTTGGACATTGAGTTCTACCTGGATTCTATCCTCTTGGAATTTTTATTAAAAAAATATACATGTATGTGTATGCACCTATGTATATATAGTTATATATTTTGCATATGTATGTGTATATTTACCACTAATTTTAGCTATATATATACATACATACATACATACATACATACATACATATATATATATATATATATATATATATAAACGTAAAACGTCCACGTTTCTTTCAATTGCATTAATGTACACTTTCCCATATATATATATATATATATATATATATATATATATATATATATATATATATATATATATATATATATGGGGACGTGTACATTAATGCAATTGAAAGAAACACTGACGTTTGAACATATGAGAACTGGCAAATCAGGTTTTCCTAGTTGAATAGTTTTTTCAGGTGAATTATTATGTGTTATTTACTAATAGAAAAATCATGAAAAGACAAAATTCTTGATAGGTTTATGGACGGCTATAAAGATATTTAAGGTTGGTTTAAATTTAACGTGATTTACAAATGATCATTGATTAAATTCATGGGAGAGAAGATTTTGATTTGGCAATGGAATTCTAATCATTTACAAAGCTTTAGCACTTCTCTATCATAATCATCTCGTCTCTCTTTCTCTCTCTCTCTCTTTTTCTCCATCTCTCTCCCTTTCTATCCTCCTCCTACTCTAGATAGATAGATATGAACAGGCTTAGATAGATATGAATAGGCTTTGAAAGATATGAACAGGCTTATAGATAGGTATCTTAAATTTAGGTCTGTCCCAGGTAACGCTAAAAAAGTGGTATACCCTGGAGAAAAAAGGTCCCCAAATTGATAAAACAAATTTTTAACGTGTAAATGTTTATGTTAAAATTAAAGAGGGAAGGCCAAAGTATTTTTTGAATATTTTTTCAGATTTTTTAATCCTTCCTATAAATTTAAAAAAAATTATTTAAAAATCTCGTTTTTCTTGAATAAAAAAAAATTAGTAAATTCGATTTATCTGCCATTTCTGTCTGAATTTGTAAACAAAAAATCAAAATTAGTTCAAAAATCAATTAAAATTCAGTTACACCTTTTTCTTTTGTTATCTTAGGAAATTTAGAATGATTAAAGTATACTTAACGTAATTTGAAAGAAACATTACTTACTCTTTTAGCAGAAATTTTTTTTAATAGAGATATTTCCAACCGTAGTGCTTGCTTAGGTGCGTGATTGAGGGGTGTTAATTCTTGGACGTCAATATATTGACAACTTACGTCAAGGGAATTTATCGTAAGGTAGCGCAGAAGTGATGTAATTCGTTCTAATTTTAAGTGAACCTGGTTAGTAAATTTAAAAAAAAAACTTTCAATTTTTTTTTTAACCTTACGTTTGAGGAAAAATTTCTGCACTGAAAATAACATTTAAATTATGAAAAAAAATCAAATTTTACAAGTAAAAATAAAACATTTTTTAAATTGAGTTATACATATTTTATTTATTAATAAAATTAATATTGAAATGCTATGCAATCGATTTCAAATTTTGCTGTGTTCTTAACTGAATGAATGCAAAGTAATTTCTGAAGTAAAAAGAACTTGCTTCTATCGAGGGAAACAACTACCTAACGTGACGTTATTTCAAAGCTGTTCATCCATACTTTCGTTGGAGACGATTTTAAATACAATTTTGGAATATTAAAAAATTATTTTAAAAATATCAGTGGTTGTCAGATTTCAAATTTATGATCTATAAGAAGTAGAGAATATAATATGTCATTCCCATAAGGTTGTGTAAAGAAACTTAATTTTAAAATATATAACAACATTTTGTCATATTGTGTATTTAAAATAGAAAAAAAAGAAAAAAATTATTGTAAAAATTCATTTTTCATCAAAAATTTTTTTTTTTCAGATAAAAATTACCTTAGTATATGTTATTCAGAAAAGTCATAAAAAGTTTTTTAAATTAAATATTGTCTTAGTTTTATTGGGTTTTGTATTTTTACAATTGAGGTAAAAGTTTGGACAATTTTGCACATTTTTTTACCAAAAAAAATCGATGATTTAGAATAGATAGATAGATAGATAGATAGATAAAGAACAGAGATAGACAGTGTTATGGGACCTTACCCATAATAACATAATGGACTATCCCATACGTAATAAATACTGCTAATCAAGAGGAAGCAGTGAGTTTCGGCTGATCGGTTGAACTCTCTGTCTTCGGGCGGGGAGGAACCCGAACGAGGCTAAGCCGAAGAGCGGATTCTCTTTTGGGGAGGTAAACCGACCCTGGACCCGTTTATACGGGTTCAAAGGGCATATTTTTGGCCGAGCCCACGGGCTCGGAGATCCCACGTTAAACCGGCCTTGTGCCACATGGTGCCCTTGTGGGAGGGTGACTAAATACCGTTCCGTCTGAAGTCTGGAGTGAGGTCTGTCAGAAGTCTGTCATTCAGTCAGAGCGAGTCAGTCAGTCGAGTCGAGTCGAGTCGAGTCGAGTCGAGTCGAGTCGAGTCGAGTCGAGTTCAGACAATTACTGCTAAACCTGATCGTTCGTACTAACACTTTCTACGTCTCTGTATTCCTGTTTGTAATACATCTGTGTTATTCCATACCTGTGTTCGAGTTCTTCTTTATTGGTTCTACCTTGGACTATCACCGTGGGACAAGGAACCGGACCATAACAGATAGAGAGATAGATAATGTCGCATAGATTGATAATATTCAATTATATAACACAGATCTTTATAGAGACAGACTAGTAGATCATTAAAAGGTTTACATGTATATTTAAAGATTCTATAAGAGATAGATAGGTATATCTGTCAATAAAGATTGATATATTTATGATCTTTTTTGCTTTAAGCATTCCATTCGTGTAAAAATTGTACACTCTTGACGCAGTCAATAAGCGACTGAGTTTTTCAAAATTATTTCAAGTAACGTTACAACCAGGTAACCCCATTTGAAAAAAAATCATGCCTATTGCTATAAATACACTTTAAAAATGAAACATTTTTGAAGTCATTATTTTAGTTTTAATTTCAAGCAAACTGATTAAATTTTATATTTTCATTAAGCAAAACACTGTTGTATTTCAAAGCTAATTTAAGTTGATTGGAAACATTTTTAAATCGATAATAATCGGTAAAGTCGGCCAGATTGAAAAATCTGTCAAGACTATGTAATTCTTTTTATTAAAAAAACTTTCAAAAATAAAATATGCTTTTCTGAAACTTTATTTGAGAAAGATTAACCTTTTTTAAATATCGCAGAAAAGCATTTATTTAACACGGAAATAGGTGTTTTTATGGGTGCTGACACATTTATTGATAATCTGACATTTGCTATTAAGTAAAAGGCATTCAACTGTAATAATTACTTGAATACAATGTGAACACTTTTTTATATAATTTTTAACTACCCAGTAATCTTTAAAATTTTCTGAGTAATCTTATTAAATTTTAGGTACTTTGTCTTTATAGTCTTAGTTATGAAGACGCTTTTTGAGGAAATGTTAGAAAATTACGAGTAAATTTAAAATTTACTCAAGTTACCGCTCTTATTTTCTTATAATGGCCTGTATGAACATCCGTATTTACAAAAAATCGCCATGTACACAGAAAAAAATTCAAAATTCTTTTTAAAATACTGGAGCTCATTGAATTGTAGCAAGAGTTTCTGTTTATGATTAGTAAATATAGTTTTTATTTAATAACAATATCACATAACCACTACAAATTAATACAGAATTTAAAAACAATTAAAACTTTACAAATTATTATAATTATTTTTTTCTTAAATGAAAACAATTTTAATGAAAATTCATTATTCACCGAAAAAAACTTTCTTAAGACCATAGTGTCCACAATATATATTATTTATAAAAGCAATTAAAAGATTTTCTAATTAAATAATTTTTTAGTTTAATTGCATTATTTATTTAACGATAAAGAGCAGATTTTCTGTAACTAGGGGTCCTGTTTGACATAAGAAAATTTTCTAATTGAAATCCACCAAAGACTTGTGAATATAAGACTAATATAAACTTTAAGCTCTTCAAAAATTAATTTCTCGAAATTACATAAAATTAAACGAATGGGAGTGATAACAAATGTAAAAATATTTTTACCAAAATTTTATCAGAAAGAAACATTTTTAAAATAATTTAATTCAGTTTTGAATGTCCTGAAAGTTTCATTAAAACCCGACCATTACCTGGTTTTTACAAGAATTTCCAAATCAATGTATTTGTAACCGCAAAAAGGCGCTCAAATTTCACATCGTAATTTATGGCCACCCGTTGACGCGAGAAATTTTTTTAGCTAAAATTTTGAAGGCTCTAAAACAAAAATAATTTAATAATCAAAAAATCCTTTGGTCTTTACTCTTAATAATAACAAAGATTTTGGCGATAATATTTTTTTTTTTTTTTTATATTTTGGACATATTTTTTACCATGTCTGCTCATTTTTATTGAGTCTTTGGGGGTACCTACATTGAAACCAGTAGGACAACACTCAGTTGAAATTATAAAAAACGTTTATGTGGAAATCGCTGAAAAAGTTAAAGAAAATAGATTCAACTTACCTAGAAAAAGGACAGAACAGAAAACAAAGAGCACAAATTTCATCTTCTTAAGTCTTTCAAATCAATCTGATACAACTGCTTCGAGTGGTAGAAAGATAAAATTTAGAGTGAAATAAATGTGTTAGATACTAATTGTTAAACGAAGGAAAAAAAAATTCAGCCAATCAGAAAATAGAAGAAAATGACGTATTTTGTTTAGTTCAAAACTAGTTTACAGAACGTGTTACAAAAAACATACAAAATATCTGATGACAAATAAACCACACCCTTGGGAAATTTTTTCCACTGAAATTATACTTTAAATTCAAAAGAAAATACAAAATAAAATAACACCTTTTCAATATGGACCTTTTCGAAAGATCAAATGTTCGCTATTTGTGCATAAGCTTTTTTATATATATTGTTATTAGTAGGTATGAATAAAACATTTTTCTCTTCAACTTATTTCTTATATTTGGAAATAACAAAGTAAATTTTTATCTGGGTTCATATCAAAATTTTTATTAGTAGATTAACTTCTGGATTTATAAAAAAATAATTCCCTGCCAGATGCAAAAACTTAAAAGGAATAGCAAGACAAAGTATTAGGCGCAAAATTACAAATAAGAATCAAGCACTGTGCAAAATTTAAAAAGGAAACACACATTTGTTACACGAAAGTACGAAAAAGATAGAAATACAAAGTTTGCACAAATTTTTTTTTTGTGCGCCCATTAAGGCAGGGTAACCATTTCAGATAAAAAGATTACCATCGAAAAATGAAAAAAAAATAGTTTGGGAAAAGATAAGTATTGCGGGGCTCGCCCCTTGTACACAAGATAGACTCGTCCAAAGTATACTTATACTATGGAGAGATAGCGTGACAAAAAGGACAAGACAGTGTGTTCACCCAGAGTTATACGAGATAGATACAGAAAAAGAGATGATTACGGCTTTACTTACAGAGACTTGTACATATACTTTTCTACTAACCCGCATTCCTGGACTACTAATCTTCATTTCAAGTTTGTATTCTTACGTTTAATACACATATTTTTCTATTTCAATTACTGGCGTTGTTTATTTATTTGTGCAGGATTCTATCCCCGGGATCCACAACAATAAGGATTTTGAAAATCACAAAAAAAGAAAACAATTCTAGAAGGCAGTTAAAACAAAGGTGCAACCACCTTTTAGAAAAAACAAAAACATCTACTTTTACTTGCCCCTCGAGAGTCTCTAGGGCATACGGTAATGTTAAAAAAGTTCCTTTTAAATTCACCGTTCGTGCTTCGGGAAATTTCTTAAAATCTGTTGTTTTTTGTCCAACGGCAGGGGAATTTTCAACTATAAAACTATATTTACTAATCTTATATGGAAAAGCTTTCTACAATTCATTGACCCCCAATATTTTAAAAATAATTTTTTTTTGTGAGTATAAACGGGGAGAATTTTGTAAATACGGACATCCATACACGACGTTCTTAGAAAAATATGAGCGATAACTGTATTAAATTTTATAGCCAAAATACCTAAAATTCAATAAAACATTAGATTACGGAGAATATTTTCCCATATGTTAAAGATTACTGGTAGTTAAAAATTATATAAAAGGGTATTCACGTTATATTTGTCAAGTTATTTTTTTACAGATATGTCCAAGCTCTAGCTTTATTTTTTACTTATACTTTTTTACTCATGCGTATTGAGGACTTTTTAATACTACTATTTCTTGGTTTGATTTAACTCTGACCATTAACACACACACACACACACACACACACACACACACACACACACACACACACACACACACGCACACACACATATATATATATATATATATATATATATACATATATATATATATATATTTATTTATATATATATATATATATATATATATATATATCAGCAGTTGAACTTGAATCACAATCTTATTCTTGAGATTACAGGAGTGTAAAAACTAGTGCTGCAGTTGGTGTGTCTTAGGGAAGCCTGGTGGTGACTATCTCTCTTCAGGCTGATTTAGAATTCAGAGTTATACTTCACATGCCCTATCAAGACTAAAAAGTTCAGTTTTCCCTGCTATATTATTTTCTTATCTTGAAAAAGATAGATTCATGTTTTTTACAAGGACACCAGTGCAATAATGAATGCAATAGACTCACTGACATGAAGTTGAATACCAAGGTTTTATTGCCAAATTCACTCTTCAAAATGGAGGCAGCAGTTGTTGAAAATGATGGTAATTACATTTGTGATGAATAATATCTAAATAAACTTAGCTTATACCTGTTTCTATATACTTTCTCGTAAAATGTAATTGATTTCCAAACATCTAATATTCTGAAAAAATTAGTTAATTTTCCGGTTGTCAATTTACATGCACATGCTCCAACTTAGCGGGAAGGCCAAGACCGACTTTGCATTTCCCAACTCCCATCGATAGTGGAAATAATCGATTTTTTCATGCTTCTACGGCAGATTTCATGTAGTTTGCGGCCATTTTCAGGCTATCAATAAATCTTTCAACGCCTTAAATAAATATCTACAAATAAAAAATTCATCTCTATAATATTTTAAACTTAAAGTCAGCAATATTCCTTAAATAAAGTTCCAGAAAAATATATTTTATTTTTGAAATACTTTTTTTTAATGAAGAGACTTATCTCTATCTATAAAAGGCAGGATGTGCGTGTGTGTGTGTGTAACGAATGCACGGCCGCAATTTTCGACAGATTTGCCCCAAAATTTACATGCACATGCTTCAAGTTAGTGGAAAGGCCATGACCGACTTTGTATGTCCCAACTCCCATCGATAGTGAAAATAATCGATTTTTTCATGCTTCTACGGCAGTTTTCATGTAGTTTGCTGCCATTTTCTACTGGCCAGAGTGAGAGCCTATAGCTGGCTGCCACGAATAGGCAGGAAGATTCTATTGGCCAGCATGAGAGCCAACAGCTGACTGACACGAATGTTAACTAGCATGCTAGCATGCAAAAAAAATCGATAGTTGCATTCGTCACAAGTGGGAAAAATTTAAATCTGCATGGTACTTTACTCCAATTGGCTCATTCGCTTGCTTAAACTCAACGTTGATTCTGATTTCGCAGAACTGGGTTGGGTGTGAAAAAGTATTTGTTGTTAACATTCTTTTTTCATTCGTTTTTTCCAGTTACGAGTCCTTTTTTAAAGCTGATCGTTTTGTGTTCATTTTGTTTAGTTCTTTTTCCGTAACAGATTTAATGTTTAGTATAGAGCTTAGAAAAAATTCGCAGTGTGAGATAGGCAAGAAGTAAGGCATGTAGCAACATCAGCACGACAAAGGGTACTCCTTTAAAGGCAAGGAAGGGCAAAAATATTTTAAGTCAAGTGATAGCCATTGCTGTATGAGTCGTACGATTTTTGAATCAAGCACCGGCAACACCGGGCCATGCTGCTAGTTAAAATCAGCTATAGTTTCAAAATGAACACTCATCCCAGTCAATTTAAATTAGTTTTGAAATATAGAAAATGTCTTTTGTTTATTGGAAATATTAAATTTAAATTAGGTTGAAATTAAAACTAAAATAAAAGCGACATTTTTTTTCATTTTTTTTTTTTTAATATTAAGTTGGTGCAAAAATAATGAAGTTTTTGACGTTAAAAATACATCAAAAAACGTCATTATTTTTGCACCAACCTAATAAAAACGACAAGATTTAATTTTTTTTTTCAATCTAGTACTGCACTTCAATTTATAAAGTCTAGGTACCACAGCAAAGAGTTCTTCCGAATAATTACCATGAAAGTATTTATATAGAAGGTACACAGAAACTAAATTACATTGGTGAAAAAGTGACTAAAGCTGAGGCGCTAGATAGGTCAGCATTACTGATTCTTCTTTGAATTTTATCAAGAATATGTAAATATACAGCAGGGGCACCGGAGCAGATATGGCAGTAATGTGACACTTTAAGTGTTGAAAAGATAGCTCGATAGCTATACCGACAGATGTGACACTTTAAGGGTTGAAAAGATAGCTCGATAGTTATGCCGACAGATGTGACACTTTAAATGTTGAAAAGATAGCTCGATAGCTATACCGACAGATGTGACACTTTAAGGGTTGAAAAGATAGCTCGATAGCTATACCGACAGATGTGACACTTTAAGGGTTGAAAAGATAGCTCGATAGCTATACCGACAGATGTGACACTTTAAGTGTTGAAAAGATAGCTCGATAGGTATTAGGTTGGTGCAAAAATAATGTCGTTTTTGACGTTAAAAATACGTCAAAAACAACATTACTTTTGCACCAACCTAATATACCGACAGCTGTGATATTTTAAGGGTTGAAAGATAGATCGATAAGCATATCGTGAGTCGAGACCAGATTTTACTAAATTCAGAGGGTTTTTTTTTTCTTTCTTCGAAAAAGGCACAGAGGAAGGACAGAAACATCTGATTTTTCCTACAAACATCATATGACCGAAGTTGATAACTGACTATGAAATGGACACACTATCCAGCAGGAAATTCCAGATTAGAATTATTAAACTAATTATCTGCTGGCCAAAACCCAGTAGGGAAAAGTCGGTCGAGATAAAAATTAAGGTGTTCTGAAAACAAAGCATAGTTAAAAAGTTTTTTCTTCTTTCCTTATCAATTGTCAAAAGGGGAAAGGCCATGTAAAAACCAAAATGGAGACTCTACTGTTTCTAAAATCAAGGTTATGGAATTATCTGCTGGCCATAACCCGGCAAGAACAGTCGATCGAAAGGTGATATTTAGGGGTTTTTGGAAGGAAAGGCAAAGTTGGAGAATTGTTTCTTTATCACTTGTCAAAAAAAAGGAAGGGAAGGTGTGAATCACATTTCTTCAGATAAGGGAAGAGGTGCCATAAGAAGAGACTGTCAGGGTAACAGCTGGCGAGTGTTCGATTGGGAAGGCGGAAGGGTTTGAGGAATTCTGTTGATGAAAATTTTGGACGTTAATTAAAATTAATAATTTGAGCTAAGCCAAGCCTCGCAGTCTAGAGATCGGATTGGTCACGTGGCCATCGAAGTGAAAGGCCTAGGTAGAAAACCAAGGGAAGAAGAGGGATTGCCTAAACTCCTTGTGCAGTATTGGTATGAGGCACCAATACGACAAAGAAGGAGTTAGGGTGAATCGATATTCTGCTACCACTACTCAGAGGAGGAGGGATCTCTTCAAAATTGGGCATGCGATTAATTTCCTAGAGTCAAAGAACTCTGTATTGAAATTAGAGGAATCAATGAAATTCCAAATCACGTCAGACCTCATGCCAGTTTTGAACGAAGGTCCATATAAACAGAAGAAAACAGAACAGAACATATAAACAGAAGCGAAAACCTGAGAGAGAGAGAGAGAGAGAGAGAGAGAGAAACCGCCAGACACCATGCGAGAGACGACCGCTTTACCGAGCTCATGTGACTTCCTGCCACTGAAAAAGATCTCCGACTTTGCGCTGTGTTACCGACACCTTGTCTAGACTTAGTCATGATGAACAAAATGTCACAAAATATTCAAAGAAGGGAAAGGTTGAATAACTTTGTAATGCAAATATATGAAGAACGTGAAGAACATATATTTCTACCTGAAGAATTGATATTGTACCATCAGCTCTGTACAAGAAATGGTATATAAAATGTTGTGGATTCCGAGATGAATTCGGTCTCCAAGGAATGACAAACGCAATAATTAAATATAAGAAATAAAATGTATTTACACAATCATACAAAGAGTAATACTGTTAGTAAGTCCAGGAACGCGGTTAATAGCAAATACAGACAGGTATATACAGTCTCGAAGTAGGACTTCCTTAGATTCTACGTGCTTGTAACTGACTTCTACAAGAGGTTATCTCACACTATCTCCGTTCGTATATTCTCTCACTCTCCGTATATCCTCTCTCTATCCGACTACCGACTCCCGACTACCGACTACCCTCACTGACTGTAGCTCTGGGTATTTAACGGCAGCAGTCCAGGTACACTTGGTAGAATCCACTTATATGAAAAAGGGGTGCACCCCATAACATAAAACATTTTCTTTATTACAATTTATCCTATGACTTGTAGCTTCACTTTGTCTGGACCAGACCAATTCATCGATTCCTGTAGACAATTTCATCCTCGCAAGCCTTCTGATCTAAATCAAACACAACGTGGGAAAAGGCAAAGCTTGGATCGAAATGATCCATTCGTTAACAGTCAGTCGCCGGAATAGAACATCGACCGAACCGGTTGGACGAATGTCTCAACGTCATAGCAACATTCAAAGCATGGACGAATGGTAAACTTATAAATATGCAAGCTAGATTCTGGGAAGAAAAATTGTATTGTACTGTATAATGATCCAACTTAGCAGCAGACCTAGCAATGAATTCAATGGAGTCTTTCCACTTCATATCAGCTTTGAATGTTAGATCGAGATGGCGCAACAAGTCACTCTCGTGGAGGTTAGCATCAGACATGCTGATGAGAGGTAGGAAGAGCTCTTCCGAAGAGACGTGAGGTAGTTGCCTTGATTGGCCAATTCCGGACGGATTCTTTTCATTGACTGCTACTTTTAATCAGTCTGAGAACAATATTTAACTGAATTCAACGTCTGATTTTACAGATATTAATGCACTCATAATGCACAATACCCTTCCAATCACAACAGCAACACCTACTCCTGGTGCAGACCGTCTTTTGGAATGGTTAAGGGTGAATAATTTCCTTTACTACAAGACATTTTTCGTTCCACATTGTTATAAGCAATTCATTTTTCATCGCCTAGAATTGTTCCTTCCAGCGGAAAATATCAGATAGAAATGCAGTCCTTATTTTTCCCCCTTATATCGTGAAACACCAAAGCATCGTAGCGATTCACGCATCCAAATATTTTCAAATGCCTTACAACGCTCTTATCTGGAGTATCTCTGCAATCTCCTGCATTGTGTGATCTGGATCATATTTAATTACCGTTTCCATTTGATCATCATCAACGACTGCAGACCTGTCGGAACGTTCTCGGTATTTCAGATCAATTTTTTTATTTCTGAAGCTAATGAACCACTTACGAATAATATTCTCAGTTATGGCACCATCTCTATAAATGGCACCTATCTTTTTTACTGTTCGTATAGCGTTTTTTTTTTCTTTTCCGGAAATAAAAGAGCATAGAATAACAAATATGCATTTATTTTCCTCGATTTTTATGTTCAGCTCAGAAACATTTTAAATTCACTATACACACATGAATCGTACAAAAAGATGCGTTTAAATATCACATTTCAAAATATGGCATGAATTTTAGTCACGTATGAAACGAAATTGCGTGTTCAAATGCCACCAATTGATAAACGCTGTTGTTTCGACCCAAAATACATACATGCAGACTGATAAATAGATAGATGTTTAAAGAGACGTCAGATAAATTAAAAGATTATATAATATTAATTTCAATCAAGGAATTTCTGTTTTGGGGAATTAATCATTTGTAATGACGAATCCCAAGGAACCATCATCCTAACTTACTGTTCCTTTAAGATATCATAACAAACAATGAAAAGTGGGTTGCATACGGCAAAGGTTAACGAAAAATGCAGTAAATCGCTACATACGGTCCTTGATTTGTTTTACATAATCTTTCCGGTATGGGGGCTATCGAATTCCTAGTGCAAATCCCAACAGAAGTCACGCATTGGTTCAGTTGAGTTAGCGGCTTTGCTTGGGGTAGTTGCAACTGGTCAGGATATGGTCCTGAACGATGGGACAGTGTTGTTTGTGTGTCATGCAGCAAATTTGCAATGTCGGTAGACCACCAGCGGTCACGTAACAAAGGATCCTTTTAAAGATCCACAAAACTTACAATATTTGGTTCCGTTACGTAGTTTAATAACATATAAATCGATGTCACCTCTAAGCTGATTTCTGGTTTCTTTTGCTGAATACTGAAGTGGAAAGATTATATTGAATCAATTGCTTCAAAGAAGAATATGTAATGTTATTGGTCCTAACCTGGCGTCTCACCTTCAGTTACTTTCCCACCAACGTAATGTAGCTTTCCTGTGCCTTGTCTACAAATATTTTCATAGTAATTGTTTCGATGAATATTTCTCTGTGGTACCTAGACTTTGTGAATTTAAGCGCAGTACTAGATTGGCGGCCAGGTCTCATCATTTTACAGATGAATTGGGTAGATGTAACCGTAAGTTCTATGCTAATAGTTTCCTCTCTCGTACTTCTCGCTTGTGGAACGCTCTTCCGTCTTCTTACTTTCCAATCAACTTTGATCTTCAAAAATTTAAATGCAATGTCAATTGTTATCTTATGTCTTAATTTCTGTTCTTTTATGGTTTTTATAATGTTTTCTTTTTATCATATTCTCTCACACTCAGTATTTAGTGGTCCTTGATAAAATCCAAGCTTCTTAGTGGCTTTATTGTCTTGCTTGGGGTGATATGATTTAAAAAAGAAAAGTTTAGAGATATTCTTACAGGTTATAGGACAAGTGTCCTTAACAATTGCAGCCATAGTACAACTGCCTATTAGACAAATGCCCCAATTGGTCAACTGCCCTCGGACAATGGAAAGGGCAAATCTTATGAAAGTTTTGTTTTTATTTCAATGACAAGGATACATTTCTAACATCCATCTTGAAGTTTATAGGATTATCCTGACTTCACCTGACCTGACCTGATCTGATATGCGGAAACATTATCAAAATTCGACAGTCATGAAAGCAAATAAAAGGCTTCGAGAACTTCCACGTGTTGGAATTTTTGAGATGTATAGCTCATCATTTGTAATTTTAGTTGTATAATTATAGTGATATAAAAATATAAAACTTATTGTATAATTCTTCTTATGGTATAAAAGATATGGAGTAATGTATAGCGGCTCGGATTGAGGAATCAGAGAGTTGAGTTCAAATTCCAGTCGGATCCATTCATTTACATGCTAAAGGTATAAATCCACTTCTCCCCGACCCTTCTATGTATAGACTGGGTTCTATAGCCTTGGGTGGCAACCGGTATAGGAAAAAGTAACTCTAAATAAAAAAACTGGTGTAGCACATACTATACAGCTAAAGAAAGGATCGTTCGCAGTGGCTCAATGATCCCGACTACGGTCGTGATGATGGATAGCAGATAAAACATGAAAATAAAACCATGATTAGTTTTATTAATATTTATTCTCCATTTGTAAGTTATGCTTTCTATTACTTTTCTCTTAATGGAGGCAATCCTCCAGGGTGTGAGCAGCCCTATGGGGGCAATTGTCCAGGAAGAAATTGTCCGGGAGCAGTTGTCCCGGGGGTTCTTAGTTCTAGAATGGTATCAGTTCTCCTCATATCATTCTAGCATACATGCACAAAGCCTTCAATATAACTGCCATCGACTTCAATTATATTCTCAATGCGTCTTCTAAATCTATTACATTGCGTTGCTCAGATGTTCTTTATTCCTGCTGTTCATGATGTCATCGGAAACAGGCTTCAGTGCGCCCTTGGTAGTGTGGACATGCTTGTTGGTCTCCCTCTCAACGATGTCTCAGTTATAATCGACCATAGGGTTTAAGCAAGAAGAGCTCGTGGCCATATGCTAGAAGTAACATGATTGAGAAAATGATCGACCAGCTGCCAGCCACTCCTGGATCTTGCCGACAGCGTGAGGGTGTTCAGAATCCTGTTTATATATGTGCAGCCCTGAGGTATTGACGACTATGCATGTGTTTAAAGAATGTTTTTTATTACGTTATTTTATTGGATATTTTGTACATGAAAATTTCAAATACGAAGTATCCACTGCTATAATGTTTGAAATAATAATAATAATAAAAATTATATATATATATATATATATATATATATATATATATATATATATATATATATACTTAAAAATCCAGCTTTTAATGCATTTTATTGCAATTGAATGCCATTTGCAATAATATCTTATGCTTTTGTCGTATTCTGTCGGGACCCCCACATTCTTAAAAAATCAAACGAAAGAAGAAACTTCACCTAACAGTACCGGCCACTGTTGTGTAGCTGACCATGCATGGCCCACCAGTAGCAGTAGCAGTAGCAGCTTCAGCAGTTGGCCGAGCAGCAGCAGCAGCAGTCAATCCAGCCGGCTCACACCACCAGCATCTCTAGCCGGTCCTCACCAGAAGCAGCTCCAGTCGGCATTCACCAGCAGCAATTCTAGCAAGCCCGCAACAGCAACTATATACAACAAAACTGTCCTTATCAGGACGATGTCTTTCTCACATTCTACATGAATATACAGAGATCTGTCTATATTTCTGAGATAAGGTTATTATGTACACTATTTACATTATTCGCATTATTGTCTTTGTCGCCATATTTATTACAACGTTTCGGCTGTTGTACGCTCCGGCCTTCTTCAGGTGTTTGGTATGTCGAACTGAACCTTGGTACATGGAACTAGAACAGTCTACTCCAGTGAGCGAAATAAAGGGTTCAGTTCGATATTCCAACCGCCTGAAGAAGGCCGGAGCGTACAATGACCGAAACGTTGTAATAAATATCAATGAAGAGGAAAATAGTTCAAATAATATAAATAATGCAAAGATCTTTTGCCTAGTGAACTGTCAGCATGTTTTGTCGATGTAGTTTTTTTTAACGTTAGTAAACTTGGCAATATATCTTGTTATTTAGTGTTACGTTTATTGTTGTCTTCTGTTATTCAGTATCTCATTGTGGGCCAATAAATCCCCTGTAACAAGTCGTGACCGTGACCTTGATACACACATCAATAGGTGATTACTTGACGTAAAGAAAATACAATAAAACCTATATCCACTATGTCATCAAACGTTACCACCGAAATATCAATACGTCAATCCTCCTGCTCCACCAACTCTATATAACGAAACCGACACTAAAAATTGTTTTCTACAACTGGAAGTGATATTCACCGACGGTAGAATAACCTCCAAAAGATCCAGGTTCGCCAAAGTGGTACAAGCACTCCCACCAAACGTAGTTGACGATGTAGTGGACATACTTGAAAATGACACGGAAATAGAGCCATATACGTACTTGAAATGTGCAATAATCAAGACAAGAGGACTGGACGCTCCAACCAAGAGTTGCTCCGTTAACTTTTTACCCACATCAGTAGGGATGATAGGACCCCGTCTTATCTGCTACGCCTTATGAGAAGCCGCTTAGGTCAACATATAGCAGAATCTATCCCCCATAGGATTTAGGGCAGACTACCAACGACTGTAGTATAGATACTTGCACCTATGCATCTTGTACAAACTGGCTGACGTTAGTAACAGGATTTTCCTCACATTCGATTGGGAAGTTAATTCATTGCACGAAGGCCGCCAACCTGTCAACGCACTGTGTCTGTGCACAGAATAGACGTTGTCAGATCTGCAGAATCATATGCAAATATGCGACTTATTCTTAGGATGAGATCAAGAAACAAATCTCTGCATCAAGACAGCAATGTGCGCAGACGCAGGCTCAGTCAGGAGAGACAGAACGACCCAGATAGCTGCTGGTTTCATCAAAAATTCTAAGAGAAAAGGGGGAACCACAAAAAAAACCTTGCAAAAAGCTTTGCAAATACCAGTTGGTCCAAAGAAACTGCAAAACCGGAGAAAAGCAGCGACGAACCCAGCTGATTGGAAAATATACAATGCTGCTTTTTGTATGAGAGGAAAACAACGGACTAAAGTTCATTGTTGAGCATTGATCAGCATAATACCTTCTACAGACGCACGCCCTCGAAACCACCCTATTTAAGCTCCAAGCAGCTAACGGCTTCCATATAGAGACATAGAACGAAAAGCCCTTACCTTAAATGTTGGTATGCGACCAGATTTTATATGGTCATTTACTCAAGCCAATGACAGGAAAACCAAACCTCAGGCTGAGAGCAAATTTCATAACACATTTTAATTTGGTGTTGCACATGAATGCACAATGTCGGACAAGACATTAAACATCCGTATCACTAGGACCCGCACACCTTACAATACGACAGGAATCAATATCGCAACTTACAACAATTGCCAATTCATAATCATATTGAATTAGTACACAGAAATCACACAGGTATTTAAGAATACACATTCAAGAAAACATCAGACCCAACAATAATGTCAAAACAACCGGACAGTCCACAAATTCTCACCCACGACGATTGTCACCGCACAAATATGACTACGCGAAGAAAGATTCCCACAAAATGTTGAAGGAAGGCATCATCCGTCCATCAGACAGTCCATATGCCCCACCGCTTAATCTGGTTTTGAAACCCGAAAGTGCAGATATTCGAGTATGCATCGATTACAGGAAACTCAATTCTTCAACTATCCATAATCGCTCATATCCACGACTTTGCATCAGGATTGCAGGGTACCCGCATATTCTCTAAGATCGATCTAACCAAGGCATACCACTAAATCTCCGTGGCTACTGATGACATCCCCAAAACAGCGGTTACCATAACGTTTGGCTTATATGAATTCGTAAAAATGCCATTCTGCCTGAGGGACGCCACTCAGACATTCCAACGCCAAATCGATTAAGTTTTACGCGGTTTGCTCTTCGCATACGCGTACATTGACGATAGCTAGCGATGACGTCAACGCACACAAGCAACAACTCGATGAAGTGTTCCAAAGATTTTCTCAATTTGGTCTTCGGATCAATTTATACATATGTGTCTTTGGCTAACCCAGCATCAACCTCCCTGGATCGGTGTCCCAAGCCGAAAATATCAAAGTTATCCAGAACTTCTTTTCGCCAACGACCATCAAACTATTCCGTTTCATCGGAATGGTCAATTTATACCGAAGATTTGTGCCGAATTGTTCAGCAATACTTCAACCCTTTACAAATCTTTTTCAGGAAAAAAAAAAAAGACATCACTTTGCAAGACGTGATTCAATACTACAAAAACCGCACTCGCCGACTTCACAAAATTGTCATTCATTCACAGAAAAAAATATTACTAACTACAAACGCATCTGACTTATCGGATGAAGGTGTAAGCGCAGTCATCAACCAAGAAGTAACGTCCCAGCGTAAGCGAATATATGACGCGCGACGGTTACATATGCAAACTATTAACAGGGTAACGAACAGAATGACAGGAGAGTTCCATAGAATTTATGCTAAACTGTTTCATTAATTCCTCTTACTAACTAATCAACTAACTGATAATTGCAAAGTGAGCACATTCCCTCACCCCCATCATGTTACTTACGTTTCAGTTGCATTTCATTCACAATGCCTGTGTTTCATTTGTTTTGACTCGTTGATTAACAGTAAAGCTGTTTTTCTTAAGGCGTTTGTACGAAGATTGGTCATTTTTGGTAGATTTTTTTTTATATTTTTAGACCTGCATGTAATTTTTAAACTTAACTTGAAGAAGACGGACATACTGTCGATTTGTTGCTGAACATTCCTAAACACTGTCTCTTCTTTTCTTATCTTAAATCGCGCTCTTCTCTATGTGTTGATAATAATAATAATAATAATAATAATAATAATAATGCGTACCAATCAGACATCAAAATAAAAGCCAACGTCATGAGTTTTGCATGCAATTTTCTTATTTATTCAAAAACGATTTATCTTCCTTTCAAGTTAGTGAAATTAAAAGCAAATAAATTCTGAAAAGCACAAGTGATTGAAAGAAATGCCACCATTGAATATGGAAACTAACTTTTATAAAATAAAAATGAATACATATCAAGCGTCAATTACGAAGTAAGAAAGTAAAAAAAAAGCTACTCAATTTGTTTAGTCTTTTTAAACTAACAGCAGATAAAGAAAACATCGTCATGCTATGTTAACTGCCTGACTAATTCTTTGACAATACAAATGATCTCCAAATATACATCAAATACATTTTCATACCATCCGCCCACCAAAAAAAAACTTCCCCAAATTATATAAACGTTAATTTAATTTAGGATCATTTATTTTAACTTATCGTAAATTGCGGCGTACTAGTCGAGTTTTCAAGCCTAAAAATCCTTTTTGGTCACTGGTAGTCTATCGTATGTTTCAGGGGTCGACTTATATAGTAGGTATAAGCGTGACTCAGAATTTTCAGCTATAAATCTTAAAGTCTACAATTTACAGTAATTTATAATTTAACATTTCATTCTTTTATTGACGGGGAGATTCATTTCAAAACGTAGGATCTCTCCTTTACCTTTTTGTCGTTCGAAGATATTAAACCATAAAGAAAAAATAGAAGGAGATGTTATTATAATTTAGATTATTTTTAAGAAACTGCCCCTATCAAACGAAGAACAAATATATTAAAATAGCTTAAATTAATGCAAATTTTAATTAACTGAATTATCGTTGATATGATTTATTTTAATTACCTGACAGAAGTCATTAAAAGATTA
>OZ010605.1:57636214-57638714 GCA_963932145.1 Acanthosepion lycidas | reverse complement strand
CTCAGTAGATTATTTTCTCTTTTAATCAAAGTAACATTCCCTATGTCAAAATTTTGGTCAGTGTCCTTACAGTAAACAATTAATGCGTTTTGTGTGTTGTTATTTAAAATGTCCCTTTTGTGTTCATATAGTCTTCTTGAGGTTTCTCCAATATATACTTTCTGACAATTCGTGCATTTGTTAGAGACAAATCCTCCTTTAAATTTTGGCGGGTTGTTTTGTTTTTTATTAAGTCTTTGATTATTTTAGATGCAGTTGTCAGATTTTATGTTGAATTTAGATGAATTTTTTTTCGGTTGTAGTGGGTAAAATAAGATATTTTTTTATTCGCTAGGTTTGTCAGGAATCAGCAACTAATGCGTTTTGTGAGTTGTTTTTTTTTCTTTTTGCAAAATTTAAAATTCCCATCGTCTCTCGTTTATGTGCATGTACAGTCGCATAATCATAAACAAACATATATATATATATATATATATATATATATATATATATATATAAATATATATGTGTGTGTGTGTGTATCTATATATGTATATATATATATATATGTGTGTGTGTATGTATGTATGTGTATATGTATGTATGTATACACACACACACACACACACACACACACACACATATATATATATATATATATATATATGAATAAAAAGGAATGGAATAAATTATGACCATGGAATATTAGTGTTTAAGCCTTTTTATTATATCCTTACTCTTTCCTGGACATTGAGTTCTACTTGGATTCTATCCTCTTAAAAATATACATGTATGTGTATGCACCTATGTATATATATTTATATATTTTGCATATGTATGTGTATATTTACCACTAATATTGCTATATATATATATATATATATATATATATATATATATATATATATATATATATATATATATATATCTGCAAAGTGCCTTGATCGCTAGTTCAGCCACAATAAATTTGCGTCCAGGCTCTTACAATATATCACCATTCTTGGTAGATTTTATCTTGTGACAGTGTGGGATAATCGGCAACAAAGGTGATGGAGAGATAAAGAAAAAGAAAAAGAATACAGATGGTTTTGGCTAGATTGAGAAAAAAACAATTCATTCAAAAAATATTCTTTCAAAAGATTTTGAAATTACCTGCGTCTCTCGTTTCGTGTGAATGTGTCAGTCCAATGAAATCCTAATGGATGAAACGCGTCACAAACAACCTTTCCAGTTTTTTATACTTTACTATCCACAAAGCTCTTCAGTAAAATGAATGGAGCACTTCGGCTGATTGGCATTTGTTTACATTCGTAAAAATTATACGCTAGATTTAACCGTTTAGCTCAGTGGTAAAAAACTCTGACTGACACCAAATCGGTTGGGTTTCGATCCTGGCTTGAGACATTCGGATGTCTATTCCCATTGAGGAGTTGTGATACATATGTGTTTAGGTATGCGGGTGTTCGTTTACAGTTCAGTATGTAATTTTTTAAAAATATATATAGTTTAAATAACTTACATTTATCCCTCACTGCATCAGTGAACGCGAACGGATTACCGCAATTGTATTTTTCACTACAATATGTCATGACACGGATAGTAGACCTGAAAAGAAATGTCAAACATGAAATATATGCGTAAATAAAAAACAAATTTTGAAATCAATAATTTTCTATGGAGAAATTCATGTAGACTTCAAATTAACTGTCCTTATCGAGGAGGACTTACGTCTATACATCAACACAAACCATCATAAATTCTTGCAAACATTAAATGCATCTTTGAGACAGGCATAGCGTAGCAAAAAGCTCATATATCTATGCATCTGTATGCGGTAAGGGGCAACTGGACACCGCCGACTCAACACCACCGGACAACTCAGGACCGAAACAACTCAGCACCAGAAAAACATAACTTTTTTTTGTAACCGAATAATCCTTATTAATTATTAAAACCTTAATCAGTGAATATTTTTTAATTATTTTTAATAAAGTAAATTGTAAAGAAATTCATTTTTTATAAAGTAAAAATATTCACTCATTAAAGTTTTAACCTTTAATAAATTACTTTCATTCGCTTATAAAAAAAAAAAAAATTATGCGCTGAGTTGACTCGGTCCTGAATTGCCTCAGTCCTTGGTTGTCATTGCGCTCAGTCGGCAGTGTTGAGTTGTCCTGCACTCGCGGCATTAACTAGCATAAATTCTTGTAGACATTTTTCCAATAGTTAACTGCATCTTTTGCACAAGATATAACACAGCAAAAAGACCTAAAATGTAAAAAAAAAAAAAAAGATTAACACGTCAAGCGTTGAAAATTATTTGCCTCATTTGGTTATATTCGTCACTTTGATATGTGGCTTTAAAAAAAAAAAAAAAAAAAAAAAACGCCAAACGTAAAACTATAAAAGACATCGAACGTAAAAGCCAGAAATAAAAACAACTGTAATACTTAGGATGTTGAGTATTAGCAAAAGACATCATCATCTGAACTGTATTCTATTCAAAAACTACGTACAGTAC
>OZ010605.1:57623714-57633714 GCA_963932145.1 Acanthosepion lycidas | reverse complement strand
CACAGTTGCAGTATAAGCAACAGGTGGGCTCTGTGGGTATTGAACATACGCAAATGTGCCTGAGCGAGCGTCTGTAATAGGGATTGGCTAGCCGCCCTAGTAGACAGGTATCCTCGAATACGAGTGCCCAGCTATATATATATTGTGATATATATATATATATATATATATATATATATATATACATAGTTGCATTGATGTGAGTTTGTGACCCTATATATTTATATTTATATACATACACATTTTATATATATATATATATATATATATATATATATATATATATATATATATATATATATATATATATATATATTAGACCAGATTTTATTATTGTTGCTGTTAAAACTGTGTTATGCTATAGATAAGAAATGCTAAAAATACACAAAATGAAATAAATGCTAGTGTTCGAAACGCTCCTTCTCCAACAGATTCAACGATATGTTTTCTTCCTTGATAAAAAAAAAAAAATAAAACAAATGTAAAACATCGATGTACGATGTGCTTTTAATGCTTAACAGTTCAGTCTGAGAAATCGGAGAGCCGAGTTCGAATTTCTATCGGGTTATATTATGAGCAAATACATTTGTAAATGCATCTATTCTCTTCCCGCCACCTATGCTTTGAACAGCAGGATAGACAGAGTCCTTTATACTTGGTTGGGAGTCAGTCTACCCCAGAAAGAAACGGCAGTTTACTATGGGAAGATATCCTACCTAGTCAGTCACGAATCGAAAGAGACATGATCGCCTAAGCATTTATCACGTATGTCACTTAACTGAATGATTGTGTAGCGCAAAAGGTGTGCATGACAATGCATATTGGTCTTAAACATTATTTCAGCAAACAGACGTAGAGACGAGCTTAATGTCCAACTTATCAACATTTTGGTTAAAGAGGAAAGTAAGAAAACAACTTGAGAGAAAAATTCAGCCCTTATATCATGTCAGAGTTATACCCCGAAAATATTGTTTAATTTATCAAAGCCATTATAAATTTATGCTGCGTATATTTCTAAGTATATTTTAATTGTTCCTATCTATCTCCATACATAAACAAACACATAGGCGTGTGTGAGTATTTTAGAAAACGAACATGAATACTTACCAACATGTGTATGTATTTTTCAGACAATGTTCGAACTGCCTAAAAGAGAAAGCAAAATTCGAATCAGTGTGGCGTTCTAAAATGCCCAAATATTTTATTTTTAATCAAGGGAAATTATCCAAAAAATAATTCAGCATTTAACTCCTGCGGAAACTTGAATTTAAATCAAAACACATATACAAAGGTGGACTCCTTTCATTTGTAATTTTCTTGTACTTAACGCATATTTCCTTTGAGGGCAGAGCAAAATTTATCTCTGTAACAAGCTGCTTTTTTGCCGAGTGGAGTTTTTGATAAAAACCAGGCGATACAACACACACACACACACACACACACACACACACACACACACACACACACACACACACACATATATATTACAATAAAACTTTTTGAAGAAAAAAAGAAAGAATACGAAAGAGCGTTGATAGAGGCATTAGACTATCAAGACTAAACGTGATTTGAAACCCTCAAACCACTAACCCATGGTACTCATTAAAAAAAGAGAAAAAATATAATTTGATTCAATCCCCCATCCCCCCTTAATCTAGATGTTAAATTGAACATAGGGAGATTGCTTTTCAAATTACCTGACAAGCACTCCACTAAAAATTTTGAATTGTGTAAGATCTTCAATAGAATTCTGTGTGGATGAACTGTAGTTGCGCCAGCAATTTGGAAACTACCACCAAGAAAAAAAAAAACGCAAAGAATTTCAAAAGTGGTGTATGAAATAATGGCATAGATAAAGAAACGTACAACTGTAGAAATAGTAGAAAACAGAAAGGGTGGGGGTCTACAAAGCACAGGTGGAGAGAGAAGCTGACCAAAGTAAAGTTTATGTGGGTTGTAGCGAAGAAAGATTGAAAAAAAAATATAGAAATTGTATGAGACTGGCCGGCCATAAATGACAAATAAAATACAAAAATCGAAAGGAAACTAGAGTGCGTTGGTGCATTTTGAAGAAGGTCAAGCTTTGCAAATTCGGTGATACTATGTGTAGATAGTGCCAGGAGGAGAAATTAGAACTCATGTCATATCCAGAACAAAATAATTTAAATTAAAGAGTAATGTCGGGATGCAAGCATACTGAAAAAATACATTTTTGATTTCTATGAACTCAGATGAGAGTACGCATACAAATTTTTTTCTCCCCATCTCCCTCCAGTTCATCTACACTTGCTTTGCGCTTCCCCTTTCATCGTACATCCCGTCGAGAATATATATATATATATATATATATATATATATATATATATATATATATATATATATTCAAAAATTACATCATAAACATGTTATAACATCACTACAAAAATAGCCATTTTGTTTCAACAATTTTGGTGTCTTATCAAGTGATGGTGTTTAAATATTTTAGTATTTATTCCGTCTACACCAATCCTATACTTGTATATATATATGTCATAGGTCCTTACCTATAACTACAGAATTAGCTCTTCCTAACACTATGCATACTACCCCTCTCAAGAGAGAGGGTCGAATCGAGTCGAGCTTCTCGGCTTGACGGTTGAACTCTCTGCCTCTGAGCAGAGAGGAACCCGGACGAGGCTCCGCCGAAGAGTAGAGTCTCGTTCGGGGAGGTTGACCAACCCGATCCCGTTCATACGGGTTCTACGGGCATTTTGGGGCCGAGCCTACGGGCTGGGGAAACCCACGTTAAACTCGGCCTTGTGCCACATGCAACCCTCGTGGGGGGCGGCTAGATACCCAATCGAGTGAAGCCATTTCGGCTTGACGGTCGAACTCTCTGCCTCTGAGCAGAGAGGAACCCGGACGAGACTCCGCCGAAGGGTAGAGACTCGTTTGGGGAGCTTGACCAACCCGATTCTGGTTTTACAGTTTCTACAGCATTTTTTTGGCCGAGCCTACGTGCTCGGAAAACCCACGTGAAACTCGGCCTTGTGTCACATATTTCCCTCGTGGGGGGGGGAGTAAATATCGAATCGAGTCGAGCCGATAGTAGTTCACTCCAAACCAGACTGACAGTCATACTAACACCTTCCATATATTATTATTTCGTGTAATATACCTTCATTATTTATTTTTACTTTTGTGTTCGTGTTGCTCTTCCTTGGTCCTAACCTGGGCCATAACAATATATAATCTGTTAGAATGTAAAATTAACCTTTACAGCCTGATGAAACCTTATCGTTGGAAATTATGGTAGCGTAAGTGGTTGATATTCATCTATTTTCGTATATATATATATATATATATATATATATATATATATATATATATATGATTAATACAAATATAAAATTTGTCACTTAGCTGTTATATTCAGCACCTCTACTCCGAAGATTCATAGACGAATCTTTGTGTAATTGTTCCGTCCACTCGTCAGAAGATATCAGTAAATTTCCTCTAATTTTCTCGTTTTCGTTATGTTTATAATTAAATTTAAAAACATGCGTAGGATGTCGAAGTTATTTCTTCATTTCATTATTTACTAGTCTCTTTATACTCTCTCGTTATTCTTTTTCTTTTCTTTATTTTTTTGCTCTGGTTGTCAAAAGATAATGTAACGAAGTTACTTACGGTATCAGACACGGCTAATATTCCAGAATATTCCAGAATATTCCAGAATA
Source organism: Acanthosepion lycidas (assembly GCA_963932145.1). NCBI lineage: Eukaryota > Metazoa > Mollusca > Cephalopoda > Sepiida > Sepiidae > Acanthosepion > Acanthosepion lycidas. Next base: position 57,629,995 of record OZ010605.1, on the reverse strand, counting down.
TTCTGGCGTTTTCTAAAGTTTTTTTAAATATAGATGTATTCCATTTTTTATTTATTGTTTAAATAATAATAATAATAATAATAATATATATATATATATATATATATATATATATATATATATATATATATATATATATATCCATGAAATCTAAAACTGTTATATATATATATATATATATATACGGTGACTATATACATGGAATACTTTGCGAAAATAGCATTAGAATCTATATCTCTAAAGCCAACTCTATGGTTAAGGTACGTATATGACACCTTCATACTCTGGCCACAACAGGAAGATGTTCAGGTTCTACTGCACCATGTGAACTCAATAAGATCTTCGATACAGTTCACGATGGAGAAAGAGAGTAACAACACACTCCCATTCTTGGATATTCTAATATCTTGAACAGAGCATGGGTTCAAGTCATCCGTATACCGTAAACCGACATTCACCGGACTACCTCAATTTCAACTTTCACCATTCATACAGCGTAAAGAAAGGGATTGTCTGCTGCTTACAACACCGAGCAAAAATCATAAGTGGCGACCCAGAGACATTAGATAAAGAATTGGTCAGTATAAGTAGTACCCTACAACGTAACAACTACCCTGGGTACATGGCAGCAGCCCCTAAAAACTGGGGTAGGTCGGTACAAGAGGACAACAACAGCACTCAGAAAACAGTCTGTCTGGGTTATTGAGAAAATACAAAGGATCTGCGGTCCATATAACATCAGGACAACCTTCAAAAGCTGGACGACACTTCGCAGATATCTCTCCCGAGTAAGACCCCACCAAAGAGGAGAACATGACTAAAGACTGTGTGTACGCTATCCCGTGCAGCTGCGGAAAGAAATATAAGGTAAGGCTTCAAGAACACCAGAAAGCTGTAACACGAGGAGAAGTGGAAAAATCAGGCGTGGCTGACCACATATGTAGAGAAAAGGAGATCACCACCCTCTGTGGCATCACGTTGAGATCATAGACAAAGAACACATTGGAAAATTCATAAACTTAAGGAATGCTAGGCCACAAAAATCTCCCGAGCCGACCAAGCATAGAAATGAATACAATATGGGAACCAGTAATAAGGAGTGCCAGAGAAAGGCGAGAATAACAACAAAAATTGCAATATTAGCTCTGATAAAAAAACATGCAATGATAACAGCAAAAATTGCAATATGAACACTGGTAAAAAATGGTTGCTGAAGACAATATGTTTATCAGAAATTCATGCACAAATGTCTTCAAGGATACATGGCACAGTGGATAGAGACGTTAGTTAGATCCGGTGACGGGACCCGAAGAGTGTGAGGTCAAAAGCTAGTTAAAGCAGTGGACAACTTGAGGGGAATTAACAGGAGATAACTGATATCCGTTAGACATGGCACGTGGAACTAGTGAGCGAAATAAAGGGTTCAGTTCGACATTCCAACCACCTGAAGAAGGCCGGAGCGTACAACGACCGAAACGTTGTAATAAATATGGCGACAAAGATAAGGACAATTGTCCGAATAATGTAAATAGTGCTTTTTATAGGTTATTTTCAAACCAGAAAATGTTTTGGTTTGTAAGAATTTTTTTGATATAATAATGATTTACTGATGCAATTCCAACTATTTATCCCAAAGCTAGGGGGAGTAGAGGTTGATTGATAAAAAATAAAAAAGGGCGTAAGGCAAGGATGCGTCTTCTCACCCGACCTGTTCAAACTATACAGAAAGGCAATCCTGAGATAATTGGAAACCCTACCAAGATTTATCATTGGCGGCCCCAATCTTAACATAAGATACGCAAATTACACAGTATTGATAACAGACACGGAAAGGAAACTACGAAATCTCCTACGGAAGGTATCGACGGAGGGTGAGAAGAAAGGACTAAGCCTAAACTACAAGAAAACAGAGTGCATGGTCATCAGTAAGAGCATGAGCCCGAAATGCAATCTGAAGGTATGGAACGCTAGAATCAAGCAGACGCGGAAGTTTAAATACCTGGGAAGCGTCTTGGCAGAAGACGGTAAGTGTGACACTGATATCCGTAGGCGTATTGGGATGGCCAAGGACACATTCCAAAAGCTGGGTAGAGTACTGTGAGACAGGAGGATCTCTTTGGTAACAAAAGAAGAAAAATACTGAGCTGTTACGTGACATCTGTCCTTCTTTACGCCAGCAAATGTTGGACAATTTCCTCAAAGATGAGGTACAGACTCGAGACGACAGAGATGTGGTTCTCTGATGCTAAGGATATCATGGACCGAAGTGTGAGCAACGATGAGGCCTTAGAGAGGTTGCAAACAAGGAGGAGGCTTATATTTAATATCAGGAAGAGGCAGCTGAAGTTTCTGGGACACATAATGAGGAGAATCTGATACTCATAGGTCGAATAGAGGGAAAGAGAGCCAAGGAAAAAACAGCGCAAAACATACCCCTAGCGGGCTTAAGCAAATGGTTGACAGAACATGGTCTGTGGGAGGGAGCATAGGGAAGGAACTTGTTGAGAGCTGCAAAGGATAGAGGAAGGTGGAGAGCCATGATCGCCTAAGTCCTGAAAGGACATGGCACATAAAAAGAAAGAAAAGACTGCGATCTGGAGTTTCTTTCTATATTTGGGGAAGATATATTTCCTAAGGGGAACGGCACCAGTCTTGTAAGGTGCAGGAGGAGGCAGATTTAACCTCAGCCCGGGTCGAGAGGCCCGAGCCAAATGAACGACTGCTTCGTTTGAATCCCGGTTAACCGAATTAATTTGACTGCTGCTTTCATCACTGCATCGATTGACGTCATTAAGCGGCTACCACGTGACCGATGTAACTTATCTCGACTAAGGGGAGATAATCGCCTTTTGTATCCTTTAACATACTACATGAGTATGACATGATAGATAAATTCTATGTGAATAATATTAATAAATTGAATAAAATTTTTACATTGATTCTCACCCAAGAGCCACACGAGATATAGAGTTGCAGAGTAAGAGGCACTATCCCAAGCAAGGAGATAATGCCACCAAGCCCTTGTGGCAGTGGAAGTGAGAGAGAAGGAAAAGGATTTGGAAGGAACCGAAAACTCAACCCTAAAGAGGAAACATGGGATAAGCCTCGACTCCTGTTCAAAAGCCGGGGAAAAGTGTGAACGGAGCGATAGGCAAAACCTATCTACTCTTATTGAGGAAAAAAAAGTTAAAAAAAACAAAAAAACAAAAAAAAAACAACCTTACTTATTATAAAACGCAGACTGTGTGTGTTTGTCTGTACGTTTATATATTGAATCGGATTTCCTACATTTTTCAACCGATTTCAACAAAACTTCACAGGACTACGTAAAATTACCTTGCAGTGATTCTAACAGCGCCAAAAATTCGTAAAACACAATTGTTTTTGCACGAAATCAATTTGAAAACACGATTAAGAGGCATCACAAGAATGAAAGGGAGACAAATCATATCGAGTTATACTTATTATAAAACCCAGGTTGTGTGTGTGTGTTTGTGTGTGTGTGTTCGTTTATATATGGGATCGGATTTCCTCCATTTTTCAACCGATTTCAACAAAACTTCACTTTTTGGGGGGCAGGTAGTGTTTCTTATTGTTTTGCACACTTTTTTCTTTGTTTTTACATTCAGAATGCTTTAAAAATTCCATTTACAAGACAATTGTTTATAATAAAATTCTATTCAATCGGTAGAGACTCATAACGATTGAAAACAATGTTTTTGTTTGAGTTTGGGTTTGACCAATTCGTAAAAAAAAAAATAATTAAGACATGCGTGTCCGTCAACCTTAAACAATAATCTTTGTCAATTTTATTTTTCTGTCTTTATGATAGTCGATACTTGATCTATCTCTTACTGTTACATCCCCGGGCAACGCCGGGCTCTCCTGCTAGTAGTAAATAAAAGTTCAGCATTTTAGGCGGATACGTTAGCGCGTACGTTACACTGTGCCAATATCTCATGCATAATGGACTCTTCCGTTTTAATCACGTAGAAAGACCGGAAGACATATCAGAGACGCGTCAGTAAATACCTGACACCCCCTCCTGCTATCCTTTATCTTTAAAAGAGCCCGATCAGGCATAAAAGGGACTGCTGTTGTCATATATGGCCAGGAGATAGTCAGTCTTCACTTTCTAGTCTCAATACAGTTCAAAAGCGTCTCCGCGCCCTTGTGGATTACAAATTATTTTCCACCCTACAACCACTCCTCTGTGGCTATTTCCATGGAGAAGTTTCAGACAAACTACATTGTTTACTTCCACTAGCTCTGACCTTCACAGTTAAAACCCGTCATGGCACGCACATTGTTATAGCGAACCACTCGCATTCCCTCTGTATTCCATTGGTGAGATGTAAGTTCCATTTGAGCAGCTTCTTTCCGTGAACGACTGCTATGTGGCACCGACTCCCAAAAGGATGCTTCCCCGATCATTACAATCCTAACAAAGAGATGTGGGAATCCTACACAAATAATATCAATAAAAAATATTAATTTGCTTAGATAAGACTAAGCGTCGCTATCCTCGCACCGTCTTATTGTTATTTCCAAGGAAAGTGCTCAGACGAGCTACACTCCTGTTATGGAGTGATTTTGCAGCGGAGGCTTGTATTTGTACTAAGTCGGTCCTAAAACAGGTTCGACGTACAAAACGTTAGAAACTTCATATAATAGGTATGACGCAGTAATCTAGTTGTGGTCGCTGATACTTTAGTATCCGACTAACGGTCGTCCGGCATCGACTGACTGACTAACTCACTGAGCGACTTAGCGACTCCTACTACTCCTACTTATTATAGGTGGGAGAGTCTGTTAACTATAGAATAGGTGTGTTCCACTATAACAATTCCTCAGTTCCACCAGTTCTATCCTCCATGGCAAAGACCTGCCACGCTATGTACATTTTAGTGAAGCATCCTCATCCCCTTCGTATTTCATTGCTAGATTAAGATCCATTTGAGCAGTTTCTTTCCTTGAACGACTGCTATGTGGCACCGACTCCCAAGAGGATGCTTCCCCGATCCCTACAATCCTACCAAAGAGATGTGGGAATCCTATACATATAAAATCAATAAAAAACATTAAATTGCTCCGATAAAACGAAACGTCCGTAGTCTATTTTCACCAGTCACTGCAATCTTAACCTGTTAAAGGTTAGGATTAACCGTCATCTTTCCCTTATATCACCATAAACTCTGCCTCATGCTCTGTAACTTTCTATCCCGAGTGACTCTTGGGCCTTCTACAGGGAGGACATCATTGTAAAAAAAAAGTTTTGTTTGTTTGTTTGTTTGGGTTTTATGGCATATCAACCACTGTGGGTTATTTAATGCCAAATCCAGTTTATATGAATTTTAAATGCCTATTTTGTATGGAATAAAAAACTTATAGCTGGCAACATTATTGTTTCAAAAACGTACAGCTGGCAACATTATGCGGATGTAGTTTATCGTCATACCCAGGACATAAAAAGTTTTGTTAAAAAAAAAAAAAAAAAAAGTTTTGTTAAAAATTGTAATGAACCAGAACAGTGTGTGGGAGAGCGGCCTTTTTTGTCAGTGGTTGGGCAGCGAGTAAGTGTTACCCCAATAAAATCTGTTCACATTCCACGTAGACGGGTGTCGAATCATCTATAGTCCATTCGTTTTTTACTGGTAAGAAAGAAATCGCTCCACTCGGGCAGGTTTCCCAAGAACATTTGCCTGGTAAAACAGACTCTCGAAAAATGCATCCACGATCACTACAATCTTAACCGCTCCAACTCTAGGGTCAACCGTTATCTATCCTACATATCCTCATAACCTTCTTATGTCCACGTACGATTACTGAAGTTAAGCAACGTCGAGTCTGGTCAGTACCTACATCGGCAACCACTTGGAAATAAAGGGTGTTGCAAGCTTGCATGTGCGGATGTTGTAATGGATAATGGTGAGCCGAGTTCCAATTCCAGTTGGGTTCGTTATATTCACTTACGCGCAAATATCTCTGAGAAAGGTATGAATCCACTTCTTCTTCATCAGCTATGAGTTAATTAGTAAGAGTTTTATCGGTAAATTATTCATAGTCTAAAAATGTTTTCTGACTTTTGATAACTTTCAAAGTTTTGATAAACCGTAAGAAACAAAACAATCGATTCATTAACCGCATTCATTAACCTTTTAGCTTAAGTGGCTCTTGAGCCTTATACAGACGCTCGTCTGATTGACTATTTCTACTGGGTAGTGAGTTCGATCTTCAGTGGTTGCCCCAGAAAACTGAACATAGAATAGGCAGCGCCAGGG
>OZ010605.1:57543714-57618714 GCA_963932145.1 Acanthosepion lycidas | reverse complement strand
TTTGGGATTATGTTAGGAAATTTAACTTAGAAACTTCAAAGATTTGAACGGCATGAATTTGTTTGATGAATTGTTTGATACCACAAAGCTCGGTATTTATTGTATAAAAATATACAATTATGGCACAAGGCCGATGCTCATGGAGATTAGAGTCGTGTTACCAAATTTATAAGTAACTTTATCACGTGGGATAGCTTCGGAGAGAATTAACAGATTCTTGGCAGCAATGTATTAATGTCAGGTCCAAAACTGGGTATATTTTATTCGGACGTAGTTGAGAACAAGGATTTAACATTAACTGACCAATGAGAAACGAACGAGAAAATGTCACTTTTTGCACAGATTTGCACAAAAATTGATAATGAAAGAAAAGTGGCAGCAGGATGCTAAATATCCAACTTTAACTTTCTATCTATCTATCTATCTATCTTCACAGTAGCTATTTGTAAAGACAAACATACTTACTGGCAATCGACATATTGTTTTATACACATTTCAGTTTTCATGTAATCACAAGCAGACACAAAATCTGTATTCCATCCTAAAAGACAAAAATTGTTTTGTATTTTTATTAGAAATGAAATGGCATGTTGGCAAAGTTTCCTTTAGAAACAGGCAAAAAGAAACCTAAAAAAAACAAACGATGTATTAAAAAGGATGTTTGTTTTTATTGATCCCGTCATTACAGTGTATACCCACATCGATAATTTTTACCTAAAAAAAGAAACAAAAAAAAACGATGTATTAAAAAGGATGCTTGTTCTATTTGTCCCGTCATTACAGTGTATACCCACATCGATAATTTTTATTGTTTAAAAAAGTATTTTTAAAATTTGAAAGAAACATAACATGATGAAACTGAATGCCGAATTCCTAGGAATCTTAAGAAAAGAATGAATCGGAGTTAACGGATCGCGACAGCTATTAGGAAGATATAGTTAAATATAAAATATATATATAGTTAAATATACTTTAATGTTTAAGAAAAATATATTCAGTGTTATTATTGTTTAGGTAAAGCATTATAGCATAGCACAAATATTAGGTTGGTGCAAAAAATAATGTCGTTTTCTCTCATAGAAACATTTATGAGAAAACGACATTATTTTTGCACCAACCTAATACCTATAATATTGTGGGAAAAGGAATTTCCGACATTTTTTTTACGTATTTATGGTTATTTTTTTAATTTTTATCAAAAACGACATTATAGATAATATTATAAATAAATTACTAATTTTTTTTTTTTAGTTAATAACTATTCGTGCTTAGTTGAACATTAATAGTTATCTGATGATGAGTTAAAATTTTGGAATAATGCAATACTAAAATTTTAAATTTCATCTCTCTGATAAATGTCGTGATCTGTAAAGTTAATTACAAGAAAAATCTATAGATTCAATTTCATTATCTAAGGAAGGATTTTATGAAAATTCTAAACAAAATTTTTAAAAATTCCAAAACAAAACCAAAAATTAAATTTTCATATAGTTATATTGAATTCTTTACAGACCATGTCCCTTCAGGACGTAGATGATCATTCCTCTCCACAATTTCCTGTCCATCGTAACTCTTAATAAAGTTTGTGTTTTTGTTATCTCACCTTAACCTCTAACGTAAAAGCCCTGCCGCCGGCAGCTATGTCCTGTCTCCCCGGTGGTTCTGGCCGCTAAAAGAAAACCATCTGGTCCTCCTCCGGTGAGCTGAAGGAACCACCACTATTCGCCACGTTGTAAGTTTTTGACCCGAACAGCAGTGTCCCGATCCTTCAGAACGGTCCGGTGGTAAAGGATGAAATGGCTGGGTTCTACGCTGAAAGGAATCGCTATTCGTGCAGAAAAAGTTCTTGTCGTAACCGCAAGGACATAAAAAATAAGCAACACTTTCGGTTCCTGTACAAAGAGCCTTTTAAGACTACTGCTTTTATGTCACTACCAAAGAAATTGGACGAATACAAAGTGTCTTAACGAGATTCACTCGTTTGGGTCGGAAAGTCACAGAGAGAGAAAGACGATTATTATGCTGATAGGAATTCAACTGATCTAAGGGAGGTAATTCGTGGATCTTCGTCTGCGCCCTATGATATAGCAGTCTGCTTTCTGACAGCTTTGTTGACGAAGTTATCTAGATTCGTACGGGTTCTATTTCTATCTTTTGGTTCGGATTGGTCTTCTTGACGCAGGACAACCAACAGACCAGACCAGCAAAATCCACCAAGCCGTTTTCCGCCGCTTCTCTCCGCTCTCTGTCCGCGTTCCTCTGTTTAACTCAAGCGTGCAGGCGGCTTATATAGAGTGGGGCGGAGTTAAACAATTTTTAGGCACTGCCCACGAATTTTAATATGCAAATCACCTTAACCACCATGTATTTCCGCCTAATCTCCGGATCTCTACGGGCAACCAGTTCTCAAGTGGTACTAAAAATGAATTTGGATTCCCTGCTGGGTTTTCCGCAGACATAATCTACTTAAGCCTTGCGAAAAGCACTTATCTCTTCTAAGGACTTTGGCTGGATTTCGCCCTGCAGACCATCCAAAATCCAATTCACCATTTATCACAAGCTTTACTTAACGAACCCGTCCATTAATCACTCTGAAATTAATTCCCCTAATTAACTCAACCCCAGAAACAATTTAAAAAAAGAAAAACTTATTTCTGGAATTAATCCGGAATTCCTTCTACCCAACTAATTAGTACCTTCATCCCAATCATTTAGAACTGTTGATTAATAAACCCACCTGGTGGGGGTCTCTCTCTCTCTCTCTCTCTCTCTCTCTCTCTCTCTGTCACAACCTTCTTCCGCCATCTATTTACTCAAGCTCACCAGGTAGGTTATGCGTTGTTTTTCTCTATCCCACTTACCTTCACTCTGTCCTGAGAGTATCGAATTTTCCAATCCTTCTTTCCTCATTATGTGCCCTAAAAAACTTCAACTCTCTCTTTCTGACGTTAAGTATAAGGGTCCTTTTTGTTTCAATTTTGGTAAATTTGCTTTTTAAGCCCTGTGCTAAATATCTATTAAAAATTTCCCACATCGTTATATTTCCGTGTAAATTGACATTCTGAACTCGAAAATAACAATTAAATTTTGATAAAATCTACTAATCTATCTTGGAGTTATTGACAATAAAAGTTCGGACTCAGTCGCGTTCAGCCGTCGGCTATTACTGGCTTTGTTTAACTACATTCACTGCGGAACATTTTGCGCGCGGAAGCTTAAAATTTAATTGTTATTTTCGGGGGATCCTATATATATATATATGAACCTCAAAAAAGTATTATCCAATGTTTAAAATGCATTTTAATAATGAAAAATCTTTCTTGAGGAATTTATCTTAGTTTTAATTCCAAGCTAATAGATAAAATTCAGTATTTTCAATAAACAAAAATACTTTATTGTATTTGAAACCGAATTTAAACTGATTGGAATAATTTTTCTGATTATCAGTAAAATCTACAGAATTATCCATATTTACAAATCTGTGAACACAACAAAATTCTTTTTATTAAAAATTTTTCAAAAATAAAATATACTTTTCTGAAATGTTATTTGAAAAAATAACTGATTTAAAGTTTAATTAATTTGAGCTGAAACAAATATTGCTCAAATTTATTTTAAAATATCGCAGAAAACTAACTTATAACAAGGAGATGGGTGTTGACGCATTTATCGACACCATGAGGTTTGGGGAAATTTATCTAAGAGGTAAATAATTGTAACAGAATTGCACGACGAATACAACATAAACGCCTTTATATATATATATATATATATATATATATATATATATATATATATATATATATATAAATATATATAAATATATATTAATATTTACAATGTTAAATATTTTAAGCATTCTAATAATTTAGTGAATTTTAGGTACTTTAGATTTATAACTTTACTAACGAAGACGCTTGTTGAGGGAAATTTAGAATATTAACAATATATTTTAGATTTACAATAATTTACGCTTCCATTGGAAATTATTATACTTAAAAATAGGATTAATCTCTTAAATCAAATGAATGAACTTACTGTTAACTGTAGACATAGTTCACCCAATACTTTGCAATATGAGTAAGAATATTATGAATGATAATAGAATGATATTTTTATATTTCTATATATGCTGGTTTTTTGTATGTTTGTGTGCGCATTTTGCTTAGACATGTAAGTTTGTTCGTTTTTTTTTTGTATATGTGTATGCGTGTATTTTTATATATGTATGTATATGTATATACGTCTTTTTCTTTGCTTTGTCTATAGCCCTATATGCGTATTTCAACTACGTATATGTATGCATCGTACATATGTATGCATTTGCACTTCTTACCTTTATTTGATCTCCCTTTTTATCTATATGTTTGTGTATGTAAAATATTGATAGTTGGTTACTGTTGTTTTTAGTGTATTTATTCTTGAATTTTGGTGAGTATGATTATTTGTATAAATGTACGTCTGTGTGATTGCTTGTATATACTTTTACCTGTATATACATGTGTCTGACATAATTTACTTTTGCGGGTTTTTTTTATGTTTGTCTGAATGTATTCTTCTTTTTATTCTTCTTTTATACTTTACTAGCAGTAGAGACGGCGTTGCCCGGGGATGTAACAGTAAGAGATAGATCAAGTATCGACCATCATAAAGACTGAAAAATAAAATTGACAAAGATTATTGTTTAAGGTTGACAGACACGCATGTCTTAATTATTTTTTTTTTTTTTTACGAATTTGTTAATTCAAACTAAAAAAAATCATTGTTTTCAATCGTTATGAGTCTACCGATTGAATAGGATTTTATTATAAACAATTGTCTTGTAAATGGAATTTTTAAAGCATTATGAATGTAAAAATAAAGAAAAAAAGTGTGCAAGACAATAAGAAACACTACCTGCCAAAAAAAAAGTGAAGTTTTGTTGAAATCGGTTGAAAAATGTAGGAAATCCGATCACATATATAAACGAACACACACACACATACACACACACACACACACAACTAACCAACCTGGGTTTTATAATAAGTATAACTCGTAGTGAGTTGTCCCCCTTTCATTAATGCTTCTTAATCGTGTTTTCAAATTGATTTTGTGCAAAAACAATTGTTTTTCCAATTTTTGGCGCTGTTAGAACCACCGCAAGGTAAATTTATTGTGAAGTTTTGTTGAAATTGGTTGAAAAGTGTAGGAAATCCGATCCAATATATAAACGTAACACACACACACACACACACACACACACATACACAAACAAACAATCTGCGTTTTATAATAAGTAAGATTTCTATTTTCTTTTTTTGAATTTTCCTTCTTCTATTTCCTGTGTGAATATCAGTCCTGATATTTGCGTGGTCATATATTTGATTATATATATGTGTTTGTGTATTAGGATGTGAATGTGTTTGTCCTGTCATTTGAAAATTCCCTTCCCTATCCACCTCCTTATTTGAATTCAGACTTCCTTGTATCAAATATGTGTAGCGATCGTCGATACTTCTTACATCAGCGTTGAACTTAACTGATAAATTGGCACTTCGCTAAGAGCAATAAAATATATTTTCTCTCCTCGTTTCATTTCTGAATAATTTTGTAATGGTATTAAACTTGGTGCTCGGTTAAATTAAGAATTTGATATTTGTAATTTTTAATTTTAAATTTAACTGTGAAATTAAAACTTTATTTGTCATACTGATTTCTAATTTAATCCAATCTTAACTTCAATGCATTTTAATACATATTGTACTTAGGGTATGCTGTAATCATTGTCGTTTATAAGATTTTCCACAAATCTTATAAACGACACGTTTCACCGACGTTTGTTGGTCTCGGTTTTTCATCCCAGAATGAAAGATAAAACTTTGTGTAAGGAAAATGTAGTGGAGTTTTTAGCATTTCGGGCCCTTCCTCTTACAGATGACCATGAATTCTGTCTTCTTGTAGTTTATGCTTAGTCTTTTCTTCGCACTCTCCGTCTCTGTAGGAGATTTTGTAATTTCTCTTCCCTATCTGCTATCAGTACTGTGTTGTCGTCGGCGCATCTTATGTTGTTAAGATTGTAGGCGCCAATGCTAAATCCTGGTAGGGTTTCCAATTCTCCCAGAATTGTCTCATTGTATAGGTTGAACAGGTCGGGTGAGAAGACGCATCCTTGATATCCCCCCGAATATATCAAGGTTGCCGAGCAATTCCATCAGATTCTTGTGGCATACTTTGTCGAAGGCCTTTGCGTAGTCTATGAAACATAGGTACACGTCTTTCTGCATTTGTATCGCTCTTTCTGATACCATTCTGATAACATGAATATCGCGTTCCTTGTTCCAGTATCTTTAACGAACCCGCACTGTTCTTGTTCTATCTCTGGCCTGATTCTGCTGCGCACTCTATTCAACAGAATACGGATGATGAGTTTTGTCATGTGGACCAATAGGCTTATTGTTCTGTGGAGTTCGCATTCGTTTGCGCCTGGTTTCTTAGGCATACCTATGAAGATAGATCTGCTGAGGTCATCCGGTATATCCCCGCTGTTGTAGATTTCATTTGTTATTTTGGTGATCTTGTCTATGCGAAAGTCATCTAAGTCTGTCAGCATTTCCGCTACAATTCCGTCTGGCCCAGCTGCCTTGTTTCTGTTCAATTTGGCCAGTGCGGCTTTTACTTATGTTTTCAGAATTCCGGGACCGTCAGTAGTTCTGTGTATTACTGGTTGTTCTGTTATGTTGTGGAAGAGTTCTCCAATATACTCGCTCCAGCGTTGAAGAATTTTTTCCTTCTCTAATATGAGTGTTCCATCCTTTGATTTTAGGCAGCCTGTTGACGAGCATGTCTTCTGTCCTGTTAGCTGTCTTATTTGTTTGTGCATGTCTCTTTTGTTGGTGCTACACAATCTTTCTATTTCTGCACATTTTTCATTTAGCCATTCTTCTTTAGCTTGCCTGCATTTGGTCCTTATTTCATTGTGTAATTTTCTGTACTCCATTCCGTATCTTGACCGGGTTTTCTGTCTCCTTTCCATCATGTTGAGAATCTCATCAGTCATCTAATCGTTTTTCCTTCTTCGGCCCGTCTCCTTTGGGATGATATCGTTTGCTGATGTCACTAAGGCGTCTCTTAGTGCGTCCCATTTCGAGTTTCTATTGCGTGTCTCGTATCTTCTCTTCACATTGTCCATATATTTTTCTTTTGGGTTAGGATCGCTCAGGAGTTTGTTTTATTGTAGTGTGGGTGCTGCGTTAGGCTTCTTCAGTTTCCGCAGTTTCACTCTTAGTTTACATATAAGAGGGCGATGATTGCTTCCGCAGTCGGCACTTGGGTAGATTTTGCAGTGAATCATTGCATTCCTGAATATTTTATTGATGGTTTTATAATCAATTTGGTTTTTAGTTTATCCTCCTGGACTCCTCCATGTACATAGTCGTCTCGGGTGATCTTGGAACCATGTGTTGGCTATTACCTGGTCATTGGCTGTGCACCATTGGATCCATTTTCTCCGCGTTCGTTGCGTAATTTTAGTCCGAATCTTCCTGCTATATCACCCGCCCTTTTTCTGCCTACTTTGGCGTTTCGGTCTCCCATGATAATGATGATTTCCTGTGATTTGCATAGACTCTTGGCACTGTCCAGCATGGATTAGAAAGATTCGATGTCCTCCTTTTGCTTTGTACCGTTGGTGCTTAAACTAGTATAATAGCCACGTTGAACGGCTTCCCTTTCAGCTTCACTACCAGAATTATTTCGGAAAGTTAGTGGTATCCTAGAACGCATTTCTGAAATGCACTATCTAGTATTAGTCCCACTCCTTTGTCTTTCTTCTCGCTGCCTGTATAAATTATCCTGCGTTTGTCGCTGACGAAATCAGCGTTGTTTGGCCATTTGGTTTCACATACACCTAGAATGTTAATGTTAAATCTTTTCATATCTTGTTTAACATTATGAAACTGACCGCAGTTGTTCAATGTTCGGACGTTCCATGTCCCGAGGATTATTTTGTGTTTGATGCGTGCAGTCGTAGGTCCGGTGGCACCTGTCGCTCATGTCGTTCCTTTTCGGGCGAGATGTCGGTTCCGAGGACTTTTATCCCACTTACGTCGTATATGCTAGCAGTTGCTGGATGACAGTCAGGTGACACCTGTTGTGCATGTCGGTACTTACCGGGGAGGAGCTAATTCTCATAGACTTAACCCCCTTCACGCCGCTAGGTTTCGCATTATCTGAGTTGTTAACAATGATTTGTGTTGGGTTTGGTAGTAGAATGGTTTCCCGTTGCATTTTCCACGGTGGTTTATGGAGACACCACCTCTAGTTAGCCGGCCGTTGACTCAAAGTGTTCCTCCACCCTTTGTTAGGTCTTGCTTTTCGTCCTACTGGCTTGCTAACGAGATAACTCACTCGTAACTTGGAGTGGGAAAATCGGTTTAGTCGCCGACATTTCGACTGGAATACTTACCGAAAAGAGTGGGGTGAGAAAACATTTTTTTTTTTTTATAATTAAGTTTTAAATTAGTATAAGTCCCATTGCTCCATACTAAAAAATACGTGATTAGCCAGCATTGTTGAAAAAGGCGCATCTTTCTACTTACACATGGAACACTCGAGTCAGATGATCGTTTAGTGAAATGTTGTGGCTGGCTTTAACAAGAAGTTACACCATTTTGAAAAGATAACCGAGCTGTGAGAGGATTGGAGTAAAATCAGATATCATCGTAAACTCGCCAATAGTTGAGAATGGCGACTTGTGTTTCAATAAAATAAAACAAAACAAAAGGAAGAAATACAAAAAATATATTCCCCTACTTTTCATTTTCTTCTATCTAGTATATTTTGTTAAAAATTTTAATGAGCCCGACAAATATTGATGACTTACAGTCGCCACTGGTGGGTATATATATATATATATATATATATATATATATAGCTAGTTATTTTAGTCTCTTCATTATGTATATATATATATATATATATATATATATATATATATATAATGAAGAGACTAAAATAAGTAGCTATATATATAAATATATATATGTATATATATATATAGCTAGTTATTTTAGTCTCTTCATTATGCATGTATATATATATATATATAGCTAGTTATTTTAGTCTCTTCATTATGTATATATGTATATATATATATAGCTAGTTATTTTAGTCTCTTCATTATGTATGTATATATATATATATATATGTATATATATATATATATAGCTAGTTATTTTAGTGTCATCATTATGTATATATATATATATATAGCTAGTTATTTTAGTCTCTTCATTATGTATATATATATATATAGCTAGTTATTTTAGTCTCTTGAATATATATAGTTAGTTATTTTAGTCTCTTCATTATGTATATATATATATATATATATAGCTAGTTATTTTAGTCTCTTCATTATGTATATATATATATATATAGATAGATAGATAGTTATTTTAGTTTCTTCATTATTTATGTATATATATATATATATATATATATATATAGCTAGTTATTTTAGTCTCTTCATTATGTATATATATATACATATATATAGAGAGAGAGTTAGTTATTTTAGTCTCTTCATTATGTATATATATATATATATATATAATGAAAAGACTAAAATAAGTAGCTATATATATATATAGCTAGTTATTTTAGTCTCTTCATTATGTATATATATATATATATATATATATATATATAGCTAGTTATTTTAGTCTCTTCATTATGTATATATGTATATATATATATATATATATAGTTAGTTATTTTAGTCTCTTCATTATGTATATATATATATAGCTAGTTATTTTAGTCTCTTCATTATGTATGTATATATATATATATATATATATAGCTAGTTATTTTAGTCTCTTCATTATGTATATATATATATATATATACATAATGAAGAGAATAAAATAACTAACTAACTATATATATATATATATATATATATATATATATATATATATATATATATATATATATATATATATATATATATATATATATATATATATTGAACCTGCATCCTATACGGAACCGTCATTTACGCCGACGTGCCTTAACCGACTCGGCCACAAATGCGCGTTCGGTAGGCAAGGTCGAATTTACTGCTTATAAACTTCAATCTTCCATGAATCTCGTGCATTCATAACTGCTCATGGCGTATCAAATGTAAACAAATGACGTCATACATTAAGAAATGGACAAAGTCCGACAATTTATTTATTAAAGACATTTTTATGTTTAATGTTCTTTTTATAGATACAAGTATTTAAGTAAATGCTCTGTTTATAATAAACAGTATTAAATAACATTTACCGGCCTGAATGTCCGAGAAATTTTCATAGAAAATATTGGTCCTTTGACAGGATTCGAACCTGCATCCTATACGGAACCGTCATTTACGCTGACGTGCCTTTACCGACTCGGCCACAAAGGAGCGTTCGGTAGGCAAGGTCTAATTTGTGGCCGAGTCGGTTAAGGCACGTCAGCGTAAATGACCGTTCCGTATAGGATGCGGGTTCGAATCCTGTCAAAGGACGAATATTTTCTACGAAAATTTCTCGGATAATCAGGTGATAGATATTTATTTAATATATAGATATTTATATAACAGAGAGATATTTATTTAATATATATAATTTTACATAATAGATAGATATTTATATTAGAGATAGATTTTTATATAAGAGATAGATGCTTATATAATAGATATATAATATATATTTATATAATAGTGATATTTATAGAATATCGATATTTATTTTATACGTATATTTATATAATAGATATTTAATAGATAGGTAGATATTTATATAATAGATCGATATTTATATAAGACATAGATATTTATATAATAGATATTTATATAATAGATAGATATATAATTGTTAGATATATAATTGTTATATAATAGATATATAAATATAGATATTTCTATTATAGATAGATATTTATATAGGACATAGATAGATATTTATATAAAAGATATTTATATAACAGATATTTATATAAGAGAAAGATAGATATTTATATAAGAGATAGATTTGGGCGTAGGAATTTTATAACCTGGAAATAAATTTAGGAATAATCGAAATTAATTACAAAATCCCGCGTTTGTACCAAATGTAAGGACCTACGTACATCAACTTTCTTTAAATTGAGGTGCGGCAGAAGAATTATTGTTGAATTTTTAAAAGGAATGCATAAATATTAAAGCAATACTTAAATACAGCGATCAATTTTGTGTTCTGTGGTTTATTGTTGACTATCACATCTAATCTACCGTATCTTTTTTGGATGAAGGCCTAATCAAGAGCTCTTCTCAGGCACTAGCTTAAATGCCGTACGATAGGACAGCTTTTAGGCTAGTCTATCATATAAGTATCTATTATACAAATGTTTATCTATTTTTCATATAAATATCTATTATATAAATATCTATCGCCTATCTAAATATAAAGAGAGATATCAAAAGCAAGATAAATGAAATATAAATATCTATTATATAAATATCTATCGCCTATCTAAATATAAAAAGAGATATCAAAAGCAAGATAAATGAAATATAAATATCTATTATATAAATATCTATCGCCTATCTAAATATAAAGAGAGATATCAAAAGCAAGATTAATGAAATATAAATATCTATTATATAAATATCTATCGCCTATCTAAATATAAAGAGAGATATCAAAAGCAAGATTAATGAAATATAAATATCTATTATATAAATATCTATCGCCTATCTAAATATAAAGAGAGATATCAAAAGCAAGATAAATGAAATATAAATATCTATTGTATAAATATCTATCGCCTATCTAAATATAAAGAGAGATATCAAAAGCAAGATAAATGAAATATAAATATCTATTGTATTAATATCTATTACATAAATATCTATGAATGTATTATATAAATATCTACCATTCTTTCTATCTATTTAGCTAGCTTGATATGATATAAATAGATAGATAATAGATACAAGGGTGTGTGCCTAGCAATACTGACTCACTTTCACGCTGAAAGTGATCATCTAACTATGACGGCAAGCATACACTGTTAATTTCTGTTCCACACTGTTTATCTGTCTTTCCCTCTCTCTCTTTTTCTCTCTTTATATCAGAGATAGATATTTATATAAGAGTTTGATACATATATATATAGATATTTAAATAACAGATAAATAGATACATGGATAGTTATAAATTTAGATATTAAAAGATATACAAAGATAGATGTTTATATAATAGCTAGCAAGATAGATATTTTATAAGTGATATTTATGAGATAGATAGATAGATAGATAGATAGATAGATAGATAGATAGATAAAAGACTAAGTGATATTTATATAAGAGTTAGGCATTTATATAAGGCATAGATATTTATATAATAAATATGTAATTGCTAGATATATATTTGATAGATATATAACAGACATATATATAAGATGTAGATAATTATATGATAGATAGCTATTTATATAATATCTGGGTATTTATATAAGAGATAGAAATTTATATAAGACATAAACATTTACGCAAGAGGTATTTATAAATAATATAATTTATAAAGAGATAGATTTTAATATAAGAGATATATAATCGATATATATATTTACAATAGATATTTATATTAATATAACTAACATAAAATAAATATATTATAGATATAACATAGATATATAATAGATATTCATATAACAGATAGATATTTATATAATAGATTGATATATAATAGAGATATTTATGTAATAGTGATGTTTTTGCGACGAATATTTTGCCCGATAACAATTTTTATAACTTGGAAATAAATTTGGGAAAAAAGGAAATTGATTGTGAAATTCAGCGAAAGTCGCCCATGAAATTTAAAATACGAAAAGTAAGGACCTACGTACATCAAATTGTCTTTAAATTGAGTGGCGGTTGAAGATTTGAACTTTCAAACGGAAAGATTAAATATTAAATATTAAAATAACACTTAAATGCAGAGATCAATTTTGAGTTCTTCTGTAGTTTATTGTTGCCTATCACATCTACTCCTCCCTACCTATTGTGATGAAGGCCCAATCAAGAGCCAACCGCAGGAGCTAGCTTAATTGCTGTCCGATAGGGCAGCTATTAAGCTAGACCATTATATAAGTATCTATCATATGAATATTTATCTATATTTCTCATATAAATATCTATCTAACTATTATATAAATATCTATCCCTATCTAAATATAAAAAGAGAGACAGAAAGATAGATGAAATATAAATATCTATTATGTAAATATCTATCTATTATATAAATATCTATCTCTTATCTAAATATAAAGAGAGACAGAGATAGAAAGAAAGATATTAGGTTGGTGCAAAAATAATGACGTAATAATGTCGTTTTTTGACGTATTTTTTAACGTCAAAAAACGACATTCTTACGTCATTATTTTCGCACCAACCTAATAGATGAAATATAAACATCTATTATGTAAATATCTGTCTATCTATTATATAAATATCTATATCCTATCTAAATATAAAAAGAGAGGGAGACAGAAAGATAGATGAAATATAAATATCTATTATGTAAATATCTGTCTATCTATTAAATATCTATATCCTATCTAAATATAAAAAGAGAGAGAGACAGAAAGATAGATGCAATATAAATATCTATTATGTAAATATCTGTGTATCTATTAATTATCTATATCCTATCTAAATATAAAAAGAGAGAGAGAGAAAGAAAGATAGATGAAATATAAATATCTATTATGTAAATATCTGTCTATCTATTATATAAATATCTATATCCTATCTAAATATAAAAAGAGAGAGAGACAGAAAGATAGATGAAATATAAATATCTATTATGTAAATATCTGTCTACCTATTATATAAATATCTATATCCTATCTAAATATAAAAAGAGAGAGAGACAGAAAGATAGATGCAATATAAATATCTATTATGTAAATATCTGTCTATCTATTATATAAATATCTATATCCTATCTAAATATAAAAAGAGAGAGAGACAGAAAGATAGATGAAATGTAAATATCTATTATGTAAATATCTGTCTATCTATTAAATATCTATATCCTATCTAAATATAAAGAGAGAGAGAGACAGAAAGATAGATGCAATATAAATATCTATTATGTAAATATCTGTCTATCTATTATATAAATATCTATATCCTATCTAAATATAAAAAGAGAGAGAGAGAAAGATAGATGAAATATAAATATCTATTATGTAAATATCTGTCTATCTATTAAATATCTATATCCTATCTAAATATAAAAAGAGAGAGAGACAGAAAGATAGATGAAATGTAAATATCTATTATGTAAATATCTGTCTATCTATTAAATATCTATATCCTATCTAAATATAAAAAGAGAGAGAGACAGAAAGATAGATGAAATGTAAATATCTATTATGTAAATATCTGTCTATCTATTAAATATCTATATCCTATCTAAATATAAAGAGAGAGAGAGACAGAAAGATAGATGCAATATAAATATCTATTATGTAAATATCTGTCTATCTATTATATAAATATCTATATCCTATCTAAATATAAAAAGAGAGAGAGAGAAAGATAGATGAAATATAAATATCTATTATGTAAATATCTGTCTATCTATTAAATATCTATATCCTATCTAAATACAAAGAGAGAGAGAGAGAGAAAAAAAAGTATAGATGACATATAAATATCTATTACGTAAATATCTATCTATCTATCTATCTATCTATCTATCTATCTATCTATCTATTATATAAATATCTACCTCCTATCTAAATTTAAAAAGGGATAGAGCGAAAAAAAGATAGATGAAATATAAATATCTATTATGTAAATATCTATTATATAAATATCTATCTCCTATCTAAAAATAAAAAGAGCGAGAGATAAAAAAAGAATAGATGTGATATAAATATCTATTATGTAAATATATATCTATCTATTATATAAATATCTATCTCCTATCTAAATATAAAAAGAGCGAGAGAGAAAAAAAGAATAGATGAGATATAAATATCTATTACATAAATATCTATGAATGTATTATATAAATATCTATCATTCTATCTATCTAGCTAGCTAGATAGCTATGATATAAATAGATTTTTATATAATAGATCTGTCAGTGCGACCGTAGGATTGCTGACTTAAATGATCATCTGACCATGACGGTTAGCACACACGGTATTTATTCTGTCTCCCCACTGAGATGAGAGGTGACATTGTGGGTCATTTTTAAGGTGGGGCCACCGGGCAAGTGACAAAAATTGCCCACAGCCCCCGCAAACGTCTGTTGCGCTGGCCTCGGTGCGAGCACCGATCCCTCTCTCTGGTGCCATGAGAGGGCGCGGCCTCGGGCAGCTGTTCCCCAGAGCTGGGCACCTCTCAGTATAATCTTTCTCTGTTACCACTCTGACAGAGTAGCCCCTGAGCGCACTTTGCCCAAAGACACATACGCAACTGAGAGATGATATGTAATGCGTTAGAAACTCCTCCAAGGTGGTATTTACACGTATACACCGTCAGCATATACTGTTCATCTGTCTTTCCCTGTCTTTCTTTCTCTCTTTATATTTATATAAGTGTTTGATAAATAGATAGTTATATAACAGACAGACACATAGATATTTATATAAAAGATAGATATTTATATAATAGATAGCCAGCTAGATAGTTTATAGTAGATATTTATGCAATAGATAGATATTTATATAATGGCTCGATAGACAATTATATAATAGGTAAATATATATTTACGTAAGAGATAGATTAATAGATATTTATATAATAGATAGATTAGACAAGTATATCGCTAAAACATTCACACATATATTTAAATATATAATAGATGGGTATATATGTTAATAAAGATTTATATATATATTTTTACTGAGATGAGGTTTATCACAATATCTTTATTTTAATCATTCCTTACTTGTAAGAATTGTGTCGTACTGACGCAATAATTACTGACTTAATTTCTCAAGATAATTTAAATACGTATAGGTAATTCCATTTGAAAAATAAATTTCACACTCAAGTTTAAAATGCATTTAAAAAATGAAAGATCTTCCTCAGAGATTTTATTTTAGTTTTAATTCCAAGCTAATAGATTAAATTTAACATTTCCAATAAGGAAAATACTTTGCTGTATTTCAAAACGAATTTAAATTGATTGAAATGAATTCGTTTTTATTGTTTTTTTTTTAATCGCTAACAATCGGCTAGATTGACAAATCTGCAAACATAACGTAATTCGCTTTATTAAAACATCTTTCAAAAATAAAATATACTTTTCGTAAACTTTATTTGAAGACGTTTCGGCATTTTGTTTGGCATTTTCATGTAATGGCAATTAAACTGTAATGATTACCTGGTTACAATATAGTGAACAAAACAATATTTAGATATAAAATTCAAATGCTAAGCACTGACTCTTGCTTTTGTTAGAAATTAAAAAAGACTCGAATTTACAAACTTTGTTTAACACACACGCAAAAGCGAATCCAAAACAAAACTCGTGAAATTTCACGGCTTGATGCGAAATGTTTTTTGGCCAATAGAAAACTAGGAAACATTTAAAGACAAAATTCAAATAATCTTCAATTCTCAGAAACAAATTCTTTCACGGACCTTTTTGCGAGCCGACGCAAAAATTTGTTCATCATCCAACAAAATGGCCTAAATCGTATCCGGGAGTGAATTCCTAAATGACTTTTTCAAGCCCCCAAGACAAAATAAAAGACGGGCAAGTTCGCTTATCACCAGAGAGGAGGAGACAAGCGTATTAACACGTCCCTTGACAACGTCAAACAAGCGTTATTATTATTATTATCTCTACCCTTCTCTCTCACCTCTTTTATACTTGATAAACTAAAGGAACATTTAAGACTGAGCGATTACTTCAAAACGCTCATACATACATACAACCACGTTCCTGCCTACGTATACATAAACTCATTCTTTCAAGGACTACTACGAACATTTTGACGACCTTGTATCAACCAAAATGCATTAATTTTATTTGTAAAGACCTTAATTGATTTATATGTATATAAATTTGCTGTTCATTTTACAATTTGATTTTCTTGTTTTATACCCCCCTCTTATGGTGGGCTATCTAACAAAGCCAAATCAAACTAACCTGTTTCCACACTCATACACTTCACTATAACTGATAACCCACTATAACAACAGTAACATTTCTTAATTTTATATAAGTTTTTTTAATTCCCCAGTAATCTTAAAAAAATTAGAAAAATATTCTAAGTAACCTAATATTTTATTGAATTTTAGGTATTTTACTAGCTTTATAACCTTGCTTGTTGAGGAAATTTTAAATTTACTATAGTTACCGCTCCTGTGTTCTGGCAGTGTGGTGTATGAACAAAAATTTAAAAAAAATCGGCACCTTTATGCACATACAAATTCTTTTTAAAATAGTAGCGTCACTGAATTGTAGTAGGTTTTTCCATCTATGATTTAGTCAATATACTTTTTACTTAAAAGCAATATCACCTAACCAATACAAATTAATACAGAATTTTATAAGATTTAAAATTTTATAAATTATTATAATTAAAATTTTTAAAAGAAGAAAACAATTTCCGTAAAAATTCATTATTCATCGAAAAGATTTCTTAAAACAATAGTGTCCATAATTTTATTCATAAAAGCAATTACAAGAGTTTCGAATTAAATGTCTTAGTTTTATTTTTGATTATTTATTTTATGATTCAGTGCAGAATTTCTGTCAACGGGGGCTCTGTTTAACGAAAAAAATCATGATTTATAATCTCTACGTGTTTAACAGACGTAAAAAAATATTTTTACCAAGATTTTCTAAAAACAAGTAACGTTTCTAAAATAGTTTCATTCATTTTTTTTAATAAATCCTGAAAGTTTCATTAAAATCCAACTATTACCTGATTTTTACGACAATTTCCAAATCAATGTTTTTCACCACAAAACAACAAAAAAAAAAACGCTCAAATTTCTCATCGTAATTAATGGTCACTCGTTGACGCAAGAAAAAACAGATTTTTTAAGGTCGTAAAAATGATTAAGAAATATAATCTAATAATAAAAAAATCCTTTGGTCTTTTCTTTTAATAATAACATAAAGTTTTTGACGATAAAACTTTGTTGTTTTGTTTTGTTTGTTTTTTTGGTAAGTTGGCATTTTTTCACTGTGTATCCTCTTTTTTTAGTGCATCTTTGGATGTAGCTACATTACAACAATTGACCAACACTCAGTTCTTCAGTTGCGCTCAAAAACATATTGAATGACGTTCATTTTGATATTGCTGAAGAAAATATCAAAGACAATAAATGCAACTTACCTAGAAAAAGGACAGAACAGAAAACAAAGAGCACAAGTTTCATCTTCTCAAAAGTCTTTCAAATCAATCTGATGCAACTGCTTCGTGTGGTAGAGAGATAAGATTTGCAATGAAATTTATGTGTTAGATACTAATTGTTAAACGAAGAAAAAAAAATCCAACCAATCACAAGATAGAAGACAATCACGTATTAGTTATTTGGGGAGTTTTTAGAGCGTGTTACAGAAAACATTAAATATTTGATGACAAACAAACCATATCTTTGAGAATAATTCAAAAGAAAATACAAAAGAAAATAATCCCTTTTGGGGTTTTTTATGCGGACCTGTTCGAGAGAAACGGTTCCCGCTTTTTAGGTAAGTAATTTCTTTTATATATATATATATATATATATATATATATATATATATATATATATATATATATATATATATATATATATATATATATATATTCGTGTGGTGTGAAAAAAGTGTGTCTCTTCGGTTTGTTTCTTATATTTGAAAATAAAGTATATATCAAAATTATATCAAAATCTTTATTATTAGATTTACTCCTGAATTTTCAAATAAAATAATCCAAAATAAATTGTGTGTTCGGATGAAATTAAAAATACTAAAATTAAATTATAAATGAATAAATGTTGTAAACTATAATTTTATTATTATTTATTTCTCTAGTAATTTCGTCTTCAAGGTGATGATTTTACCAGGTCGCCCAATGTCGTGGTTTAAAGTGGGTTTAACGGCCATATCGCTCAAAAATTCCTACGCCCCCTCAGCGCTTCCTCTTTTGAGGAGCCCTCAAGCACTGAGCAATAAATCCAATCCCCTCCCTGAGGAGAGGTACTGACTGGGGGAAATGCCTCCTGGGGCTTGGGCTAATATTCAAAGGATGTAAACTCCAACCAAACTGTTAGGATTTGTTTAGCGTCCAGCTGTATCAATTGCTATTTATAAGATGGCAATTTGCATGTGAATACAACAATAAATATTGAAATAAACCTCTAATAATATAATGGAAAACAAAATAATTTTACATGATTGTGTGTGTAAGAGCATTAGTGATTATATATATATATATATATATATATATATATATATATATATATATATATATATATATATATATATATATAAAATGAACATAGAAATCAACACTTAGAGGCGACAGTCTGTTTCATGCTAGATGCAATCGTCAGGCCTGACGATTGTATCTATCATGAAACAGACTGTTGCCTCTAAGTGTTGACTTCTATGTTCACTTTTATATTTACACACGCTCTATCTCTGATACTGAGTACTTTATCTCATAAATATAGCACATTTTATGACTATATTTCTTCATCTTTATATATATATATATATATATATATATATATATATATATATATATATTTATATTACAGCAAAAAATAACCTCAACATTGAGATAGTCTATTTCAAGCCGTTCTGTAGACGACTATCATCAGCCTCTAAGTGTCTGTCTCGGAGCATTGTTTTAAATTTATTTTCAATGTCAGTCCTCCTCTCGTAGACGACTTGTTAATGAGAGTGGGTTTGTGTTAGCGATTGGTGGCGGTGTAAGGTATATTATCCCGGGGGAAGCGGTCTGGGTTTGGAGTTTATTTATGGGCAGGACTTGTTTGTAGTTTAATATCAGTTCCTACTATGTGGTGTTTCTTATAAAAAGCCCCGGTGCGTCTTTTTCTGTGATTCATAGTAAATAGTTTTTTTTGTTTTTTTTGTTTTTTTTTTTAACTACAGGTGTCCAATATTATTAATAATATTAATAAGTGATGGGGGATTTAAACTTAAGCCCGTTAAGATTAATGTAAATTAGTTGAATTATAGATTTATAGATTGTGGGTAATACCGGCGTGCCCAGTAGAATAAATCATGCTGTCCAACACACTTATATGCGTACATATCTTCATACATACATATATGTACATTTACATGTTCATACATATATGCCACTATACGTATACATACAACCCCACATACATGCACATGTATTCTTATGTAATTCGGAATTTATTTCTTTGCCTACATTTCGTGATTAGTTCCCTTCGTTGATTTAATAGTTTGCATTGATCTTTATATTTTATTATCCTGATGTTTTCTTCCAAACATATCAGGTCATCTCATAAGTTCTGTCAAATTTTAACTTTTTGTTAAAATAAACGAAATTTAAAGAGTATTTTATAATGTCTAATTGAGCTGAACATTTTTTTTTATGTTTAGATGCATTTAAACTGATCAAATTTTATTTCAGAGAACAATAAAATTCAATTTTGTTTGATTAAAACGCTGCTAACATGGAAGTACCCAAGAATCATTTGAGACACATAATGCTTTATGAGTTCAAGAAAGGAAACTCAGCAGCCGAAGCGGCTAAAAACATTCACTCATTTTATGGAGAGGAATGTGTGAATGAAAGAACTTGCAGAAGATGGTTTGCAAAATTCAGAGGTGGAGATTTTATCCTTGAGAATGAAGATCGAACCGGACGTCCAGTTGAGTTTGATGAAAAACTTCTTGAAGGCAGCCCTTGAAGAAAATCCTGCATTATCAGTTGAGGAATTGGCAGTGGTTCTCAGTTCAAACCATACAACTGTTTATCGCCATCTTCAACAATTTGGAAAAGTTCCTAAACTTGGAAAATGGGTGCCTCATGAATTGTCTGAAAACAACCTCAAATCCCGAGTTGACATCTGCTCTTCTCTCCATTAAGCCAACTTGTTTCACCTTTTTTGGATAGACTTGTGACTGGCGACGAAAAATGGATCTTTTATCGAAAGGTTAAGCGTCGTAGACAGTGGCTTGGTAAAGGGGAAGGACCCCAGCCACAGCCGAGAAGGGAAATTCATGGGCAAAAGGTTCTTCTTTCAATCTAGTGCGATCGCCAATGAATAATCCACTTTGAATTCTTACCACCTAATGCAACAATTAATGCTCAAATATACTGTCAGCAATTAGAGCGTTTGAACCAAGCTTTGAGGAAAAAAAAGACCTGCTCTAGTGAATCGAAAAGAGGTGATGTTTCATCAGGACAATGTGCGACCCAAAACAGCAAAAATCACGTAACAAAAGATTGTTTGGGAGAAAATTCCTCATCCACCTTATTCTCCCGATCTTGCTCCTCCAGACTACCATTTGTTTCGTAGCTTACAGAATAATTTGGAAGAAACAGCTTTTGTAACACAGGAAGAGGTTAAAACTGACATTTGTGAGCTCTTCGAATCAAAGCCAAAAGAAGTTTACAGTAATGGAATTAGTGAGCTTGTTAATAGATGGAAGGAAGTTATAGATAATCAGGGAAAATACATTGTTGATTGAATCTGTAATTAAATGTAACATTTGGTCACTTGTTTTCTTTATTCAAAATTCGGACAGAACTTACGGGATGACCTGATAGCTTGCTCGCTGTGGATCAGTTTTAATATCCGATATTACTAGGATCCACCTGGATTATATACCAATGAATCTATTACCTGTAATATATATATATATATATATATATATATATATATATAAGGTTGGTGCAAACATAATGACGTAATAATGTCGTTTTTTTACGTTAAAAATACGTCAAAAAACGACATTATTACGTCATTATTTTTGCACCAACCTTACACACACACACACACACACATATATATATATATATATATATATATATATATATATATATATATATGTATAAGTAGGATTAGTAATGTTCAAAACTTATTCCAATTCAAAGTTCATAGATGTTATCCACTTATCACGGCCGTCAGTTCAAATGAATGTATTTACATATACCAGATATATCTTAAAGACATTATATAATTTCATTTTTATAAAGATGTTAAATTAAGTCACATATTTAATTTATATGGTGTCAGTTAAGAAATTCAGTTTAACTAACCCACTGATGAATGAATAACATCTTCAAAACCGAGTTATGACATTTTTGTTTACTTTGTACTTATCTATATATAAACACACACACACACACACTATATGTGTGTGTGTGTGTGCAGCAATCCTTTATTTAAACGAGAAGATGGGTTTTGTATTTTGACTTTCATCTTCAAACTCTATTCAAGAACCATCAAGAGAATGGTGAATAAGTTTAAAAAAAGAGGGAACAGTAGAGAGGAAAACTGGACCAGGAAGTTACAATATAGCAAGAGCGATCATCATTTCAACTTTGAGCTAAATACACTTTTATTGCACATATATATATATATATATATATATGATGAAACAGAGAGGAAAATTTATATATATATACAGTGTAACCCGGATATAAGAGACCCTGATATAAGAGAAACCCAGATATAAGAGAGATTTTCTCTGTCGCCCAAATTAGAGCCATACTTACCTAAACAAAATAGGCCAAACCCGGATATAAGAGAAACCCGGATATAAGCGACTTCTTCTATGGTCTCGACAACTCTCTTATATCCGGGTTACACTGTATATATATATATATATATATATAGAGAGAGAGAGAGAGAGAGTGAGAGAGAGTGAGAGAGAAAGAGAGAGAGTGAGAGAGAAAGAGAGAGAGAGTGAGAGAGAAAGAGTGAGAGAGAGATAGGGAGAGAGGGGAGAGCGAATTAATTTAAGTAAAAGGTTTGTCACTTCGCTGATTAATGTTACTTTCAACATTCCGACACCATAGTTTCGTAGACGGACTCTCTAGTAATTACAACGTCCACTCGTCAGGCGGTATCAGTTTATAGTTCTCGATTTTTCTTTGGCATATGCACTTTTCATTATGCATGTTTGCTTGTTTGTTTTCTATAGTATCTGTGTGCATTCGCGCCCGTCTGCGCTTATATACGTGCGTGTAGAATGTCATGATTATTTGTCTTTTTCGTCGGGGGTTTTTTATTCACTTTACACACACTCCTTAAACTTTTCTCTCTTTTACATCTTTTCTTTCAATTGTTATCATTTGACTTCCGGTTTTCTAGACATGTGGTCGTTGTTAATTTTTCACCATTCTATTTTTTCTTGGATTAAGAAAATTGTTTTTATTTTCATTTTTTACATAAATAATTAATTTGAATGCTTAAATAATAAAGTAAATATGTGTATATGTCTTCACTTGGCCATTATTTCGTTTTCTTATTTGATTTGGTGGTATTTTAGGTACTATTAGGGTATTAATTGTAAAAGGTTAGGTTTATAATTAAATTTTTATTTATTATTGTTTGAATTTATATGCATATGCTTATATGCATACGTTTATGCACACGCAAACACAATATATATATATATATATATATATATATATATATATATATATATATATATCAATTATATATATATATAATAATAATTATATATATATATATATATATATATAAATAATTTTATATATATATATATATATATATATATATATATATATATATATATACGCACACACACAAAAGTACAAAAGTATTTTCATTTTTTTTTCTATTTCTTGAATTTTGAAAATGGTAGCCTTCATGCAGCTAAGTATTGAGATGGAAGCAGAAATTGAACTTTTATTCAAAGAAATCTTCCATCAAAGACAAATTACCAAGAAGATGAAGATTTTTTAGACGTGAGGTGCATTATTCATTATAAAGGCAGTTAGAAGCTGGCGGAAATGTTGACAAAAAAAAAGATATGAAGCGTCAAAAGTGACAACTGTTGCTGAAAATAAGCCCCTTCATTATTGAGCGCAAAAGAAATAGAAGGGAAACTGCTCCAGAGTTGACAGCTGAACTTCATCCCCCTCGTCAACAACCAGTGTTGTTCTCAACTCTAAAAAATCGAGCGTGGTTCAAGGTGTGCATAGTCATTAAGAAACTCCTGTCACAGAAGATGAATAAACAAAAAAGACTGTTATGGGCAAAAAAGCATAAAATTTGGACACTGGAAGAATGGCAAAATGTATTGTGGACAGATGAGTCCAAATTTGAACATTTTGGTAACAAGCGGAGAGTGTGTGTGAGAAGAAAACCATGAGAAAAACTGAATGATGAATGTGTGATTCCAACAGTTAAGCATGGTGGCTCTGTTACTGTATAGGGGTCTTTTGGTGGAGAGATGGCTGGAGATTGGATTCAGGTCAAGGGAATCATGAAAAAGGAACAATACCATTCGATTTTGTAAAGACATGTTATACTATCTGGTTTCAGTATAATTGGAAAAAATCACAACGATCTAAAACGTTTCTAAATTATGCCAAAATTACCTCTAGTAAAAAACAAAAGTAGCAACATTTTGGAAATTATGACTTGGCCGCCTCCTGCCCTCTCGCCCATTGAATTAGTATGGGATGAATTAAAGAGAATACGCAAAGAGTGAGAGTGAGCTTTTTCTGTGCTTGAAGAATGCTAAGGAAGGCCTGCCATCTTCTTTATTTAAAAAAAAAACTGTTGGAAAAAATACGAAGAATTTATGAAGCAGTAATCAAGACAGGTGGTGGTTTTATAGACGAAAACAAAATATGATGCTGTTGTATGATGATTTTTTATGGTCTAGTGCTTATATTTTATCAAAATAAAAACAAATACGCTACAGTTACTGAAAGTTTATCTTTTACTTTAGAAATACAAAAATATATCATTTTCAGATATTTTTAATGAAAATGCCAGTAGTCTGTGCATGTGTTTAAAGAATTAATGGACTTGTTTTTAATCCGCCATTTTTATTACGTCAAACGTTATTATAGTGGATATATGAAATTTCAAAAAACAACGTATCCACTGCTATAAGATTTGAAGTAATAATAATATATAGTAGTAGTGGTTCTCAAAGATTTTTTGGGGGTCACCGCCTCCTTGCCTACTAAAACACAACCATGAGGATCCCAGTATATATATAGTCTACGTTTAATTGGATTTTCTTGGTGCTCGTATTACATGTTAAATTATTATGTTACTATTTCCCATAATAATTGTTAAATGGGACAGATTGTAGTAAGGTAAAGGCAACAGACACTTCAGTTACATTGAGTGTATGTGTTTGTGTGATGCAAATTACTATCCAGATGCGCCGCTCTCACCTTCTCAATGTCCTCTTTTTTTTCTCAACGCTACCCAACTCCTGATCTTTCCAGAACACCCAGAGTGGCGCTAACACTTTGGAAAACGAACGCTGATATATAGATACCTCCCAAAAATGTAAAACCTAGAGTTTAAAATGTATTTTTAAAAATAAACATCTTTCTTGGAATTTTTATTTTAGTTTTAATTTCAAGATATATATATATATATATATATATATATTACCGTAAAAAGTAACCGACTCTCATTAAAAGTGACCTCAATGCTTAAATGGCAGAACGTTATATAATCCGGCGTACACTTGGCGGATCACAAGTAGTAGTCACTTAACCCGCTAAAGCATGCAGTCATCCGTCAGATTATATATATATATATATATATGGAGCGCAGTTTACAATCCTACCGGATGACGTATATTTTTCTAACAAGATTTCTAGAATATTCAGGCTGGTGAGCGTAAATAAAAAAATATATTTTCTAAATATACTTTCCAACGACGGTTCCCTCTGGCCAGTGTGACACAGGTTCGAACCCTGCCAGAGAGTCCATATTTTTCTTTTCTCGAATATTCCGGCCGGTAGACGAAAATAAAAAAATATGCTGTTTAATAAATAAGCGCCTACTCAAATATGAGTATACACTAAAAGTAATGTTTAAGGTCATAAAATCTGTGGGATTAATAAATAAAAAATCCATTACTTATTTGGAAGTTACAATATATGTGTATGTGTGTCTATGTGTATGTGTGTGTGTGTGTCTGTATATCTGTGTGTACTAAACAAATAAAAGAGTTAAAAACTTATCTTCCCGATTCAAAGTTTTGCAGATTTTATCCACTCATCAATAGATAGCTAAATTGATTTTATTAACAGATATCATATATTTCAAAAATGTGCTCTATAATTTTCTCAGAAAGATAAGTCAACTTTTGACCTCAAACTATTTAAAAAAAAAAAACAAAAAAAAACTTTGTAGTACAATCATAATCTAATTGGAAATTGTTCAGTGATATCTTTTAAATAAATTTTATATAAAGATTTATATAAGCTTTCCTATTTGGTATCTCGTCGTCATTACAATTTTAAGTGAAATACTAGATTGGCAGTTAGGTCTCATCATGTTAGAGTTGAAATGGCTAGATGCAACCGTAAGTTCTATGTTAACAGTTTCTTCTTTCGCGCTTCTCGCTTGTGAAACTCGTTTCCTTTCCAGTTAACTTTGATCTTCAAAAATTTAAATTCAGTGTCAATCTTTATCCTCCGCCTTCTTAATTCCTGTACTTTTATTGTTCTCTATCCTTAATGGTGTTTTTCTTTTTCTCATATCCTTTTACAGTCAGTAACCCCCTTGCGTCTTAGTAGCTTTATTACCTTGTTTGGGGTAAAATGATTAAAAAAAAAGGTAGGTCATGAATAGGAATATGTATAAATAAAATTTTTAATGTCTAATTTTTTAGAAAAAATATAATATATTAGAGGGTGCCATTTAAAGTTTATTGGATATTTGATATTTGATATACTTGTTTTGTTTTTTTTTTTAGATCAAAATTGTAGTTAAATTTATTTCTTTGTATGACTAGTGCATCTGATAAATTGTTGTGTATAAGGAAACTTTTGTGTTTAGGGAATTGTCTACGTATCTAAAATAAGATGAGTTTTGTGGTAAAATGTTTTTGAAAGGTTCGCATCCCATAGATTTTAAAAAAAAATAGACAACGTAAAACGCTGCTGAGATGAAATCCCATTGGTAAGCCAAATTTTTGTCTATAGAAGAGGTTACTGAAATTGTCCGACGATTAACTGGCACATTTTATGATTTTATGTATAGGGATAGGCAATTTTATTTGTTTTAGTTGAGTGTGTTTTTTTTGTAAATTTATATGTATTTCTCTATAGGGACGGTTTGCGTATAAAGATTTTATGTTTAAATTGGTCATCCATTAGTTTTTGCTGTGTTTTTTAATTTGTTTAAAAGGTGACCTGAATCTTTTATGTCTGAGAAACTAATTGTGCCGAGATTAAGATTGTTCTTAGTATGCCGGCAATTTATGCGAGGCGCTGACTATCCCTGCTATGATAGGTCTCATTGGTATGTCTGGTTTGTGTGTTTTTCGTAGTCCATTATAGTGTGGGTTTTTGGGCTGGTCTTCAGGAGTTGTCTTCATTTTTTTTTTTAATTTATATCGCTTATAATTTTTTGTGTCTCTTACGTGACTTTGTTTTCGTTTATTTTTTTCGTAGATGTTGTCATCGTCAATGAGGTTTCTCGTTTCTCTTGGTAGATATGTTCATCCATGGTTACAATTCCCCAGCCCTTATCGGAAGGTGATGTTTTTGTTGTTTGTACTAAAATGTTTATGAAAGGAAATAGCAAAATTCTTCTTATTTCAGATACATAGATGACTCCCTATTAATATACCCACAAAACACTATTTTATCAGATCTTGTCAAACTTAATAGCGTTGAACTCACAATAGACTTCACCTTTGAATCTGAAGCCAACTAATTATTCCTAGATATCATGTTACATAGAAAGAATAACGAACTTAAATTTGACGTTTACATAACAGCTACCAACAAGAATGACCTGGTCGACTTCTATTTCAATCACTCTAATAAGATTAAAGCTGGTATAATTATAAGTTTCTATCTAAGAGCATTAAGTATTTGCAGACCCAATACATTCCCATACAAAAACACGCATAGAAAACATATTCAAAAACCTCCAATATCCTTATCACTTAATCCACAACGCAAAGAGAAAAGCTTATAAAATACATGATCGCAACAAAGATAACGAAATTATCCACAGCAATAAATGAGACAAAAACAAATACATAATACTACTTACGAACTCCATAATATAACTCCAAAACAACGTAGCTCAACTTGCAAGTTCTAGTCCTGTTAATGATTTTCCATTTTACTTTAGGTGTACTATTTTTTTCTTTCAGGTGCCAAAAATATTTAGATAGAGAGGTCTGATGTCTAAAGTTTATGTTGTTGAAGGAGCATTTATGCTGCCTCCATCTGGTTTTAAAGGCATTTTTCGTGGACCCAATGTATATCATATTATTGTTAGGGTTCTCCGTGGATGATATAGTGCATTGGTATACCACAGATTTGATGCAGCACTTATTTTCTAATGGGCAGTCTACCGGGTTTCTACAATCGCATAATTTTTCCCTATCATTATCTGATTTAAGTGTAGCGTTATTAAAACTATTCAGGTAAGGGGGTTTGTTCAGGATATTATTATTGTGTCTTCTTATTATACCTTCTAGATTTTCAGTGCAGCTGTAACTCAATTTTAGTGTGTTCTTATTGTATATATTACTAAGCCTACTTTTGGTGGGAAAGTGTTTATCGATTAGAGCTAAGAACTTCTGTCCTAGTTTAATACTAACCATTTGGTTGAACGGAGGTGTATACCAAATGATGCGGGCTGCCAGCCTCGTAGGGCGCTTGAACTCATGAGGTCTGGGAACCAGCGAATGCAGCTCCTCGGAGCAATTTCCATGAAAGTATTTGTAGAACAGACAGAGAGGGGCGACGGCGCGTCTGTGAGAAAGTGACTGTAGACGAGATGCCAGAGCATATCTGCCTCTGGAGCCTATCAAGAACCCCGAGGCAAACAGAAGGGGCACCAGACTATATATGGCAACAATACTCCATGCAAGGGTGAATTGTTGATTTGTAGATCTGGAGGATCGTTTCCGGGGAGAAAAATTTCCTGGCGTGGCACAGGGGTCAACTTTCCTTGCGGTGAACGAAGAAATTGACTCAATGTATTTGTTCCATCTCAGGTCAGCAGTCAACGTGAGACCGAGCAGCCGCAGACAGTTGCTCTCGAGAAATTGAGCGTCAGACATTCTAATGGAGGGCAGGGAAGGATCTCTGTGGTGATTAATAGAGAGCAGTTTTGTTTTTGAAGCATTAAAGTTGACCAGCCAATTCCTGCCCCAGTTCACAATCGATTGGAGGTCCTTTTCGAGACACACGGCCAGGGTAGTTTTTTGTCAGTGACACTAGATTTGTTCTTGAGGCAGGAATAAATTGTGGTGTCATCCGCGTAGATACCAACTTGGGAATTTATGGCATCAGGAAGGTCATTTATGTAGATAAGGAATAGAGTGGGGCCTGGGATGGAGCCTTGAGGAACACCTGCGTTCGTGGGATAGGAACTGGAGGAGAATCCGTTGAGAACGACCTTCAATTCACGGTTTGACAGGAATGATTGTATTAGGTCAAACAATCGACCCGTAGTGCCATAACCCTGGAGCTTGCGAAGAAGGCCGGCATGCCAAACCCTATCAAATGCTTTGGAGATGTCTAGGGCCACGGCACGAGCTTCCCCGTTATTTTGAAGAGGTCGGTAGACAGTTTCAGTGATGGCCGTAAGCACATCAGCTGTAGATCGGGCAAAGCGGAAGCCATATTGCTTGTTTGAGAGCAGATCACAATTAGGATAATATTAAATAAATAAAAATACACATTTGCGAATAAGAAATAATATCTCTATTTTTTTCTAAATGCAAATAAAATTATTTTCATTGATTCTTCCATGCCTACGACGAAATTATTGGAGAAACTAAGTAACAGTCAAAAAAATACCTGACTCTAATTAGTGTAATTGGCAAAAAATCTTTGATGAAAATCATTATCAATATCATGGCTTGGCTTCGCAAAATGAAGATCAAGAGGGGGAATCTGTGCACGTCTCTTGCAGGCACGTTTGTGACTGATAAGTCCAATGCAGGACAGTAGTCGCAGCAGAAAGTCCTTGAACTCACACTCTTTCCTTTCACTGGATCTAACCAACGCCTTTATCCACTGTGCCATGTGTTCTTGAGGACATCTGGGTATGAATTTCTGGGTATTATAAACCTAATGTCTTCAGCAACCATTTTTACCAGTGCTCATATTGCAATTTTTGCTGTTATCATTGCATGTTTTTACCAGAGCTTATATTGCAACTTTTGTTGTTATCATTGCTTTTCTCTGGCACTCCTTATTACTGGTTCCCATATTGTATTTATTTCTATGCTTGGTCAGCTCAGGAGATTTTTGTGGCAATGACAGGGCCCAAAAAGTGTGAGTTCAATACCCAGTACCCGGTTAAGGCAGTGGAGAACTTTCAGAGGGAAATTAGCAGGAGATAACTGATAACTGGTATCCATCAAAAACATGGCACGTGGAACTAGAACAGTCTACCCCAGTGAGCGAAATAAAGGGTTCAGTTCGAAATTCCAACCAACTGAAGAAGGCCGGAGCGTACAACAGCTGAAACGTTGGGATAAATATGGCGACAAAGATGAGGACAATAGTCCGAATAATGTAAATAATGTACATAATACCTCATCTCAGAAATATAGACAGACTCTGAAGAGCTCGCCGTACAGTAAAATTTTAGCCAGGCTATGATTCTCTATCCTGGAAATGTGTCCAGCCCAGCGTAGCTGAGAGTTCAGCAACATGGCCTCAGTGTTGGTGATATTCTCCTTTTCAATTTGATGAAAATATAACGTATAAAGTAAAAGACAATTTGATTATCTCCCTTAGATTTGTAAACAAATTATATGAGTTAATTCCCTTTCACTAGTTTACACTAAGATAACATTTTCGAGTGGATTGTCGCTCTTAGGGGTTTTCTTTACTTTTTCTTTTTCTTTTTTAACTGTTGTTCACCCAATACAAGCAAGGCCCAAGAGTAAGGGGGGTACTAAATGGTGTTATTGTAAGAGCTTACAAGGAGGGAGCAAGATGTAAATATTATTAGAATATGTAGGATGGATAATATTTGGTTGATTTGTGCTTTACGGATTATCGACCCTTTGCAAGTTATTTAAAATCAGAAAATAATTTTGTTTTAGATTGTTAAAAAGAATGTTAAAAGATGGTCTACCCTAGACTTGAAGAGGTGAACATTATAGTGATTGGAGAGTCTAAGGTGTCTGTGACACAATGCAACAGTTCTAGGAAGAAGCTGTCTAAGTAGAATTTCCTCCTTACCAATGGAATACGAAGAGAATGAGAATGAATCGATTCAGTGTACTTGGCCTGGCGAGTCCTAGCTGTGAAGATCTGAACTAGTAGAACTAAGCAATGTAGTCAACCCAAAAACCTACTATGAAAATGGTGAGCGGGTAGCGAGAGGTGAGCAACATTTGGTGGGGTTGTTGTAGGTTAGAAATCAATTCATCGCCCACAAAGCCGCGTAAAAGATTTCGAATTCTGTAAAAGATGGAAAGTGAGAATTGGGCTTCCCCCACCCAAGATATAGCAGATATTTTTTATCTGATCTGGCTCTTAAAAAGATAGAGCATGCCAGAAACAGCCTGGTACTTTCTGAAACAATACAACGAATCGACCATTTTTCCAGTGATGGGTCGTATATAAAAGTTCTCCTCTAGGTCTGGGATGAGACTGAGTCACAGTAGACGTTCCAAGTATGGAGTCTCATTGAGATTACAACCGCTCATCAGGCCTAGAGAAAAAAAGTTACTAGCTTGGTTTTTGTGACATTGAGCTGGGCGATCTAAGTCATAACTGAGATCTGCTGTTTGATCATCTAGATGTTTTATGAGGCAGGCATGGAAGTTTATAAATAGCAGAATGAGAGTAGAACTATTAATAATTAGCAGAAACAGGGTAAGTGGTCAGTGGCGTAGCTAGTGTTTTGCCGCCCCGGGCGGCCCTCAAGTTTGCCGCCCCTCCACAGAAGGAATACAATATTACAATGCCCATTACCCCTTAAAGTTTATATAAATATATATATATATATATATATATATATATATATATATATATGAAGAAAAATATACGGAAAAAACAAACAAAAATCCTAATATGCAATTAATGACAGCATATGTTTTAATGTTAATATAATGTCAATGTCGGACGTTCCGGTCTAGTAGACCATTTCAGGACATATTCATAAAACGTAATTAACATTAGACTATATTTAAATTTTAATTCAACATGAAAAGACGATGGACTAATCAAAACAGGCAACTGAATTTTTTCAGGATCAGCGTTCCGTTTCAATATGATCACGTCGGCGTCACGTCGGCGTCACGTCGGCGTCACGTCGGCGTCACGTCGGCGTCACGTCGGCGATGTTGCGAAAACGTATTCTTAAAATATAGTATTTTGAATGAAAAATGAAAAGAATTTTATTTTAATCTAAAACTTATATGTACGTTTGTCGAGCATTAATCTTACTAGAAAAGGGGAAATATTAAAGAAGCCAGGTCTAGTATTCACCGTGCGTGAGATAGATATTATGCCTGCCTCATAAATCCGTCTAAGATTTTAAAATAAAATTTTTTTGTTTGTTTTTCCGTATACTTTTCTTCATACTGTCGGATCTATATCCATATATTTGCTTACACACACACACACACATATATATATATATATATTTGCCGTGTTTTCGTGGGCGAATTTTCACCTCAATGTCCTTAACAAGACATAAATATATTATTTGTGATGCAATCGTTGAAAGAATTATGTATGGAATGAGAATAAAGAAAGCATTTCTAATTATGTTACTATTTTATGCCTTCAGATATTGAATATTTTTATACTATTTTTTATGACAGTTTCTACCGTATTTTCACACATGCTATAATCGGGAAAACTAAAATCTTTTTACGATATTAAAAGAAAAATAACTTTTTTTTGTTTATATACCCACTGTTTTATTTAAAAAAAAAAAAACAAAAAAAAAAAAACAACAAAAAAACACATTGCACTTTTTTAATTCATAATTCATCACTATTTTTAATATTTATTTCATTTCTAACAAGTGAGGAGTCATAAAATGTCACGTTAACAGAAACACGGTTCGTTTTTCTTTTTTAAAAAATGCAATGTCTTTTTGAATTATTTTGTTTTACGTAGTTGAAGTTTGTCGGAGTTACCTCCTCCTAGGCTCCTTAAACCGGAAGAGAACAGGTCATTTCGACCTTGACCCTTCGGTTGTGCTCCCTACACGCTGTTAACCCGAGGTAGAGACTAGCAAGTTACCTTTTCAGTTTACTTATATTACGAACCTAGTCGTAATATACTTCTAGGCATTTTTAAGCTTTGGTTTTCTTTTAGCTAAGCTCTACTCATTTTTTTAGATAGACTTTACTGTTTATCTTACCAATTCTCTTGCTAGTCTCCCTTACCAGAAGACAGTGACTTCTCGCTAAATTTAGGGTCGGCGACTGAAACAATCGGTACGCAGGCTCTGGCCTCCGTGGCCAGGACGTCGACCCGGGCTGCGCATTAAGTTACGCTCCCACTTTTTTTGTCTGCCAACAAAGAGAGAGAAGGAAAGTTTCCAACGATCGTCAAGATCGTTGGAAACTTTCCTTCTCTCTCTCCTTCGCCTACTACTCCTGGCTCCTTGACCCTGTTCGACGCTCGGCATTCCGTCCCTACTGGCTGCCTGCACGTCGTCCATAACCTTTCCCGTACATTACGTTAGTAATTATTACGGGAGGTTACTAATATCGGACTCGACCGACAGAGACGCAACGCCTGCACTGGACCCTTGACATGCCCGAACATCATCGCAACGCCAGTTCCTGTTTCCTTCCCAACACGTCAAGTTGGTATCCCGGCAACGACCAACCTCAACCTCAAACTACAATGACCAGCAGCAATTATCTGCAATGACAAACTTCAACTGCAACGACCAACAGCGATCATCTGCAACGACCAGCAGCGGCCACCTGCATGACCAGCAGCGATCACCTGTAACGACACCTGTAACAACCAACCTCGACCATCAAGGCCTGCACCGGAACATCTGCACCTCTACCGTCCCGACCACCTCTATTTCTTTATTACTTTTCTAGAATAAATTAGCTTATATCTTATATATCCTCGTTCTGTCGTCTATGTTGTTTCACCTTGTCAGATTTAACGTCTTCGAAAATGTTAGCGGGCCTCTCGTGACCTCATCACCTTTGTGATACGTGGGGCGCTTGGGGGGTCCGCTACAAGTTATTATTAGCAAAGTAGTAGACTAAGAATTAAAAGCCCGATAAAATTAATTTCACTTTAAAAAACTAATAAATGTTATCATACTTTTAATTCTTAATCTATTTTGCTTAATAAAACTTCAACTATCTAAACAAAAAAATAAAAGATTGCATTGTTTTACTACTGTGAACAATTGTAAATTGAAAAAAAAAACGCCCATTTTCGGATTTTAAATAAAGTTTCTGCACTTAAAAAATATATTAATTTTCTTTTAAATTTCCGTTCTATATTTCTGGAAAAAATGAAATGTATGTGATATCCTTAAAGTATTGGAATTATTTAAATTTATTTATCTATTTTATAATTTATGAAAAGTAACGATTTTATATCCGTATTTTAATACGGATATAAAATCGTTACTTTTCATAAATGCTTATGTTAAGATTTAAAAAAAAACAAAAAACAATTGGTTCAATTGTTATTTATTTAATTTTGTTTTTTCACTAACAGTTCACAGACATGAAAAATCAAAATCAAAGAAGTGACGCCAAAGTCTGGACCTTCTCACATAGGTATGAAAAACTGTGGATTCACTAAATTCACTTAATCCATCCCACATCAAGCCCCTTAAAAATGTTCAAATTTTTTCACACCTTTTGCTTACGTCTTGTAAGTGGGCTTTATCCTCACCAGCTGAGAATTTTTTTTTTATTGCTTTGAGCCAGCCATATCAAAGACAAATTGGCTTCATTTGAACCCTGTCTTCTTCCATATCGTTGCTTTTTCAAAAAATTATTGAAAATATGCTATTGTTTTTTTTTTCTGAAAACTCACCGCGGACCAAAAGTGCTGCCCCCCACCCAACTACGCCACTGAAGTCAGTTAATAAGTTTCAGAAAGAGGGTAGGACTAAGGAGAGAGCCTTTAGGGGTGCCAATACTGATATTGATTGAAACAATAACAAACGCCTTATATACACACTCCATATATATGGTTAGAGCGTTCGCATTCTGATTATGAAACACGGGTTTGAATCACACCATGTCAGGAAGGAGACTTCCTGTTGTTATCCGACTGTAGGTCGATCCCAGTGCCTTTCCAGATTTGCAAAGTGCCTGAAAACCATACCACGGGTTAACCAAAGTGAGTGTAATTAGGCAGACGGAACACTTGGGAACTTGCGCTGGCACGAAGTCATCGTGGCTGAGAGCTTGAGCATGCTGGCCTTGTTCAGATTGTTGATCACGCTAGGAACTGTAACTAAGGTCTGCTCAGCATAGTTATAGTATAAAACACAGGTGGGCTCTGAGGGTGTTGAATAAACACAAATGCGCCTGATCAAGCGTCTGCAATAGGGATTGACTAGCCGTCCTAGTATACAGGTATCCTCGAATACGAGTGGCCAGCTATACAACTATATATATATATATATATATATATATATATATATATAGTAGTGTGTGAAGTGCTACACAAAAGTTTCGTGAATTTTATCTGCAAGGGCTCGTGGAGCGAAGACAGAAATAAACAAAGACAGTCAATCATCAAATGACAACAAATGGTTTCTGAGTCGAACGATCCGTACATCCTTCCGGTCAACAAATGAATCCCTTGAAAATAAACATTTAACATTTGCAACCAATACGTCGTGTTCCCGTCGACAATAA
This sequence comes from Acanthosepion lycidas, assembly GCA_963932145.1. Taxonomy (NCBI): domain Eukaryota; kingdom Metazoa; phylum Mollusca; class Cephalopoda; order Sepiida; family Sepiidae; genus Acanthosepion; species Acanthosepion lycidas. The sequence goes on along the minus strand of OZ010605.1, from coordinate 57,582,661 downwards.
AAAAAAATACTTCGTGATCCCTTTGAAGAGTTAAAAAAAAAACATTATTAAGGATAGAGAGCAATAAAAGAACTGGAATCAAGAAAGAAGAAGATAACGACTGACATTGAATTCAAATTTTTGAAGATCAAAGTTGACTAGAAAGAATGACAGCGTCACAAACGAAAAAATGCGAAATGAAAGTCTCTAAATGAACAAGGAGATAAACGGCAACATACGACAGCAGTTTATGATGGCTGTCGCGGCTTCAAAAAGATTCCCTTATACTCATTCACTCATCTTCCTCGCCTAGCTACGTGACACTTACACTCTTTCTCACCAAGCTACATGATATTTACATTTTCCGTCTCACTTTTTTCCTTGCCTCTTTTTATCATACATACACGCGAAGAAATCACATTTCTTTTCATCCTAACAAAACTACTAAAAACAAGGAACTTTGACACAAGAACATTAACATTCATACACGCTGAGAACAATTTTGCTTTTAAAAACACGAAAATAAAACAAAAAAAAATTTTTTTTCTTTGTTTTGAGTTGATTCAATGCCCCAACAGGTTAACAGAATGGACTCAAATATGGACTTTTCCTGCTACCTTTTGTGAACAGTAACCTTGTGAATTAGTGTGTATGGTAGTTATATGACCTGTTCCATGGGCTGTGGCGGATTGTTGATAGCTTTGTTTTGACGGTCAAATGAAGGCGTTGACTACTAATGTCCTTTCTGGGAAAAGGTAGCTGATATTTCGGCTGACAACAAATTAAAGAAAGCGTGAACGGCCCTTAGTATACCCAAAACGCAGAATAAACCTTGTTGCTAACTCCGTTACAAGTGTAAGAATTTGTGCATTATAACTTGTTGAAGTATAGTGTAAGTTTTAATAACGGGTTCACAACAAAAAGGAAAAGAAAATCGAAATAACCTGAACTTCAAATATATCTCTAAATAATCAGAGATATTTATTAAAATCGTATATAATGTTATTAGGTTGGTGCAAAAATAATGTCGTTTTCTCACATAGTAACATATGTGAAAAAACGATATTATTTTTGCACTAACCTAATAGTTGGAGGGATCCACGTGGAGAAAGGTGCATGCTGAAATAAAGGAAATTTTTCTTTTGCTTGCTAGAGGCCAGCTCGGCACATCTTCATCCGCTAATCTTGGTAGTCAAAAGATACAGGGTTTTTAATTGTCTGCCAACTTGGAAAAGAAGCAGGGCAGTGAGTGGCTCGACTATTGACCAATCATGCCGGTTAAATGAATACCATTAAAGAAACCTCTGTATTGGCCACTTCAACTTTAAATTCTTACGAAGGGCCATTACGGAAATTCCCCCAGCCCCTAGAGTAGAACATGCTAATAATAAAAATAGACGTCTTGTTTCATCCAAGAAACTATTCTATCTGAAGACGATTTTAAATTTATGTTGGAAGAATCTTGTGTCGTTTTGGTATTTACTTCCTAAAACATGCGTTTTATTCTTACTTAACTTTTCTTCTCCCGGTTTAGCTATTCTATGTTTTTGCATCTCTACGAATGGTTTTAATTTGTCCACAGAGACTCGAGTATGAACGTTATCGTTAGTTTTATTTAGAAAATATTTGAGAGTTTTATAGGAATTAAATCCCATATATATTTTTCAACCAATAAAATCCCATGAGTATATTTGTTTGATAAACAATCATTACAAAAACAATTGGCGGACGTAGTTGTAGACCTAACACGTGTTATTTTTGGACCATTTAGAAAAATAACAACAATGACTCCTTTTACCACCCCCGTAAATTCGGGAAAAAGATTTTCGCGAGCCATTTGTGAAATTATTTTCTAAGCAATGAAAACCTTGTATTCAAAAAGTACACGCCTATATTTTAAACCCCCTTACTGAGAAAAAATAGAAATATACTTCTTCTCGAGGCACACGACAATTTCGGAGACCAGTCTGATCTACACGTGCGTACACACATATACATGCACCCACACACACGCACACAGCCACCGACTAAAGCCTTGTCCACGCACCCAATACAAGGGATTAACTAGCAACCGCCCACTAAGCCTTTTTTATTCAAACTCAGAAACATATTAGGCTGCCCGTCATAAGGTAAATTTGTCCACACATTTAACATCGCACTAAGAACACTTAATTACTTCATAAAAGAAACTTCATTGCAAGGAAAATTGAACATTTTATTGCTATTGTATATTTCTGAAACGAATATATAAATGTTATTTCAACTGATGTTCTGCTTCTACTTTTCCCCCAGAAAATAACCTTTTATGTTTCATTTAAAAGATGTGTTGTTGTTATTGTTGTTAAATGTTTGGAATCCTGACACTCACATAAAACCAAAAACCTGGGTAGACGGAGCCTAATAGTTCTTTGTAGGATTGTGTAAAGACCCGAATAGGGTGATTCTAACAGATTCTGAACAGAATCTGCAGTAATCCAGACTTTATCACAACTGAAGCTATTCTAGGACATAAGATTTTTCGGGATTTGTTGGGTCTTTTGGAGAAATCTCTGAGATCAAACTGTAACATAAACAATTCCTTTAAGGTAAAAATGGCAACAGAAAAAATCGGAATCGGAAAAATCGCAAAGGCGAAGGTTAGGAATCCCATTCACAGATTTCGTATTGACTTTCAGTCTAATTTAATTATTTTATTGGTAAATTATGGTAAACGAAGTAAATATTCAAGAGTTCACTTAGCCTATTCCCTCAGCAAACCTTTTGAATTTCTCTTCACACCTATTTGCTAAATGTCTATATGACGCCTCCCAGAGACTTCACACTTGAGTATTAAAAGATTGAAAACGCATCAGACAAGATTTTAAATTTTACTAGCACCAGTCTGACCCTGTCGTTGTCTGATAGCCTCTGAAATAATTAATGTTTTATTGTTTTTGTTTTCGGTTTCATCAAGTGGACCTATAATTGTTTTTCAGTGTGTTCAGACGTAATCGCCTAAAATTTAAAATTTCATGGGAGTGGGGAGGTTTAACTGAATATTCTTTTTAATTTGACAAACTTCTCATGTTTTTCCATTATGTATTGTATCCAAGATTTTAATAAACTCATTGTGAGATATTCATCTATTTTTTTTTCTTTTTGCCATTTTTTCTTATTCATCCACTTTTGCCATTTTTTCCGTTGCCATTTTTTCCGTTGCCATTTTTACCTAAATTCTATACACACACACACACACACACACATATATATATATATATATACATCTAATCCTAATGTCAGCTATCAATTATAAAATTAATTATAGTCATCAAATTCACTTAAACACGCTACGATTTGTGCTTTTACTGCAATTAGGAGTAGGAACCTTAGCGCCCCCACCCCCAATAAAACTTTTAAAAATCGACATCGAAAATTAAAAAAAAATGTTTTTAATACTAGGAGCGGGAACTTAGCCCCTATTTAAAACAAAAGGAAAAGGAGCCTAGCCGCCCCCTTCCCCACACACACTAGAGTAAATATCTATTTAAAAATATTTATTTTACAATATTGAGGAGGGGGGGACTTGGCCCTATTTTAAACTAGAGGGATGGGTGCTTAGAACCATCCTTCTCGAACGGTCATAATTTTCTTTTGTCGTATTGCCATTTTTTCCTATTTATCAACTTTTGCCATTTTTTCCGATTTATTCATTTTTGCCATTTTTACCGCTGCCATTTTTACCGAGCACCCCTTTAAGGTCTATGGTTAAGGTCATCAGTTAAATGCATGAGTTACGGTTAAATTTATGAAATAAACATTAGGGTCAGGGTTTAGGTTTAATAATTAAAGGATGTGTTTAGTGTTGGGGAATTAGTTACATGTTAATTAAATGTTAGCATTTAAAATTAAGGGATATGGCTAGGGTTAATATTTAGAGTTAAAGTCTAGTTAGGATTAGGATTAAGGTGAAGAGTTGAAGGCTGCGATTAGAATTTAATTTTAATGGCTGAGTTAAAGGGTAGGGTTAGTGAAAGGTTCACTGTTACGGATTTGTTTATGAGATTATGGTTGGGATTAGGATAAAATTTAAAGGTTAGGCTTGCAGTTATAGTTAATGATTAGTTTTAGAGTTAAATGTGAAAGGTTACGTAAGAATTAAGATGTAAATGTTAGGTTTAAAGTTAAGAGGCAATGGATAATTTTAGCGTTAAATGTTAAATGCCCATGTTTGGTTTAGAGTTAGGGTTAAAAATTAAATTTAGGATTAGGGTTAAGTTTTAAAGGTTAGGGCGATGTTTTAGGGTTAAGTGCTAAAGATTAGAATAGGATTAGGATTAAGAGTTAAATGTTAGGGTGAAAAATTAGGCTTAAGTGGTCAAGATTAGGTTTAGGTTGAAATTATTCTTTGTTAGCGATCTTGAAAATTATCCGCTTTTTCAAACCTGAAAATTATCCTTTCCGCAAGTTCTTGAACATTTTCCTTTCTTCATAATCTTCAAAATTATATTTCTTCAAGATCATAGTAATTTTCTTTTTTTGAAAACCATGAAAATTATCCTTTTTAAAATTATCTTTTCTTCAAAATCTTCACAATTACCCTGTCTACAAGATCTATATATAAAATTCTGTGGCTTCCGTTTGTTCACCCGTCCGTCATAGCCTCATCCTCTAAAATAGCCATACATTGAAACCAAATTTTGGAGAGAAAGGAAAAACAGGGTACAAAGTACATTTGGTTTTACTAGGGTGCGTCGCTTAGTACAATAAATGTTCATTCATTTTTTTGGGGGGGAGAGGGGAATTAATTTTTTTCATTGAATGAAACGTAGAGTTTGTAAATCTCGACAAAAATGTTAGCGATAACTTCAACAATACTAAATATTGTGAGGATTTCAACACGCTGACGTACGTTGCAAAAAATTCTAGTCTTGAAAATTATTCTATCTTCAAGATCTTCAAAATAACGTTTTCTTCAAATTATTCATGTTGTACCCCGTTGTAAGTAGATCTCTTTCTGATTCCCTCTGCATGTCTGCCGGGTGTGAACGCCAGAAACGCTAGAAACGCAGAACCCAAAATAAAAAAACAAAGTCGTTTTCTCCGTATGGGTTTTGGGCATCACATCCGGTCCACAAAACAAATCCCCACAATTAAAATAATACAATAGCCAATCACGAACGTTCCGGCCGGAAAAAGAGATGGCACTGGGGACCACCAGATTTGATTAAAATAAGGAACCTTTTAACAAGAGGCTACCTACCGACGCGCAGGCGTGCTGTCGCCTTCACCACCATGATTGCATCTCTCATCACAATAGTTACTTCACCCAGCTTCATTAATCTTACCCGACTCTTCAAACGTAGAATGCAGCCGACAGACCAGCTTCAACAAGGCCAGATTTCCGTAGCTAACCATCGTGATTTTTGTCGATGTTGTCACCACCCAGTTACAGGCCTCCCTCGCCGTCACCACCGTGACACCGTTTCGTTGATACGACATTCAACCCGAATCCAACAATACCATTCCGCTCGACGCACTCCAGGCCTCCCTGGTTATCACCAACATGACCTGTTTCGTTGATACCACTTTGCGACCCGAATTCAAGAGAAACATTCCGTTTGACGGACCCCAGGCCTCAACTGTTGTCACCATTGTGTGCCCATCTCGTTGATATCACATTCGATCAGAATCCAACAGAAACCTTCCGCTCGATCAACAGTAACCAGCTACACCTACTCCTTCCTCGCCACCACCGTAACCTCGGCAACTAATGTGCTTTACCACTAATCAATCTACGACCATGACTTCGATCGATCGACACGCCAAAACCCACCTTAACAAGCAATACGATTACACGATTGTCAGCCTATCAAACCATCACAGATGTCGATTTCAACATTAAAGAAAGGCGTGTGACAAAACCAACGGCTAATCCACTCCGGGCCTATGCCCTGATCTCAACTGCGACCTCGACCAAACTAACCAAAGAAATCGGTCAACTCCCGGCACTACCGACAACACCCTTTCACCTCGCCGCTTTCCTGACAAACAGCAACCGAAAACGACATATTAATAATTTTTGCCAATTTTCTAACAAATATAAATATATCATGTATATTTGACGAACACACTGTTGAAAATATAATCCTTGTTATTCTTTTCCTTCGCAACTAAACGCACGTCATAACATTCACGGTCATCTATTCTACAAGATCTTGAAAGTTATTCTCACCTAAGATCTTTAAAATGACACATTGTACATGATCTGAAAATTAAGTTTTATAGTTTGTTTGTTTTTTTGTTTTGTTTTTTGTTTGTTTTTTTGCTTTGTTTTTTCGTAATATATATATATATATATATATATATATATATATATATATAGTTCATACATAGATACATTTGTACACTGTACGGGGATCAACAGTTTAAAATTACATATAATTTTTACTCTGGGGTTTTATCAAAATAATATATAATTTTGTGCAATACAAGGTGCGATGGATAAATTGTCATCTGAATTATACAAAAATGAAAATAACACTGACATCTCATTTTAATAGATATATTTACCAAAATTACACGAAAATATCTTGAAATTCTTAAGAGTAAATTTGTTCAGTAAAATCGCCATTAGATTCAACCACGGTCTCCAGACGACTTTGGCATTACAAAGAATTTTGTTGGTCTCTCGCTCAACTCCGCCCCACACATAATAATCAGGGGTATTGCAGTCTGGTGAATTAGGTGGCCAGATGTAAGGGGTGATGTGGTTGCAGAAATTGTCTCACAGCTATGACTGGGTTCTCCTGCTTTTGTGGTATGGTGAAGAGCCTTGTTGCTAGACATAGGGTCTTCCTGCAGTCACCCACTTGACCCAGAGCAGCACTACCTCCTCAAGGCATTTGATGTAGGCCTGTGTTGATTCTGAGGCATTCAACAACAAATTTGGGAGTTTTTTTCTTATCAGAATGAGTTTTAACGAAATGCCGTACCTTCATAATCACCATTAAACTCATCCCACTCTTTCCGAATTCTCTGCACTGTCCTCAGATTGATACCGAAACACACTGAAATGTTCGGATTGGAGCATCCGACACGAATTCAAAGTAGTAAAGCATGCCGTTTCCAAATTTCTAGCGGAATGAATTGCGTGCCGGTTGCTTTTTTCGCACAGATGGTGCCCAACTGAACCTACTATACTGTGCAGTCGACAAATTCAAAAACAAATAACGCGCATGCGCGAAATTAAAAATATAATATGGCAACAATTTACCCATCAGACCCTGTATATGTAAATCTCATGAAAGGAATGTAATTAAGATTTCTTTGTTTTTGTTTTGTTTTGTTTTGTTTTGTTTTGTTTTTTGTTTTGTTTTGTTATTTTTTTTTAATAATATTTGGAATACTTTTTTAAAAAATAGCTCCAAGCCACTTTAGAGACCCAATAATTTAAGAATGCCATACTGTATTTTTGGAATGTCATTGTTTTTCATGATGTTCTCTACAAGAATAGACAACTTCAGCTTTTGTTGTAAAAGTACACGAGATGGAATGTTTGCTAGAGCAAACAATACATTACCAAAGGCCCACACCCACTTACGATCCTACTTGTCTCGCTATCTAGTTTGGTGTCACGGAAAATAATGAGAGCTTGTAAAATTTTCGTTTCAAAAACACCACCTAAGAAAATCTTGCTTGCATTAATTTCAACTCTTTTTATTAATAAGCGCATTGTTTCTTTCCAAGTACAAGGCTTAGCTGAAATATTCATAGTCTGATTATGAAAGACTGATTCTAGAGTTGTAAAACCTTGCTTGCATTAATTTCAACTCTTTTTATTAATAACCGCATTGTTTCTTTCCAAGTACAAGGCTTAGCTGAAATATTCATAGTCTGATTATGAAGGACTGATGCTAGAGTTGTAAAATCTTGCTTGCATTAATTTCAACTCTTTTTTATTAATAACCGCATTGTTTCTTTCCAAGTACAAGGCTTAGCTGAAATATTCATAGTCTGATTATGAAAGACTGATGCTAGAGTTGTAAAATCTTGCTTGCATTCATAACTCTTTTTATTAATAACCGCATTGTTTCTTTCCAGGTACGTGAGTGAGCTGAAAGGTTCATAGGATGACAATGAAAGTGTAGCGGTTGTTTACATACACCACGCCCAAAAAATACTCAATAGCCATTGGATAGAAAATAAGCACTATTTTCTATAGGTCAATTTATTCATCGCATGAGCCACATCAAATTTTCTGATGTTTACTTTGCCAAACCTGGTTTAGAAAAAATCAGTGATTGGTTGATTTTTGACCAATAATATAACACTCCTTTCAATATTTTTCCCGCTCTCATTCCTGGAGGCTTCTCAGAAAGTATAAATAACACGAAAATCCAAGAAAAGAACAGTAGTAGAACAGTAAATCTCCAGAGCTCAACCACGTACGTGAATTCTCATTCTTCTACTCACACACACAGACACAAAATTACAATTGCACTACGCTGTGAATTGTCTGTCCAAAAAGCCAAGTAACCAACTCAGAATTCTATCATTCTTTTGTACAACTTTCTCATACTTAAACTCAGTTATCACATATTGCTGAACTCTGAACATTTTAAACAAGAAAGTTCTTTTAACACATATTTACAATCTCACATCAGTACAAGGGGAACTACTTCCTCTTTCTTAGCTTTGTTTCACCAAACACAATTGTTGTACTCGCTTGTTTTTTCAATACATGTTATTGTTGATTACTGAATAATCTCTTGTTATTCCTTTTTTGTGTTTCTTCGTAAAATTTTAATGTGCTAATCAAAAACGCAACCTTCACCAAAGCCTTCTTAACAATTTTATACCAAATCTCATTAGGACGCCACAAAGGTATGATGCGAGAAGTGTGAAATCATGCATGCATTAATTTCAACTCTTCTTATTAATAACCGCGTTGGCTTTTCCCGGTACGACTGAGGGCCGAAATATTCATAGGCTGAATATGAAGGAATGATGCTAGATTTGTGAAATTTTGCATGCATTAATTTCAGCTCTTATCAATAACTGCATTGTTTCTTTCTGGGTAAAAGATTGAGTTGAATTATTTTTCATGGAAACAAAGATTTTTAGTATATTTTTCTTTTGTTTTCTATACTGTGTTTTGTGATATAAATTCTTTAATAGTAATATTTATAAACAATTTGTAGCAGATGCAGTGAACCGGAACCCGAGTTGAGGAGCGGAACAGGTGAATGAGATTTGTCCGAAGCGAGAGAGTTGATCTGGGTATGGCATGTTGGACTTCTATTTGAGAGAAGGCGAGTGCCTCGTTCCGTCAAACGAGACTATCTTGGAGAAAAGAGTGAGTTCTGTCGGGGTACATCGTACGATACATGTAGTTGCGATAGAACGAACGAACGAACGAACGAACGAAGCGGATAAAAGGTAGAGAACGACGAGAAATACCAAGAAACCGATTGTAGAGAGGACAAAACGCCCAAACTGAAATTACGTCCGACAACAGAATCACTTTCTTTTGACCACACAATTATAAAAAAAAAAAACGTCTTATAAACCGTTGCATAAATGCAATCATGATTTGACACTATGTGCCTCATCAGAGGGGGTAGCTATTCTCCAGTTGAGCACCACCGCCTGAGGAGGCACACTGGCGCAACATGAAATCCGACAAGGTGACGGGGGGGAGGGGAGAAGAGGGGAGAAGAGGGGAGAAAGTGTAGGAGAAGGGAAGTAGTAAACAGGTATTAGACAGGTATTACAGTTCTAAACATACATATATATACACCCATACATACACACACACACACACACACACACACACACACACACACACACACATATATGTAAGGATAAGACGATCCGTTTAGGTGAAACCTAGGTAAGTTTAACTGGCTTTTTAGGTTTATATTATATATATATATATATATATATATATATATATATATATATATATGTGTGTGTGTGTGTGTGTATGCGCGGCACTTAGTGGAAAGTGTTACATACCACACAATCATATTCATGCATATACAAATTCGCACACTTATACGTACACACACACATATATACATAATTATATAAAAGCATATATACACAAATACACACACACACACACACACACACACATATATATATATATATATATATATATATATACACCTATGATGAACCGCCGCATCTTCACAAATGATGGCCGCCTAATGACGTTCTCTCCCCATCTCGCAACTCTCTCGCTCATGACTCCGAAGCTAACTTGCCAGACCGGCTGCGTACTTGCATGAATTGTTCCACAACTGAAAGACGAACAATGTGCTTGCCACAACCTTGATGGATTCACATCGTTGTACCTGATCCCTGTGCACCATCATGTACCTTTTCAGTCCGGGGCTGGTTGTGTTTTATCTTGTCACACAGCGTGCAGGCTGTGACTCTCTGTCTCAGGGGAATGTCAAGGGTGATTTTTTTTCTTTATGTGACTTTACATGATTCACCCAGCCAGCCTCTGAAAGAAAGAATACGCATGTCCAGCCCTTGATACCCTCGTCGAGTCCATGGTTATCAAGCATTTGAAGTCGCCGCTTCAACCTACACACACACACACATACATACAGACACAACACACACACACACACACACACACACATATATATATATATATATATATATACGTTTCATTAAATAATATAGACAAGTGTTGTCTATTTATTTTATGTAAATTTTTTAATGAAACGTGTATGAATGAAAAGATGCTGCCTAAATACACACAATATATATATATATGTATGTATATACATATATACATGCATACATACAGATATAAACATATAAACAAGTACACATATATAAATATACATGCATATATATATATATATATATATATATATATATATATATATATATATATATATATATATATATTTGTTGTCGAGTAGTTTCACAGTGGAGGCTTGTATTTGTACTAAGTCGGTCCTAAAATAGGTTCGACGTACAAAACGTTAGGAACTTGATATAATAGGTAATGACGCAGAGAAATCTAGTGGTGGTCGCTGATACTTTTAGTATCCGACTAACGGTCGTCCGGCATCGACTGACTGCCCGACCCACTGAGCGACTGGCGACTGCTGCTACTCCTACCTATGATAGGTAGGAGAGTCTATTAACTATAGAATAGGTGTGTTCCACTATAACAATATTTATATACATACATATACATACATACATAAACATATATATATATATATATATACAAATACATACACACATACATACATACATATATACATAGCTACACATGCGCACGCGCACTTACTGGTATAGAAATAAACAGCACACCAGAACAAACATAAACAACGACCAATGTTTTATACAAATACATACTTAATCCCATGCATGCACAAATCAATGCGCGAACATGGACATACCTACGCATGCACACAGGTAAATACGCGGGCGGTAATACATTCTAGTAAAAAGCACAAATACGTGCACATATGAACGTATACATATAAACAGTATTAACAACATTTACCGGCCTGAATGTCCGAGAAATTTTCATAGAAAATATGCGTCCTCCGACATTCAGGCCGGTAAATGTTGTTAATACTGTTTATTATAAACAGAGCATTTACTTAAATATTTGTATCTATAAAAAGAACGCATAAACATAAAAAAAATGTCTTAAATAATTGTCAGACGTTGTCCATTTCATAATGTATGACGTCTTTGTTTACATTTGGATACGCATTGAGCAGATATGAATGAATGAGAGAAAATCATGGAGAATTGTCTTTAAAAACAGTAAAATCGGCCTTGCTAACCGAACGCTCCTCTGTGGCCCAGTCGGTTAAGGCACGTCAGGCTATATGACGGTTCCGTATAGAATACAGGCTCGATTCCTGTCGGAGGACGCATATTTTCTATGAAAATTTCTCGGACATTCACGCCGATAAAGGTTGTTAATACTGTTTATTATAAACAGAACATTTACTTAGATATTTGTATCTATAAAAAGAACGTATAAACATAAAAAAAATGTCTTAAAATTCTTATGTTAGTTAATACAAATTAATATTCTGAACTTCTTGACACCCTAACATCGAGGTGAGATTTTAAATAACTTGTACAACCAAGAGAAATCCAACACGGAAGGTAACTTCGAACTCATCATGGGCCGGACGTCTGATTGGTTAATCCTGGTCGATTCCTTAGTATGCTAAATACTTAGGCCCTTTCTTTTTTCCCATCCCTCTCCTTTGAGGGTACTGCTACCTTTAAACCATAAAATGAGAAAATCGTTTCTCCAGTACAGCACCGCCAACTGAGGAGACACACAGAGTGTCGAAACATGACTGAATTTATGTAGCGGTTTGTAAAATGTTTTTGCTATAATTGTTAATAAATATTATTATTATTAAGCTCTACTCTCTATTGAGCACTTTTTTAAACAAATATAATGTTTGGACATTGGTACTAACCTACCTCACACTTGGATACAACACGTTACAACTACAGTGAATTCTATTATGTTGGTGCAAAAATAATGACGTAATAATGTCGTTTTTTGACGTATTTTTTAATGTCAAAACAACGACATTATTACGTCATTATTTTTGCACCAACCTAATAATTTCATTTAGTGCTCCATATGAATGAACTTGTACTAAATAAAGATAAACTTAGCAAATATCTATAAAGAATTCTTATTTTTGTTAAATGAAACGGAGGCGTAGAACAAGCGCGTAAATGGCGGAGAACGATCACTTAGCATGACCTAAAAATAATATCCTAACGAAATTTTTATTTGTGCCTAACCTTCTACCCACAGCTGTCAAAAATCGGCCACCTTCGCACATTGCACGTCGTGGGACTGTTATTCTTCATCTCATCTTGAGTGGTTGCAAATATTCTCAAAGTTGAATATAAATACACAACTAAATGTCAGTCGTCTCGTGTTAGGGCTAGCGTAAAATGTGAAAATGCTAATAAAAGTTTGATTATCCAAGGAGACAACAACTGAGAGATCTGTAAAATAATGTTGCATTTCGGGAGATGGAATAAAAAAAAAGATTAAAAAAAAGAAAAAAAAAAGAACGCCCATTCAAATGTTAAAAAAACTATAATGCTTGTCAACGACAAATGAAACGAATTTTAAAAGTTAAACATACAACTTAAGAAGACAGAATGCACGGTTATCAGCAAAAGGATAAGCCGACTATTTCCCTTATGTTTTATCCGTAATGTCGAATTCTTCAACTCTCAAGTTGATATTAAAAATTGCCCCAAAACATTCGACGTATGAGGGTCAAGCAGCTCAGTTCCTAAGAACTGACAACCCAGATACCAGTACATATGATTTGAGTATAGTGGTGAAGGCTTTGTGCAGAACCAACCACACTTTTTGAAGGGCCGAATACAGAGACCTGGTGCACTACGTGACACAAGGTCCCCAAACAAGGTCCACCGCAGGTTTTGAATTCACAGTTGTCCTTTTCCTAGACCAGTTGCCATCCAAGGCTATAGAATCTATATTTCTATATATCTATTACCCATAGGGAGAAGAAGATTAATACCTTTACGTAAGTGAATGTAATGGATTCGACTGGAATTCGAACTCGGTTCTCAATCCGAGCCGCTATCCACTACTCCATCGATACATTGTACTTATTTTCAACTTTTCTAGTTGAATTGTTCATCTATATTGCATACGATTCATTATCTTACATAATTAAGTTACAATAAAATTTGTATTTTATATGAATAATACCTTATGAAAATTGAGATGCAGTAAAGAGTGTGTATGTGCCTGTGTGTGTGGGGGATCATAGATTGGGTGGGAACACGAAACCTTTGCTCCGGCTCTGATCTATCCTCTTTATCCTTCCTTCTACCTTTTCTTACATAATTGTTACGCACGTCATTCAGTAACCCTCTAACTTGAGTGGCTTACGAGCTTTGTTGCAGGAAAAGTTTAATAAAAAAAAAAAGAAACAAAAAGAATAAAGCAAACAAACACAAAATGTTATTACTTTCAAAGGTTTTGCTACCAGGAATCCGATTAAACCTAATATGATTAAAAGATACTAAATAAATACTAAGTTATTAAAAGATACTAAATAAATACTAAGTTATTAAATAAAATGTCCCAACCTAAATACCTGATATTTTCTTGACTTTACTGGGTATAGGCTTACATTGTCATTCTGAAAAATAACACACTTTTAAATTTTCACTTTTGGCTTATTCTTGATAAACTTGTTTATTATGACTTTTTCTCCTCCTCCTTGATATCATTAAGATCCCTATCGGGAATAGGACCACAGTCTTACAACATTTTTCTCATTTCACGCCAAGCAAATCAGTAAAGACGCTAGAAAAAGCTGAGAATAGAAAGGATTAAGAAAATGACAAAAAAGGAAAAGGGTTCAAGAAAACAGAAGATGGCGGTTGAGGTTGCATTTAAATTTTTGAAGAATGTAGTTAACAAGCTACCTTATGCACACCAACTGCCGTTGTGGATGCAGTACATGTGGTACCCCTACGGCAAAAATCGGGGTTACGTAACTCGGGATTATACCATGAATTCTTGGAAAAGATATTGAAGCGGCTTTCTGTTCCCTTCTCAACAGTTTGGAATTCAAAGTTTTTTCTTCTCTTAGGTTGGTTCGGCATTGTCTACCCTACGATTTAACACGATTTAACGCCTAGCTGATGGGAGATTAGATACAATGATGTCTTTTTCAAGGATCTACAAAAATAAAACAATAGTCTGATTACTCGCCGATAGCCGTTGCACCACCTGCTCAAGCAACACACACACACACACAAACAAACAAACATATACATATATACATACATACATACATATATATATATATATATATATATATATATATATATATATATATATATATATATTGCTGAAACCTCCAGAAGAGTGGTGGACTGACCAATTACACAAAAGTTTGTCGACGAAACTCTAGAGTTGAGGTGCTAAATATAACATCAATCATCTAAGTGACAAATTTTATTGAAATTAAGCATATATATATATGTGTGTGTGTGTTTGTATGTATGTGTGTGCGCGTGCGTGTGTGTGTGTGTGTATTCTACAGAGAATAAACTTTGGGCCCTCCTTGCATTTCCTTAAAAATGCCCTACAATGACAAATTTTTTTTTTAGTAAAAGATGACATTTCAGTAACTACAGCGTATTTGCTTTTTATTTTGGCAAAAAATAAGCACATAACTATAAAAAAAAATAAATATCATACATCATAATATTTTCTTTTCATCAATAAAACCATCACAAATTCTTCCCAAAAATTTTTGAAAAAAGTAGATGACAGACCTTTCCGAGTATTGTTCAAACACTGAAAAAGCTCACTCTTACTCTTTGGGTATTCTCTTCGAACTCTCCTATCTAATTCATCCCATACTAATTCAATGGAAAATAGGCCAGGAAATTGACACGGTCAAGTCATAATTTCTAACATATTGCTCGTTTTTTTTTTGTTTTTTTTTTTGTCTCGTGTTAATTTTGACATAAACTTTTTTCTTGTTGAAAGGTGAATTTATTTTTCTAATTCTGCATAAACCATATGGTATAGCAAAATCGAATGGTATTGTTCTTTTTTAATGATTCGATTTTTCACAGTTGTGAGCGACACCTGTTACTAAAGAGAAGAATTAAGTTCAGCTGTCAACTCTGGAGCAGTTTTCCTGCTATTTCTTTTGCTCTCAATAATCAAGTGCTCATCTTCAGCAGGAGTTGTCACTTTTAGTGTTCCAATTCTTTTTCTGTCAACATTTTGTGTCTTTGTAATAAATATTGCACTTCATGTCTATTTCAACTTCTTGTCAATTTGTCTTCGTGACTAGTATTCTTTGAATAAAATTTCAATTTGTACCTTACCTCAATACTTAGCTTCTTTGATTTTGTCATTTTGTAAAAATTACTTCAAAATCAAAACATAAATAAAAAACTATGTAAACACTGTCGTAATGTCACAATCTTTTTCTTTAAACAGAGACAGTACATATGCTTTGTCTACGACATTAGTCAGGAGTGAGTTTATATTTACAACTTTTAACTTTGGTAATCTTAAAACGTCTGCTGAGGGGTTAATGATGAAAACAAAATAACGTTTCTCATACAAAATATTCATAATTTAATAAAATGACAGACGAATCCAAATTTGAACCTTTTGGTACTAAGAGGAGCCTGGAGAAAGATTGTAAAATGAAAGCAAATAGTTACTGAAATTTTATCTTTTACTTTTTTTTGGTTACTGAAATTTTATCTTTTACTTTTAAAAAATATCACATTTTAAGGTGTATTTAAAAATATCAGTCTATATTTCAGATATAAGGTATTGTAACTATTTACACTATTTATATTCTTCGGACTGTTGTCCTCATCTTTATTGTCATATTCACGACGTTTCGACCTTTGTACGCTCCGATCTTCTTCAGGTGATATACATTGTAATTCCAAACCAAACCCTTTATTTACTCCACGGGTATAGATTGTTCTAGTTCCACGTGCCATGCCTTTTCTGAACTTTCTCAGTTTCAGTTATTTCCCTTTAGTAACTCAACTCTCCTAGTTTTTTGTTCGCCTCTGCCGTGATACATGGCCCAGTGGATAAAAGCGTTGGTTAAAGTAATCCAAAAGTGAGTTGACCCAAAGATTTGTGATTTCAGTACCTGGCCACATAAGAAGCAAAATCATGGTCTTCCGGGCCGTACGCTTCTGTACGCTTACGAGCAAACGAAAACTCCGAAGAATCTTTTGCAACAGTTGGGAGGACTGCATCACCAACAACGAAGTCCTCTCTCAGACATCTCTCCCCAGCATCGACGCTACTATCCTTCAACATCGCCTCTGCTGAGAGGGTTACGTGTCCAGAATGTGTCCCACTCGACTCACACATATCATACTGTTTGTAGAACTCGCAAGAAGAGGCTATGCGGAGGCCCAAAACGACGCTTCAAGGATGAGTTGAAGACATCCCTGACACAGACCAAGATCGACTTTGAAACCTGGGAAACCGTAGCAGCAAATTGGCGTACCCAATGAGGAACCGTGACTTTTGAGTCCAACCGTCAACATGAAGAGGATGTGCGACGTGCTGTCAAGACGGCCCGTCTCGTCCAGCCGCGTCCCATATCCACACGCCTCTGTGACTACTGCTTGCGACTCTTCAGAAGTAGCCATCTCCGCCACTGCCACCAGGGGAGGGGTGAAAAAGAATAAGAAGAGCGGATGACGATCCCGATGCTCGGATGCGAGCGGGTGCTGACTATAGGGTCATTTATCGCCATGATCTTACCATTACTTATTTATAAATACTAAGTTAGTACCCGTAAAAATTTTACAGTTTTACTATTTGAATTTTCTTATGATTCATGATTCTACTATTCATAATAGTTGGTGACTGAATGAGATCCTGCTGAGTTCTACGACTATAAAATACCCAGGGAAAATTCCCCTGTCGTATCGTTAAATATTTCGACATAACAACTTTAATAAAATATTACGATAACAAGTGAAAGTTTGAATCCAGGTCATTATTTAAAAAGGCAAAAGGGTATAAAATATAAATGAAAAGATTTGAAAATACCAAGTTTTTTCATTTCACTGAAGCAGACATAAAAATTCAGGGTTGCCTAACTGTTTTTTTCTAATGGGCCAAATTAGAAATTTAGGTATATTCACCGGGCCAGAAAAGTACTTTATATAAATATGTTTTTAAAAAGTTCAAAACATTGTGAATATCAAATTTTAATATATATATATAATTACAAATAATACCGTATTATTGACAGTAAAAACAAAAGAAATTATACATACACAATATAAAATAAATTCAATATAATTTTTGACATTGCTTCCCTTTTATAATATTGTCACTATCTGCTTTTATGGTACTATTCTTTATTCTAAGAATTGTAGTTAAATGGGAATCATTTAACCAATTTCTTTCAGCAGTTTTGATTTTTTTATACACGAAAAGTATTGTTCAAAGCAGTATGCCCTACCACACATACATAACAGTTTTCTAGATAAATTGATAATTTCATCAAATTCATTGAAAGAATGAACTTCTTCATAAAATTCAAGAAGGGAATATTCTCTGTGATAAGATTTCAAATATTCCTTGCTTTGAAGTTCAATGAGTTCTAACTGGTATTCGGTTGGTGTTTCCATGTAATTAAATGAAAATGGATCACCAAACAATTTTAATTCAGTTTCTATTCTATCTGTTTTCAATACAAAGTGTTATTCTCCAGCAAATTCACCAACTCTGTCAAAACGATCAGGTTACATTTTCCCGAGGTCTTCTGTGGAGCTAATTGGGCATTTTATTTGTTGGATGGCACAATGTGCGGTTACTAACTTCAACTCTGAGGGAAGGAAGTCCCAATATGGCTGGGCCTTCCGAGGTAACTACATGGAATTTGATATTAATTAATGGTTATATGCACATTGTATATTCACAGACCAAAGTTGGGGTATGGTTGCGCCTTTGTTGTATGCATTAAGTATAGCTGTTCCCTGACGCGTGGAAGATGAATAGAGGCATAATGTCGCCATCGCTAGTGATCACTCCAAACACCATTGTAATCAGCATTAAACTCATCCAACATTTTCCGAATCCTCTTCATTGTCCTTAGATTTGACGTCTAAACATTCTGAAATGTTTGCATTGGAGCTTCCGATGATGAATCCAAGCAGTGCAGTGTGCCGTTTCCAAATTTCTGGCAGAGTGAATTGTGTCATAGTGAACTTTTTCTCACAGTCAGTGCCCAACTGACCCTACTATTCTGTGCAGTTGACAAAATCAAAAACAAACAACATGTATGTACCAAATTAGATATGTAAAATGGCGGCAGTTTTCCCATCGCGGGCTGTAAATATGCTTTTAAAAAGTTCAAAACATTGTGAATATCAAATTTTAATATATATAATTACAAATAATACAAGGTTATTGACAGCAAAAGAAATTATACATACACAAAATAAAATAAATTCAATGTGATTTTTGACATTGCTTTCCTTTGATAATATTGTCAATATCTGCTGTCATTATTTTTGCACCAACCTAATAGTTAAAAAGGAATCGCTCAACCTATTTTTTAGAAGTTTTGATGTCTTTCGTGCATGAAAAGAATTGTTCACAGCAGTATGTATTACCCAACATACATGACATGCTAAATAATTTTTATTTAGCTCTGGTACCAGCCAGTGTGTCTCGGCAAAGGCCTTTGCCCCTTCCTATTTTAGTGTAATGGGGAATTGAACCTACTTGCGTAATCTGAAAAAAGTTTTCTCGTCATACGTTACTAAAGTAAATGAAAATATATCTAAAGATTTTAGGGTGCAGTCGGCTGCATGAAAATATTAAGAGGGACGCATTGTGGCTTACCCTGCTAGTTCTTATTTAGCTCTGGCTCTTGCCCCATACACCAGCCAGTGTGTCTTGGCAAAAAGGACTTTGGCGCCTTCCTATTTTAGTGTAATGGGGAAGTGAACCTGTTAGCACAATCTGAGAAAAGTTTTCTCGTCATACGTTACTAAAGTAAATGAAAATATACCTAAAGATTTTAGGGTGCAGTCGGCTGCATGAAAATATTAAGTAGGTCGCAGCTCGAACCGCGGGTTGGATGACCCTGGAGAGCGTTATTGCTTTCCCTACCTTCTCTCTCATTCTTTCTTTCTTTCTTTCTTTCTTTCTTTCTTTCTTTCTTTCTTTCTTTCCTTCTTTCTTTCTTTTCTTTGGTTTCTATGGAAACCAAAGATAATTTCTGATATGCCGTGTCCGTCTTTCATAGCGGTCGAAACGGTCCATTATTTATTAGGTATCGTCAGGGTGTAACGCAATTGCTAAGAAACTAAGGAAAAATGGGGTTAAAATATAATTTCAATACCTGTGACAAAAGTAAAGAAAAAGGAAAAAAAAGATTAGTTTTGCATATTTACTAAAATTAGCTTATTCTGGCACAAGGCCATACATATGGGGTACATCAATAATTCTGTAGCCAGAAATAGATATTTTAAGTTTTCACTGTGTGCGCTTTGGTGAATTACTGGTTTAAATGCATCGATAAGTAAAAGATAATGCTTAAAAATAAATATATATAAATTTTCTTTTCATTGTTAGGCTATGACGTGTGTAATATATATTTAGGCAGCAATCCTTCGTTTATGCATGTTTCATTGAATATGACGCGCAAAGACTATTTTGTGAATTTTTTCTTCAAATTTTTTCTTCAATTTTTCTTATTATTTTTGAATAATTTTATTATTTTAAAATATTTTTTATTGTTTTAGAAGGTTAAAAATGAGTAATAGACCATGACCATTTTTAGTATTTTAACAATGTTTCTTTTATGAGGATGAAGAGTGTAGGAAAATCTGTCATCCAGCTTTGGTATATTCAAAACCCGAACGTCCTAATTTAAAACAGCAATAAAATAAAAATAAAGAAAATATGGTCACATGCCTTTTAAATAAATAGTAATTTTTATTAACAAACATATGTACATGAATTCAAGAATTAAAACTGATTAAAAATAGTCTTTAGTTGAGCTAAAGTCATTGGGTAGTTAATACAAAGAAAAATCTAAGGTTGAAAAAAAGACCTATCGTTAGCAAAAATTCACTGACCGTCTTTGTTGTTACTGGAGATGATTCGTTTGAAGTTGCTGATACATGATCGTCAGTGAAGATTCACTGGCAGTCCAAACTGTTGTAGATGATTCGTTTAAAGTCAACACGTGTTTCTTTCAGCATAGACAGCGGGGAGACAGCCGCATATCCCTTCGGCTAGGAGACAACCGCGTTTCTGTTGCTGAAATTCGAAATCTGTGAGTCTTTATAAGAATTTTTTTTTCCGAAAGGGTGCCCGAGAAAAATAGGGTCTAGTTTTCTCTGATTGGTCAAATATTTTATATGGTGATATTAATTTCTAACCAATAAACAGTTTGATTTAAACGGTGCATATTGTATTGTGGAATCTTTTTGACATGTTTGTAAATATTGTCTGTTATTAGTTAGAAAGTAAACTTTGGGCGTATTTCAATCTGGTATGTATATAGGGTTATAAATATTTTTGAAATAGGGTTTATTTCCTATAAAATTTACAGGAACTGTCCGTAGCAATTATTGTCTCAAGCGAATAGTTTAACAATTTTCAGGTGGTGTGGTTAATTTTTGTTTTTCGTATCTGAATATATATATATATAGAAACGAAAATTAACCGCATTAT
Organism: Acanthosepion lycidas; assembly: GCA_963932145.1. NCBI lineage: Eukaryota > Metazoa > Mollusca > Cephalopoda > Sepiida > Sepiidae > Acanthosepion > Acanthosepion lycidas. The sequence continues at coordinate 57,561,423 of OZ010605.1, read as the reverse complement.
CTGAAAATGGTTAAAATATTAGCTGGAAGTGCCTGGGACAGTATTAACTACGGACAATTTCTGCACACTTCTTGTTCTCACGAAAGAATAAAGTGTAAGAACGCTAGAAAACTTAATGAAGAAAAATAAAAAATTACTCGTCCGTCATATTCAATAAACACAATCACGCGCGCGCGCACATACACACACATCTACACACACACCTATGTGTGTGTGTACATAAAATAACATACAGTGAGTGTGCTGATAGCAATGATAAATCAGTGCATGACGTAAAAAAACAGAGCTAAAATTTATACTAAGAATAATTATATATTTTTGTCTCTAACTGTTCGATGCTACTCGAAGTTTCATGCATATTGCAATCATCGGGCACAAATGACGACTGATATATGGCATGAAACTTCGAGTAGCATTGAACAGTTAGGGACAAATATATAATTATTCTTAGTGCTTATATAAGCTTCCTTAAAGACAACTAACAAGATACTGCGATTAAGCCTTTTATTCAATTTCTTCTTTATAAACACTAATAATAAGAAAGAAAAAGCCAAAACTCAATAATATCAACTATGAACACGGCCACAATGTGCTGACAGTGTTTGGAAAATAATAATAAAAAAGAAAAAAAAACATTCCCATCACTCGAGATAGACATTCAGTTAAAAAAAAAAAAAAAAAAAAAAAACAACCTTGATAATGGCTAATAGAAAAGCCGAAAGCAATCGAATATATCGAACATTCGAAAAACTATATAAACATCAGAAAAATTGAATAAAAAGCTTAATCGCACTATCTTGTTTTTAATGAAACTTGTATAAAAGACGAGTTGCTACCAAAAATACACAATTATATATATATATATATATACAGCCCATTTCTGTAGTTTAGTGCTAGCAGCAAGCAGAAATATTTCTCCTCCCGATGATGGCCATTTTGGTCGAAACTAGTCGAGGAATCTAAATGAAATAATAATAAAAAAAAACGAAAGAATATTAATCTACAACCCAGTGTGTCTAAAGATTTTAATTTTTTTATTTTTTTATTGTTCAATATATATATATATATATATATATATATATATATATATATATATATATATATATATATATGCTTCTGTGTGTGTCTGTGTGTCTGTGTGTATGTGCGTGTTTAAAAATGTATATTTAAGTAGAGAGTATTCATGAAAACAAGTTTGATTACAAAGAACCGACAAGGTCTGTCTGTTTAATTTTTATTGTATTTTTATAGTGTGTATTGGAATCAAAATTGTGGATAAACTGTCCAAAGTTCATGTTTCTGCTGTTGTCTTTTTTCAAGTACTTTCAACCGTCTCAGTCATTTTCAAGAAACATGTCATGTCTACATCCTGGTATTTTTCTAAATACATTCTTATTGTTCAAAGTAGAGTCCAATAGTGTTATAAAAACGTCGAAGTATTCCAGTAAGATATCTTTAATCATTTCTAATATACAACGGGTTAATCTAACAATTGTGAAATTTTTCTGTTACACTTAGTACATATATATATATATATATATATATATATATATATATATATATATATATAGAGAGAGAGAGAGAGAGAGAGTAATATGAATAAGGTATATTTAGGCAGCAAGTATTCATAGCAAGTATTCATAGCAAGAACTATATTGTCTTCCAATTTTCAAATAAGATGTGTCAGTGTATTGTACTCAAAATTGTCGATGAAAACTATCCGAAGTTTATGTTTGCGGCGTTGTTTTATTCAAGTACTTTCGACCGTTTCAGTGATTTTCAAGAATCAATGTAGTAGGCAGAATTCCTTTGTCAACATCATGGTATTCTTTGTAAAGCTGAAAATTTGAAATAATCGATGGTAACGTCATGTATAAAGGTTACTGGAAAGAGGCCGTACCAAAAAGAATGTTTTTATTATATATATATATATATATATATATATATATATATATATATATATATATATATTATAAGTTAATAGACTTAAAATATGGTTTTTAAATTTAGCACTATTTTGTAAAAATAAAAATATCTATAAGAACACCGGATTATATATCTTACTGTTCTTTCTTTTTATTAATATATATATATATATATATATATATATATATATATATATATATCTGAGATGAGGTATTATGATTATTTACATTATTTGGACTGCTATCCATATCTTAATTGCCATATTCACAACCTTTCGTTTGTTGAACGCTCCGGCCTTCTTTAGATGATTGGAATTTCGAACCAAACCCTTTATTTCGTCCACCGGAGTAGATTGTTCTTGTTCCACGTCTCATGCCTCTTCCGATGTCTCAGTTATTTCCCTCTAACTCAACTCTCCAAGTTTTGGGGTTCACTAATGCTATAACCTAGTATTGAACTCACACTAGTCACTGGATCTAACCAACGGCTTTCTCTACTGGACCATGTGTCCTTGAAGACATCCGTGTATGAATTTCTCGGACTTATAAACCTAATGTCTCAGCAATCATTTTTTACCAGTGCTCATATTGCAATTTTTCCTTTATTATTATTCTATATTTTTTACCAGAGCTTATATTGCAATTTTTGTGTTGTTATTCATTGCTTTTCTCTAGCACTCATTATTGGTTCCCATATTGTATTCACTTCTATTCTTGGTCGACTCAGGAGATTTTTTGGCCTACCATATGTACTGATTCCTTAACTTAGAGAGTTGAGTTAAAGGGAAGATAATTGCGACATCCGGAAGAGGCATGGTACGTGGAAATAGAACAATCTACCCCGGTGGACAAAATAAAGGGTTCGATTCAAAATTCTAATCCCCTGAAGAAGGCCGGAGCATACAACGGCCGAAACGTTGTGAATATGGCAATGAAGATGAGAACAACAGTCCGAATAATGTATATATATATATATATATATATATATATATATATATATATATGAAGTGCATTCCAGAAGTTTCGAAACTTTTTCAAAGAGAATCAAAACACTAATCACCTGCAAAGTAGGGTCCTCTGACTTCAATGTAATTGTTATAGTGCCCCAGCCAATTTGTGAAGGTCCCATGGAAGTCATTTAAAGTGAAGATGTTCAGGCCTCTTGTCTTGTCACAATCTCCTTCATCTTCTCATTGTCTTCCAAACAACTACCCATGAGATTCTCCTTCAGATTGGGGAACAACCAAAAGTCACTGGGAGCAAGGTTTGGACTGTGGGGAAGGTGAGAGACACCTTTGTTCAATGCCCATCTCTGTAAACAGAAAACTTTATAACATAGAGAGCTTCCAAATTGTTTTCTCGTCCCGACTGCATTCTGCAAACTAGTCAACTGTGACAAGCACTGTTAAGTAGGGTGTACTCAAAGCGCTGTTGCATCCGTCTTCTTTCAGTCTGGAATAACAAAAGTTGGCAGGTTAGCTTAATAGATATATAGCAATAAGATACTAAAATTACACTAATCTAGGATAGTTATATATCTACCTCTCATAAAACAGTTTCAAAACTTCTATAATATATATATATATATATATATATATATATATATATATATATATATATATATGCTGTTACATTAGAATATGTAAATATCCACTACAAAATTGTATGTTTTGTGTCAGCGTTAAAATCAAATGTTTCTTCAGGTGGCTAACAATGATGGTACCAAACGATTTTATTCAAAATTTTGATTAATCAAACACTACTTCACTTTCCGTTTTTGGAAACTTTTCCATAAAAGGTAAAAATGATTTATATTAAGAAAAAAGAAAGAAGATAAATCAATAAAAATAAAAATAAAAAGGAAAGAGGAAAGAAAAGAAAAAGAAAAAGAAAGTCAAGAGAAAGCAAAGGAAATTAGCCGTACTAAAAGATAAAAAAAGAAAAAGAAAGTCAAGAGAAAGCATAGGAAATTAGCCGTACTAAAAGATAAAAAAAGAAAAAGAAATATATTAAAAAAATGAGAATGTATTTTGCTTTTGAAACCAAATTAATCGATCAATCGTCAGTAATTTACAAATTGCCTAAGGAGACGTATCGTTATATATTGAAACACGACTGCAATTGTGTAACGACCCTGATATGTTTTTGTTGTAATATCCTAATATATATATATATATATATATATATATATATATATATATATATATATATGTAAAAGGCAGGTTGTGTGTGTGTGTGTGTGTTCGAATGCACAGCCGCAATTTTCGACGGATTTGCACCAAAATTTACAGGCACATGCTCCAAGTTTGCGCGAAGGCCAAGACCGACTTTGCATTTCCCAACTCCCATCGATAGCGGAAATAATCGATTTTTTTCATGCTTCTACGTCAGTTTTCATGTAGTTTGCGGCCATTTTCTACTGGCCAGAGTGAGAGCCTATAGCTGGGTGCTCACGAATAGGCAGGAAGATTCTATTGGCCAGCGTGAGAGCCAACAGCTGACTGACACGAATGTTAACTAGCATGCTAGCATGCAAAAAATATCGATAGCTGCATTCGTCACAATTGGGAAAAATTTAAATCTGCATGGCACTTTACTCCAATTGGCTCATTCGCTTGCTTAAACTCAACGTTGATTCTGATTCCGCAGAACTGGGTTGGGTGTGAAAAAGTATTTGTTGTTAACATTCTTTTTCCATTCAGTTTTTCCAGTTACGAATCCTTTTTTAAAGCTGATCATTTTGTGTTCATTTTGTTTAGTTCTTTTTTTCGTAACAGATTTAACGTTTAGTATAGAGCTTAGAAAAAATTCGCAGTGTGAGATAGGCAAGAAATAAGGCATGTAGGAACATCAGCACAGCAAAGGGCACTCCTTTAAAGGCAAGGAAGGGCAAAAATATTTGAATCAAGCACAGGCAACGCCGGGCCATGCTGCTAGTATCTATCTATCTATCTATCTATATATATATATATATATATATATATATATATATATATATATATATATATATATATATATGTATGTATCTATGTATGTATGTATGTATATAACACCATAGCTATAACGGATAAATCTAAAATTTAAAAATAATTCTAACTGAGCGCTTTCACGCGTGTTTTTAAAGATTACCATCACAACGAACACAGTTACAATAATTTTGTCTTTGTAATTCATCCCCTGAGGATGATCTCGGAGGAGATCGAAAGTACTTGATTTAACAAAAACTACGGCGCCTTCTTTGATTAATTTCAGCTTAACATCAAGAATCTAACAGGAGGGCTAAAAAGGATTATTATAAAACTAAATAGACATAATATGTCTCTACTATTCAACGAAACATGCTTCAATGAAGATATGCTGGCTAAATTCATACACACACACATATACATATATGTGTATGTGTATGTACGTGTATCTATTTATCTATCTATCTATCTATATGTGTGTGTGTGTGTGTTTGTGTGTGTGCAGGCGATACAGATAGAGTATATCTGTAAAAGGACAATATGGTGAGTATAAAGGAAAACTTATACTCTTTCGTCGCCGTATAGTTAGCAAAATTCAGAGTTGTACTAAACGGCGGGGAACAAAATGTATATATATATTATTAGTAGTATAAATTTTAGCACTGTTATTTTACGTCAAGCCTAGTTTTATTATCACCAGCACTCACTGTGCGCTACTCATAAATTGTGTGTATCCGGCAGGCAACAGTAAATATTTTGGGAAGACATTTAAATTCAAAAATAACAACACGTTCATGTTCACGTGACCTCGAATAGATTCAAAAATGTTGAAAACTAATTAATGCCTCATAGAGAGACACAAAAAAAAAAATCATAGAGGACTTTTAATTTTTGTCAATGACACGAAATGTGAACATTTCCTTCATAGATCTCAATTCGAACATATGTAACACACGCTGACACACATATACACGCACACGCGCAATGACACACTTTCACACAAACACACAGACATACACACACCCAATGAGTCACAAATAGACACACACATGCACATGTGCAATGACGCACACACACACACACACACACATATATTTTGCAAACACACATATGCAGGGTGGCTATAAAGTCACTATACAGTTACATATAATAATAAAGCAAAGAAGAATTAGAAAAAAAAAGCAAATCAATATACACGACACAGAAACAGGTTCACGACTGTAGCATATAAATCTCAAATTAAGAAATTCCCTTCATGCAACATTTCCAGGAAGATGGCTGGGACAACGTGTCGCTCACCAGATTTGACCCCGAAGGATTTCACTATATGGGGAATTATCAAAGATTCCGTTTTTGAAAAGAAAAATAAGAGAAAGTACTTTCCAAGTACTTTCGATCTTCTCCGAGATCATCCTCAGGGGATAAATTACAAAGACAAAATTATTGTAACTGTGTTCGTTGTGATGGTAATCTTTAAAAACACGCGTGAAAGCGCTCTGTTAGAATTATTTTTAAATTTTAGATTTATCCGTTATAGCTATGGTTATATATATATATATATATATATATATATATATATATATATATATATATACACACATACATACTAGCAGCTTGGCCCGGCGTTGCCTGTGCTTGATTCAAGAAAAGAGAAATATCGATGACCTCAAGCAATTTATTCGAGATGCATTTGCAGACTTAAGTCGTCAGAACCATTTGTGTCGCAACATTTGTCGAAGCGTTCTTTCATGTTGTAAGGAAGGCACTGAAGCAGGGAGCTTGCTTTTCGAACAATATCAGTAGTTAATTTACTTTTGTTTACCATATCATTTTATTGTTTTTAACCAGAATTAACCAGAACCATTTTAATAATAACTTTCTGGGCTGTTGATTAATTGCTTTGTCTTGACGGCTATTGTAATCACAGTGAGTCCCCCGTATGCGCGGGGGTTAGGGACCAGAACAGGCCGCGAATAGAATACGCGAATACTTGTAACCCCCACTAAAAGTGCTTATAAGTACCTACTTTGATTGTTAAAACCCTATATGCCTTAAACTTTTATCTTAAACACTTTAGAAACATTTCAAACCCTTTTAAAACATTTTTGAAAAATGCAATTGGTGACCATACACTTAGCGCAAATTTTCTTTCATACGTACAATAACCGTTTTTAATTACGCATAGATCGATACAACCATTGAAAATACTGTATAAAATATGTGCAACGAGACAAAAAAAAGTTTAAAACATTTTCTAAAAACAGAACTGTGATGATGCCCCAGACTTAACATAAGCCACTTTTAAAACCCCAGCCCCTAACAAAGAACAGAATCCAAGGACTATTTTTGCGTTTGTTTTTTATTAGGTTGGTGCAAAAATAATGACGTAATAATGTCGTTTTTTGACGTATTTTTTAACGTCAAAAACGACATTATTACGTCATTATTTTTGCACCAACCTAATACACTGAAGATGTACAATTCTGCCATTTTTTACCATAAAAATGGACTGCTATATGTTTTTGAAGTCACTTAAATAATAGGAAGATTATACAAGAATATTTTAAATATGTTCTATTGAAAAAATACGCGAATCCAGGTTGTTCTCAGTGAATAATTTGTACACATGTTCTTCAGAAAAACACGCGCGAATATTCGGGGCTTCCACGAATAACAAGTACTAAAGAAAAATCCGCGAATTTGTGAAACCATGAATGCTGAAACGCGGATAGGCGGAGGCTCACTGTAACTGTATAGTAAATTTATTGCCACTCTGTATTACACACATATACATATATATTACCCATACTTACATACACAGACACATATTGCACGTGCTTACCACACTAATACATACCTTGCATTTCTACTCATTAATAACAGAATTGTTTATTTCCAGGTAAACTGACATTTGAGTGTTCAAAGACTTCAAACGTAATCAGCAGCGACTTCTTTTGAAAATGGGAAAAAATTGGCATCATGGTCTTATCAAGAACCTGCAGAAAAAAAAAGAGTTTAGCCCCCAAGAACATTCATGCTGGCATGGTTACTATCTTAGAAAATGACGCCCCAGCTTTATCAACAGTGCAAAAGTGGGCAGCTGAATTTAGGAAGTGTAGGTAGAATCTTGAAGATGACCCAAGGTCTGGTCGTCCTGCAACTGCCACCACCGAGGGAAACATTAATTGTGTTCACTACATGGTGACGGATGACAGGTGATTGACTACGAATCAAATAATCACTGCTGTTAGCAGATCCCGTGAGAAAGTTGATAATATTCTGCACAATGAATTTGGCATGACAAAGGTTTCTGCTCGGTGTCTTCTGACACCTGATGAAAAGCACACAGGCCGAGCATTATGACAATGCTCCAGCACATAAGTCCTTGGTTTCAATGGCTACTGTGCGTGACTATAGCTGTGAACTAGTTGATCACCCTCACTATTCTCCTGCTTTGACTATAATCTGTTCCCAAACATGAAAAAGCACTTGGCTGGGAACCAGTATGGCACTGATGATGTCATATCTGATATTGTTAACATTTTGACCAATCAGATATCAGTTTACCTTGAAAGATACAATGCAGTTATTATTAAGAAGAATTGAAATCAATGCATGCAAGATTTCACACAGCGCTAGCATTACTCTTACATAAGAAACCTATTAACTTTTCAGCCTATCCTCATAGTACACTGGTCCTAGAAGGGCAGCTAGGGAGGGACATTTTGATCCTTGATAAAGTGTACAAATATTAAACGGACAACCATAGAGAGACATTTTGATCCGAGGCACAGTGCGCAGATACTACACTAATCCTAGAAGAACAGGCAGGGAGGAACATCTTGATCCTAGGTACAAAATACAGACACTACACTGATCTTAGAAGGACAGGGAGGGATATTTTCATCCTAGGTACAGTGCACAGATACTACACTGATCCTAGAAGAACAGGGAGGATGGGACATTTTCTCCCTAGGTACAGGGCATAGATACTACACTGGTCCTAGACGAACAGCGAGGAAGGGATGTTTTGAGCTTAGATACAGTGCATAGATACTACACTGAATATAGGACAGGAGGGAAGGACATTTTGACTCCAGGTACAGTGCACAGATACTACACTTATCTTAGACTGACAGAAAGGGAGGGATATTTTAACCCTATGCAAAGTGCACAGATACTACACAGGTCCTAGAATACAGAAGTGCCAAACCATACGTACAATGCTGTGCTTCTTTTTCTTTTAAGTGCTATGTCCCTTCAGGACTTAGCCGATCACGGCTCTTCACAACTTCCTATCCTTCATAGTTCTAAGCATTTCCCTTTTACATCCCCTTCCGGTCACTGTTCTGTCATACACACACTCGTTCGGTATGTTACCTTCCCTTCAATATGTCCTGTGACAAACAAAAACTAATAAAACCAACTGTAAAATAAAAAGACCTTGCCGCCAATGTAGTCACAATCATGAGTCCAGTAACTCATCGGAGTCGCTGGGACATTACATATACTGAAGCCGCAGTAGAAGTAGTGTGTTTTCGGCAAGATAACCTGATATAGCCCAACCCTCTCCTAGCTGGTCCGAATTCAGACTTTTTATTCTCCTAGACCGGTTTCCAACCAAGGCTATAGAACCCAGTCTGCCCTGCTATTTACCCATAGCTGGGAGGAGAAAAGATGAAATCATACCTTTCCCAAGGGTGTTAGCACGTAAGTGAATCTATGCTTAAATTCATAGAATATAGGTACCAAAGAAGAACGCTCATCAAAAAAATTACCTTTTTATATATATTAATAAAAAAAAATATTTATAGAAAAGGCACAGGGAAGCTACATTACAGCGGTGGGAAAGTGACTGAAGCAGATATGCCAAGTTAGGACCAATAACATTGCAAATTCTTCCTTTTTTATATTTGATTAAGAATTTCTAGAAACATAGCAGAAGTGCCAGGTCAGATGTGCCTGCAATAATCAAGGCATGGCTTAATTTATAATTTTGTGATAGATTTTTAACCTTTGACAGCTGAATATATATATTTTTTAAAGACGTGAGTGTTATTTATAACTAGACCACCCATGAACCAGCTGGGTTTCTTTTATAATAGTTCATGATACAAAATTATGAAGTAACAATATTATCAACCTTATTATTAATTAAACATTTTAATTTATATTTAAAGATAGTAAAATCTTTATTTTTTTCACTGGACTTCATAGTTAACACATTGCGTAAAAATTGGGAGTACGAAGTTAAAACAAGTGTAGTCTTTTTTTCAAAATAATAAGTATATTTTTTATTATACATACTTATATCTATTTCTTTATTTACTATCAATTCACCTGACACAGTCTCTTCACCTTTCAAGTAGTTGTTTGTAAAAATAAAAAAAGCTCTAATGTAGTGTATTGCGGGCAGGTTAAGGCGCTTCCCAACTTATTGCAGGCGTTAGTAACGTTGGAGTTTGAAATTGGGAATAAGTCTCCTGAAATACTCGCAACAAAAGTGAATCCACGTAAAAAATGTTGAGACAAGAACCAATATATATGTACAAACAAATTATGTATTAACAACAAAGGTATACAAGTGACAAAGACAAAGATGTGTGTATTAAAAGAATGTGAAAACCTTTTAGGTCAAAACTATTTGTAGTGAGTCAATGTGTGTACGTACGTGTGTGTGTATGCATAGTTCATGCGTTTCCCAAAGCGAACGCGTTCTCTGCGAAAGGTTACATGTTGACGAATAAGCGGATAAGGTAAGAAGAGAATGAGAAAAATATCACAGAGTATTTATAGTCCGGAGAGCGTCCCCTAGTAGCAGTTTTGAAAATTAGGAGGGGTTTAACCCGACAAGTGTAGTGAATTGTATAAATGTATGTTGGGTCATGCATATTTAACTTTACATGATACTGTTGTTATAATGTATTATGAATGTTTATTATTGTTCACACGCATAAAAGTTGAAATATAATATGCAAGTGTTTGTTTATATAGGCTGATTGCTATAAGAATGTGTATCTGTCGTAACCTAGAGAAGGTTACTAAATAGAATAATCAAACGAAGGTTGGTAATGACCGATAACACTAGAACAAGAACAACACATATAAGATTCGCCAGCGGCGCGTAGAAGTAGTAGTCAACTGCTAGAAGTGAGTCAAGTGAATTCCACAATGAATCTCCAACTCTAGGATATCTACCAACCGCCCTACGCGGTGAGATGTAGCACAAAGCCGAATTTAATGTGGTGTATCCTAGCCCGTAGGCTTGGCCAAAATTTCCCCGTAGACGTCGTATAAAACGCGGGCAAGTAACTGTTTCCCGAAACAAGACTCTGCCCTTCGACATAGCCTCGTCTGGGGATCCTCTTTGCCCAGAGGCAGAGAGTTTGACCAGCTCAGCTGGAGACGAATCTCCAACTCTAGACCAACATACAGTATTTACTATCGTATTTATGTGAATGGGGACGTACCCATTGTCGTCCGTAGATATGCTACAACAGTGTCAAAAACCAATACTGAATTTCCTATTAAATGCCATAAAAAGCAAAAATCGACACCAGCTCAAGAACACTTTGTTTAATTTGAAAGAGATTCAAGGTACAGTATCCTCCTAAATTGATTGTGATATTATGTATCGCTTAAGCTGTATCTAGTGAACACATATAGATACATACAATATTAGAGTTTTAACATTATGTAGATACATTTTATATAGAAATCTTTTATAGTAAATGTACAAAACATTTGTATCTCAGGTAGGGATTTGGTTTCCTGAGGTTCCTTTTAATCAGTCCTGTTGTGATACTAACACCTCCACGCTTGCTCTTTTATCATACATGAACGCTCCTTTGCCTCTATCGAGTTACATTCTCCTAATTTTTGAAACCGCTACTAGGGGACGCTCGCCGGGCTATAAATACTTGGCGATATTTTTTCTCGCTCTCTTCCCACCTTATCCGCTTATTCGTCAACTTCTTGCGAAGAACGCGTTCCCTTTGGGAAACGCATGAACTAACCGCACACACACACACACACACACACACACACACACACACACACACGTACGCACGTACGCACATTCACTCACTACACATACTTTGGACCATTAGGTTTTCACATTCATTTGACACACACACACGTCTTTGTCACTTATAACTCTTTATTGTTAATATTAGGTTGGTGCAAAAATAATGACGTAATAATGTCGTTTTTTGACGTTAAAAATACGTCAAAAACGACATTGTTACGTCATTATTTTTGCACCAACCTAATACATTATCATTGTACATATATATTGGTTTTTGTCCTTTCTTTACATTTCTTTACGTGAACTCACATCCTGAGTCTACCATGTTTCTTGTGGGCATTTCAGGAGACACACGCGTTTATAGCTCAACGCATACACCAGCCCGCAACACCTACTAACCCCTTCCGCTTGCCTCTTACTAATTGTACCCTGCCACTTTTCACCTACTCACTTCCTGTAATAGCGACTGGATATAATTAAAGGGTTCGTTTTAGCCATTCGACTATCTTGTCCTTAATCCACCGTAATCAGCGATGCAGATAACTTAACATGGTGCCAGAAAAAAGGATTAAAACAAGGTGAATACAAAATAAGTGTAGACCCCACGGTACTTCCAGTTGTGCATCCACCTCGGTGAGCCCCCGTGGCTCTGAGAGACAAGTTCAAGACTGAACTGGATTTCCTCATAGCTCAAGGTATAATAACTCCTGTAACAAAACCCACCACACAGCTCAACTCATTTGTCTGCACCACAACAACTAATGGATCCATCAAACTCTGCCTGGTCCACAGAGACTTGAACAAAGCCGTTTTACGCCCCCACTTCATGACTTCAACTTTTGAGGACGTCATATCAAGACATCATGGGGCAAAATGGTTCACTATGTCAAGTCAAGCTATTGGCAGATGAAATTGGACAAGGAATCAAAAAAAGTCACGATTTTCATCAGCCGATTTGGCAGGTATATATGTTTAACAGGTTTCCAATGGGTGTGAAAAGTGCCCAGGGCGAATTCCAGCGTGACATGCTTGAGAACTTTGAAGACCTAGAAATGTTTTCTTCATCTCTGATGACACAATTATCTACGGCTTTGAAGATGAGAGTAACCATGACATTGCCCTCAACAAACTACTCCAGCGAGCTAGAGAAATAAACTGCAAGCTCAAACCTGAAAAGCTTGTAGTAAGAGCATCCGAAATTAATTTCTTCGGTCATTTTATATCAAAGGACGTTATAAAACCAGTCTCGAATAAAGTAGAAGCCATTATACACATGCAGCCACCCGCAGATGGAACGCTGTTGGCAAGCGTTCGTCAATTACCTCAACAGATTCTCCTCTCACTTTGACTAAACCACTTCGCAATTTGATGTCAAAAGGTAAGAATTATCATTGAACTTTTAAAAGATAAGCTTTAATATTAATACAATACTTAAATGCAGCGATCAATTTCGAGTTCTTCTGTAGTTTATTGTTGACTATCGCATACGGCAGCAGCATGCCACGCAAAAAGAAATCTTATCAGGGGACCAGATTGTAATTAAAAGAGCCAATGCTTCAGCGAGGAAAAAAAAGTCACGTGTAAATGAAAACCCAGATCAAACGACAGCCAGGAGAGCTTCCAATGCTGAGAATATGCAAAGATTTAGGGACTATCAAACTCCCGAACAAGCCGAAGACCCAAACAAGAGAACCCCTCCCACCCAGCAACTAGCTTAATTGCCGCCTGATATGATATGGTATTTAAGCTAGTATTAAATATTTTATACACTGACAATATTCATTTCTTGATAATGACAAGAACTGAAGAAAAACATACATTTGAGATAGTTTATTCACAATTTTAACAAAGAGAAAGATACATTTTGACAGTGTGGTTGTATGAATCAACACTACATAGTCACTGTCAGCTTCATGCTTCAGTGTGATCTTGTGGGAAATAAAATCCCTAAATGAAATAATAATAATGAATACAACAAAAAAGAAAAAGCAAAAGAAATACATTTCCCCATGATGCTACTAATAATGGAACCGGAAATTTTATTACCTCACCTGGCCTCGTCAAACGCCCGTTAGATGGCGCGGCTTAAGTTCTATAAAAAGACAAAAGTTTCCTTCCTCTTGCTCCAAAATTTAGTAGAACGTAATCAATGTTGTCCTCTCGGGATTATGTTTGTTTCCCCGGTCCACTGACGACTGGGGTCGCTTTTCCACTTTCGAATGCATAGCGTTCGCACGTGTCTTCCAAAATCTCCACCTATGAAGTAAAAACCTTTTCTTTGGTCGTTCCAACTCAGTGCAAGGCTGACGTGAGCTCACCCATTATAACCATGCTTATTATGACTTGCCCTAATTTATTTCTGCGCCAGAAAAAAAACCTCTCTTACCACTTTCCAATGCAGAGCATTCAGTCGTATTTTGCAGCTCCACTCATGAAGTAAATAATTTGGTTGTTCCTACTCAGCGAAAAGCTGACTTGAACTTGACCATTTTAAAACCATTCTTATAGTTACTTAACCTTAACTTAATTATGGACCAGAAAAAGGAAACGGACATAGCCTTTGTTTCCCTACAGTCACCATAAAAAAGAATAAATGGTCCGTAGTAGAAACCAAGTTTTGTATGCTTCTTTAAATTGTTTATATGTGAAAACACACACACACACGCGCGCGCCCCCCGCGAACACACACACACACCAGCACTCAACCTTTAAATTCTATAATATCCAGACTAAATGCCACTATTTCTAAAGTGGTCTGTCTGTTTGTCTCCTCCTTTGATTGAACCAATTTTCAAGTCATGGGTCATTGAAAGGTTAAAAGCAAATGGGGGAAATGGGGGAAAACATGCCCAACTCTATTCCCAGTTATAGTTCCAAATCAAATACCAAAATTTTTAGAACCAAAGAAACGAAAGAACAGTATATAAAATAAATGAACAAAATAATAAACAAATATCCTTTCATAATTCTTTTTGATTCTTTATTCCTTAGAGCAGTGCATATGTTACGACCTGCCAATACCCCATACATAATGAACTATTCCGTTTTGATAGCGAGAAAAAAAACGTATCAGAGACGTTTAGTTCAGTCAGAAAAAAGAAAGAAAGAAAGAAAAAAGAAAAAGAAAGAAAAAAGTAAAAGAAAGAACCAGAAAGAAAAAAAGGTAAAGAAAGAAAAAGAAAGAAAGAAAAAAGCAAAAGATAAAAGAAAAAGAAAGAAAAAAGAAAAAGAAAGAAAAAGAAAAGGAAAAATAGAAAAAAAATAGAAATAAAGAAAAAGAAAGAAAAAAGAAAGAAAAAGAAAGAAAAAGAAAGAAAGAAAGAAAGAAAAGAAAAAGAAAGAAAAGAAAAAGAAAGAAAGAAAGGGATCATAGAGAAGGCAGTAACAGTTTCTCATGTGTTTAACATCTGCTTTGCTTCATTAAAATGGAAAACTTATCAATTTTAAATCTTTTTATTTATACCTTCTTGCTTCTTTAAATAAATAACCTGGATTCATATTTACTATAGCTGCTATAGTAAATATAAATCCAGGTTATTTATTTAAAACTTTAACTAAATATTGCTATACTATAGCAATATTTTTTTAAAGTTGTTAAGCTCAAATATTAAACAATGTGATTAGGGAAATTTCTACAGAAACATAGAACTTGCTAGGAGCTTCAATCATTAACTGTAAAAATATGATTCATCAGAAAATTAAAATCGTAAAACCATAAATTTCCACAGGTTACCCATTTAGCAAATAATATGAGGTCATGACAATGCATTCATTAGATGTAAATAAAACTAAGAAACTATTCTGGATATTCAGCAATAAATTCAAATACACTGTGAAATTTTCACGAGTATTGTTAGTCTGAATAATTTTGTCATTAGCAAGAAACATATTCAACTCATTCAAAAATTATTCAATTAATTCCCAAAGAGATCCAATGTTAACTACTGGTACAAATATCTGGGAAGCTATATCGGATACTGAACACTCTTCCTGTATAAATATAACAAATTTTAAACAATTATTTTTAAATTTAAAACTGTTGAATATATATATATATATATATATATATATATATATATATATATATATAATTATTTATTTAAAAATATGATTCCAACACGCTACATAAGAGGTCTGATGTTTCAAAACAAGAGCCAAAAACTTCAATATAATTATTTGAATTAAATTGAGTTAAAGTAAGCTCTCTTCCATCTTCAAGTGAAATTTTTTTTCTCTTGTTTTGAAACATGAGACCTCTTATGTAGCATGTTGGAATCATATTTTTAAATAAATAATTATATTTATGCTCTACTTTTGTATCGAGCACTATTTTTAAAAAATAGTAACAAAAATACTAAAGAACTTTGGATTATTTACCTAACCAGTTCTTTCCTATTTTCTATATATTTTCACACACATACACACACACATATATATATATATATATATATATATATATATATATATATATATATATACAAACAAATTTAATTAAAAACAACTGGCAAGGTCTATCTGTTTGATATTTTATATTTTTCCAATTTTCTAATAAGTTGTTACTTTTGAGTATTTGCTCAAAATTGTGGATAAACTGTCCAAAGTTGATATTTTCTTATTGTTTTGTTCAAGTATTAGGTTGGTGCAAAAATAATGACGTAATAATGTCGTTTTTGACGTTAAAAAATACATCAAAAAACGACGTTATTACGTCATTATTTTTGTGCCAACCTAATACTTTCAAACATCACAGTCATTTTTAAGAACCAGTTCTTTTGTCTGCATACTGATATTATTTGGTATACAGTGTAACCCGGATATAAGAGACCCGGATATAAGAGACCCGGATATTAGAGAGATTTTCTCTGGTCCCAAATTAGAGCCATACTTACCTAAACAAAATAGACCAAACCCGGATATAAGATAAACCCGGATATAAGAGACTTCTTCTCCAGTCCCGGTAACTCTCTTATATCCGGGTTACACTGTATACACATACACAGATATATATGTGTGTGTCTGTGTCTATGTGTGTAATCTAAAGATCATTTGTGGTGTGAAACTGACAGTAGACATACAGTGTTGATCCCTGTGTCCACATTGTTTATATTTACAAACAATCTATCTATAACACTGAGCACACAGCCCGAAATTGTTTCAACAATCTTTCCAAATAACCAAACATCAGATATTTTTGAAAGGTTTCTTTATTGGGCTAAGAACTTGTCAGGCCCCTTTAAGAAGCTTCCTGAATCTAAAATATTTTTAACCTTTTTTTTTCTGTTGAAATTAACTTTACCTCTGATTATCCTTATACTCCTCCCCTCAACGTCCTTTCAAAAACTGAACA
Organism: Acanthosepion lycidas; assembly: GCA_963932145.1. Classification (NCBI taxonomy): domain Eukaryota; kingdom Metazoa; phylum Mollusca; class Cephalopoda; order Sepiida; family Sepiidae; genus Acanthosepion; species Acanthosepion lycidas. The sequence goes on along the minus strand of OZ010605.1, from coordinate 57,544,158 downwards.
TGTCATATTTGTCTACAAGCACAATACATTTGTTGCTGACATATTTTCCACAGTAATCAATGATGGCCTGTCTATGTTCCGGTTTATCATGGCATGAATAAAAATAACTCCCCACCTTCACCCTCTGAGCTTACTTTTCTATTTAGCACAGATCTGATATTTAATCAATAATCAAGACATACCCATAAACCTATTTTTAATTCTGACCATATGTTTCCACCACACTTTATCTTTTGGAAAAGAGATAACACTTTACTTTTGAAATTTTCTTAAAAATCATTTAATTGCCACCTACTTACCATCGTCTGAAGAAGTACAATCATAGTATTGAAACATTAAAGCTTTTGTGTAGCAATTTCAATATTTTTTTATTATAAACACTTATAATAATAATAATAATAATAATAATATATACATATGCTTGAGGATGAAATGGAACTAATG
>OZ010605.1:57278714-57541214 GCA_963932145.1 Acanthosepion lycidas | reverse complement strand
CAGTAAACAAACATCAGGTGCAAAGCTTTGAGTGCTGGAAAGAAAGTAAAGGTTTTATTTGTTTAAATATTTAAACCAATGAAAAAGAAACAAGAACAAAAAAAAAATGGTCTGGGAAGAAAGAATAATTAAAGGAAGGAAAGAAGAGGGGGAAAAAAAAATGAATAAATCAAAAAGAGAGAAACGGTTAAAACAGAACAAATAGACTTTTGAGGGGGTGCTAAAAAGTTCTCAGCCTAAACCACTTTCCGAATTATGATGAAATGATTTTTAAGGGCTTCTCCAACAGGCCAAGAACTTTCTATATTTTTCAATTGTGGGGTCCTGACAAAAACAAAAATCAGGCTCTCTTTTATTTGGCCTTTTACCATACCAGGATAATAAATATGAAGAGCGGATTTAAAATAACGATTTTATTAAGCATATGACAGCCCTTCCCATTATACATGTCTGTATGTATTAGTTTATTTAAAGATATGTTCGCCTATAGTCTGGTTCACACACCTCCCTGTTCTTTTGAACAGGAGTAGAAGTTTATCTCTTCTTTCCTGTTTACGAGTGGGTTTCCAGTTCCTTCTAAAGTCTGCTTCAAAGTTTCCGTCTAAACTCTGAAATTTTATTTACTTTTTTTTCAATAGGTGTACATAGGTTTACCTATCATTCTGTTCACAATAACCCCTCCACCATTCTTTTGAACATGAGTAGAGATTTATCCCTTGTTTCCTGTTTAAGACTGGGTTTCTGTTTCCTTCTAAAGTCATCTTCAACTCTATACTTCTAATGTCTCCACCTAAACCCTAAAATTTTATTTACTCTTTATTTAATTTGATTGTATTTCTGGTTCCTTCTAAAGTCTTTTCATTCCCTTTCACTCCCTTGCATCTTATTGGCATTATCGCCTTGCTTGGGGTGAATTGATTTTTAAAAAAATAAAGATTATTGCGATACACTCTTCCTCTGCCTCTTCATACTAGGTCTTGTGCCATACTAAGCTAATCTGAGCCTGGATTCTAAATGCTGATTTTTAAGGCCTACAGAGGATAATATTATTTTTATAAATTTGAATTTCAGCAGTCATCATTTCTATCCAACTAGAAACTAAATAAATTTCTATAGACAATCATTCATCTTGGTAAAAATTGTCTTATTTGAAAGACGTTTTGGATTATCAACTTTTGTTTGAATAACTTATTACCAGTTCCACAAACCGGAATAAATACTGATTTGAAAGAAATACAAAGATTTACTTGTTGTGGGGTCTCTTATATGTGACAGGGTGTTGCCAAAGGCACATTGACCAATATGATAGAATAACAGATGTTAAGTATTCTAATGGGTTCAATTCTCAGTGGTTCTCCTATACTTCTGGCCTTGTCCCCCAGCTAAATTTAGCTTTGTAAATATTCATAATAATTAATTCAACTTGAGGCAAAGTTAACAATTACCATAACAGCCTGTTGCTACCATTGCCTGGAAATACAAGATAGTTATGGGAGAATGACTTGCTCTCTTGTCCATCAAACATTATAGCCAATGTAAAGATATTTTCTCAAAAAAATTGATTGTGATAGAGAACAGGGATAAATAGGTTCATGCCTAACACAAGGAGTAAAGAACCAAGAGAACATCTTTTATGCGCTGTATTACTTTAGAACATGAACGATCATGTCTCTCCACAACTTCCTATTCTTTGTATCTGTAAACAATGTTTATTTTCTTACTGTCCTTCACAACCACATTAAGTTGGAACATTGGTTCCTGTATGATCACTGGAGTTAAGCAACATTGATAGATGGGTGACCACTTGGGAATAGCAGGTGCTGTAAATTTGGATTTACAGGTTGTATAAAGGGCTTATGGCCACATGATGTTTAAACACCAGTTCCTATATGATCACTGAATTTAAGCAATGCTGTGCCTGGTCAGTACCTAGATGGGTGACCGCTTGGTGCTTTAAGCTTGGATGTGTGGGTAATGTAATAGATAATGACTTGGAATTGTTAATCGGAGAGCCACATTCCAATTCCAGTTTGGTTCATTATATTCACTTACACGCAAATACCCTTCAGAAAGGTATGAATCCATATCTCCTCCCCTAGATATGGGTTAACTAGTAAGGCTTATATTACTATATCAGTATCTAAAAAAAAAATTCTTAAAATCTAAAAATATTTTCTGGCTTTAAATAGCCTGCAAAAAGTTTGATAAGCTATAGAAAAAGAATAAATCAGTTAATCAAATACCGACTAGCTGCACAAGCATTTCTTTTAGATTTATTTACATTCTCTAGAATATAAATGTATAGAAACTACCATGGTGATAAAGTGAGGGATCAATTTATATATTGCTTGTAATATAGAATTGATCCCCCACATTATAATTCCTTGTTTGTTTATCAAATTCTGATTAGCTATGAATCCACCTCTTTTCCCCGCAGCTATGGGTTAATTAGTAAGAATTGTATGACTAAATCATTATTATCTCCAAAATAAAAAATTCTTACAATATAAAAATATTTTCTGTTATAAACTACCTACAAAGGGCTGATAAGCTGTAAAAAACGGAGTCAATCAATTAAAGGTAGGTTCCCAGCTGACAAAATGACATTTTTGCAATGATATATATAGGTTACAAAAACGTGTCCTTTTCGTAGACTCCCCACAGCATGTTGCAAATATGTTTTAAAAGTTTATTATTACTACTTAAATAAAGATCTCTTTCTGATTCACAAATATGTTTCACTAGGTATGTCAACCAGTTGTGCGCACAAAGAAAGCAAAACTCCAAATAAAAAAGCTGTTTTCTGTGCAGGGACTAAAATTAGTTTAATAAATGTCAATAATAGTTATGTAAGAATTTTCCCAGTTGTGTGTATGTCTTTGGCAGTATATAGAGTGTAATGAATAAACCCAAGGCTCAAAATAACTGTTAAACAGCTTTTATTTGTGGTTGAAAGAGAGTGCAAAATAGCAGTATTTTGTAGGAAAAAAGTTGGGTTTCCCAGTTAACAAAGTTCTTTTCTTGAGTAGATGTTTTATGGAAAAAGATTTCTTCACTTGTTCCCCCAAGGAACGAGAAGCTGCTAGGACTGGTCTGTGTCTTCTGCAGCGAGGATTGTGAGTAGTTTCTCCTTTGGGTAGGTGTCTTGAAAGGAGATTTCTTTGTTTGTTCTCATGAGGAACAAGAAATCTCAGGTCAAACTGCCAGAACAGGCCATGTGTCTTTTGCAGCAAGAGTTATGAGTAGTCCTTTGAGCAGAGCCTTGAAGGTAGTGGCCACTGAAAAAGAAAAGTGGGGAAAAGAGGCTAGTCAACATTTTTATAAGTTCTGTAACTTCTGGTTGTTCCCTGCTGATTACTTCTGTTGCTGCTACTGCTGAATCAAGAAAAATAAGGAAGCCCCCACATACCACAATAGTCAACAAGTGAGATAGTTTCTATAGTTTAACAGAGAATAATTTTTCATCATAAAAACCTCTCATATTTTAGTTCAGATGAAAAAAAAAAGTTTTTTGGGCAGTTGCTAACTCCATAATCAAAATTGTAATATGCCATATTTAAAAAAATTACTCAGATCATAAAATATGAACGAATTACAAATAAATGCAAAACTTTAAAAAATACCATCACCATCATTATTATCATCACCACCAACACCATCATCAATATCATCAGCATCATCACCATCACCATTATAATTATCAGTCCCTAAACTGCATCAATCATTGGTGTGGGGTGTTGGCTAAAGGCTGAAGAAACAGATAACCTCCTCCAGGATGATCTGTTGTTGATGGGTTTCAGAAGTTCTGGCATTGCCATGTCTGTCCATTCTTTGTTGACGAGCTTTGCCGTCCCTGCTTGCGTCCACCTTCAATAGTGCCTTGCATGATGGTCTTGCAGAAGCAATTATGCCGTGTGATGTGGCCCAAATCATGATGTCTTCCAACGTTTAATAGCGGCAAGGAGAGATCCTTGTTGGCCTACAAGACTTTTGATCTTGACTCATACATAGACGTTGGTTTTCTGCTTCCAGTAACAGATGCAACCATCAGTTCTATTCTAAGAGTTTCTTTTCTTGCACTTCTCGCCTGTGGAATTCTCTTATGATTTCTTGCACCCCTGCCAATTACAATCTTCAAAAATTAATGCAATGCCAATTGCCATATTATATCTTCCTGAACCCTGTTTTTATTGTACTTTCTCTTCATTTCTTCTCACTAAAGTCTTCTTATTCTCTTTGCCTCCCAGCAACCCTTGCATTCTAGTAAATTTATCGCCTTCTGTGGGGTGAAATTATTAAAATAAAAAAGAAAAAAGAATATCTATTAAAAATGTATTTATGCACTTACATTTTATGCTGTTAAATTTCTTAACCAATTTTTCAAGTTTAAATATATGTTCCTATCCTTTAAGCCATTAATTTCTGAAATGTTTTTCAAAAATGTATTTAAGATATGCCTCTCACCTTGAAGCCATTAAATAAAATGTCTTTCAAAAATGTATTTGAAATATGCCTCTCTCCTTGAAGAAGCCATGTCTTTCAAAATTTTTTTTAATAAATGTCTCTCAGCCATTAAATATTAAAAAATGTCTTTCAAAAATGCATTTATGTCTCTCTCCTCCTTGAACCTAAATATGTTACTTAATCTTAGACATAGGGCTTCCGCTTAAGGTTGAGGGATGATCACAATCATATTCCTCAACCTTAAGCCATTTGTTAAAGTTGAGTATAATTTTTTATTGAGATGATCAAGATTGCTAGTGTATGTTTATTCCTCAACTCTTTAATAAAAACTGACCTACAAGAAGAAAATTAAAAGCTCCGAATACGGTAAAAAAAGCTATATAAGGAAGGATATTTAAATGTGCAAATCAATTTCTATATTCTCTTTAGTAAGAAATATAATTTTTAAAAAAGATAATTATTTTTTTTAATACCCACAGTTTTCTAGACTGTTTAGTGTTGAGTGATAGAAAGCGAAATATAAAAATAACTGTGAATTACTTTGCCATATAAATAAAAAATATCAAAAAGGAAAAAAAAGAAAAAAAAAACAGCTGTTAAATGAAGATAAAATAATTTAAATTTATCATTTTCTTAAAAGAAAAAAGTAAAACTAAGTAACGGATCATTTGGAAAGGAGTGTCAATGATAAATGAATTGAATGAATGAATGAATGAATGAATCATGCTTCTTAATTTTAAGCTTCTTGCAGCTTGAGACTCCCAATCAATGCCCGATATTTTTCAGAATTTTATTTTTTTTTAAAATAGAGAAAATATATTGCAGTAAAACAGAAGCTAGCTAACATGAAAAAAGAAAGCTAATAATATCTGTTTTAGTTTACTTACTAGAAGATAAACAAATAAGACAATTGAATAACATTTAAATGAAGGACAGATAGTATAAAAAAAAAAAAATAGCAGATAAAGTGCGCTTAAAACAGTCGCTGGCTTTTTTTCTGCGTATGTTATGCTAGACGTTGAAAACTGATTGTATAGGGAAGGAAGAACCTGGTTTCTCCCCCTCTACTCAAGAAACAATAATAAATGAGGTTAGGGAAAGGAGAAAAAAAACAAACAAAACAAAACAAATAGTGGGTGACACCATTGCTGAAGCCAACCAACGGGCTTAGACTGGCGGTATTTTCAAACTTTCTATCCTAGACGACAACTTTGCTGGTTGGGACGGACGGCAAGACTTGCTATTTGTCTATGAGTCATCATCGTTTGTATTCAATGTCAGTTTTCTTTCTACCTTAGAAAAAGCAACAGTTTTTCTGAGTTTAAGACGTGTTTTATGTCAGTCGCTTTTACACGGATATTACAGTAGGGTAAGGCAATTGTTATTTTATATATTTTATTAAAAAACACAAAGGATCCTTTTTCTTTTCTTTTTTTTTTTGCTTGATTTTCCTAAAAACACAATTTGTCCTTTCAGAAATTCGTCCTAAAAATATAGATTTTTCTTTTTCAAAAAAAAGTAATTGTTTTTTAGATTTAGTTTTTATTAGCTGAGTGGTTTTTGTTTTTTGTTTTTTTCGTATATAATTTTTGCAAGCTTGTCGTGTAAAGTTTTTTTTATTAAATTAAAGTTAAGTAAGTCATATTCATATTCCTTTTAGTTTTGTTAAAAGAGTCTATATAAGAGTTCTCAATTTTAAATACTTAACTTTATTTTTGGATTATTTAATTTTAAAGAATACTTTTTTTAATGCAAAGTTGTAGTAAAAGTTTTACAAAAAAAAAAACCCTTTCAAATTATGCCAACAAAAATTTTTTTTTTAAATAAAATAACTGACCTTTTTACGTTTATTTACTTTTCTTTTCTTTTTTTTTTCAAAAATTAAAAGAATTTATCTCTTATTTTCCTTCTTTTTTTTTTTTTAGAACTGGTATTATTGTTTATTGATGTTTTTTCGTTTACTTTTTTTTGCATTTATTTTGTTATCGGTTTAAAAATTAAATTTTTTTTTTTACAAACCCTATCACATATTTTAATAATTTTTAGGCTTTAGCCTTTGTCTATCCAGTATGACCCCCAAAAAGAGTAAATATTCCCCCTTTATTAAGGAAGAAAAAAAGGGGTAAGAAAATAGAAATAATTTTTTACTGATTAAAAACAATTTACATTTACAAGGTATGAATGATTCAAAATTTTCTTCTAAAAAGCATAAATTTAAAAAAAAAACGGATTGTTTTTTTTTATTTTTTTATTTTAAAATATGTTTTTGTTCATTGAATATTAAATTTAAAAAAAAGACTATATTTGTATATAATTTTAAGTGCAAAAGTTTAGAAAAATTAAACTTAAACAGTTTAAAAAAAACATAGTTAACTTTTTTGTGTCACTGTGACAGTGTCCTGTCAACAAATTATGAAACTGAACCTTGTCGAGGTTGGCAATAAGTAGAACAACTTTTACAGTTACTACACTGCTCTCTAGAAAGCAATTATGGAAAAGTATTTTGCTTGGTGTTCATTCATCCACTCTTTTCTCCGTCAGCTGTCGTGGCACGCCAGTGACGAGACTTTTTCTTTCAATCAACAAACTGGTGATTTGACAGGTCACGAAGAGTTATGTCACTAGAGACTTTAAGCATTCGGGCGTGACTACCTTTTTACCGGGCACGCTTAGGAAACAAAACACTAACTAAAAAAAGTTACATAGTTCACTTCAACCCTAACAGTTGAATAATTGAATTTCCTTAACAAAAAAAACAAAATTAATTTCATGCTCGAAAAAATGAAGCCTTACAGTCTTACACTCACCATAGGAAATTTAATTCTATTTTTTCCATTAAAAAAAACAGAAAACAAATAGTTAACTTGGTAAGTAGGTGGTAAATCGCTCCTCTTTTGACTTTTTCTAAGCGTGCCTGATAAACGGTAGTCAAGACACTACAGTATTTCTACTGATGGTACTAAAACAAAAACCACAAAACCTTTTAAATTTAAAAAGGAATCCCAATATGTCCCATGAATAAAATAGGTTTACTAGACGTTTTTATTGGAATATTGAAGTCGTTTAAATTTCACGATTACCGTGTGAAGTTATTAGAAAAAAAACACCTGAAAACCGGGTTCAAATCTAGGTTGAGGCAGCTTATCCCGTACTTTTTTATTGTGTTAAAAAAGCACTTGTGGTCCCCTATGGAGTATAGGACTACATTTGTCTGTTTTCGGTGCGGGTTAGATGTCATGAATCTCTACTTCTTCCTTCATCCTATTCTAACATAAAATAAGTTTTAACATCCATTGGCAACCTTGACACGGACCAACATACAGCATAGGTTTGATTACAGAACCCCTCTCCCAAATTTTGAAAGTTTTTTTTTTCCCGCTACAACACACTCAATCACACAGAATTCAATCAGTTTCTTTCTTTCTCTTCTTTTCTCTTTCAGTAGTAGTAGTAAGTAATAATAATAATAAACTACATCTGTTGCATTATTGGGTTTCATTTCGGTTTCTAACGGTGAACTGTGAGCAATAACATTTAAAAAAACAAACGTCCTTAACGGATGTTGGTATTGAGAAAAAAAGACAGAGTGGAATTTTCATATTAACGGTAAAACAAGGAAATCTGATACCTCTCGTTTCGATCTGTCTTTTTGTCTTGTCTTAAAGCACCAGAAAAAATCCATTATGCAATTATTTTTTTTTTTTTTTAATATATTTTTATGACCAAAAATTTATTTTTAAAGTTTGCTATTTTATTTTTAAAATAATTAAATTTTAATATTTTATTGAAATATTTAAAAAAAAAAAACAGCAAAGTTTAAGAAAATTAAAATGTCCAGAATCATGACTCAATGTGATGGCCAGTATCAAGCTAAGTAATAACACGTGACTTTTGATCCCAATGAAAATCAAAATCACATGTTACTTAGCTTTCTTTCTCTCATTTTGTGATCTTGTAGTAAAGCACGTCTTTTTTCTTTTGTGATGCCATGTAATCTGTCCATTTTTAAATGGCATTCGATTCTCAATAAACCCAATACATATTTTTGTGGCCTTGTTAGTGCCATAAATAAATTCTTGCTTTGCCACGTTTTATTTCTTGATTCCTCCCCAAATTACAAATCTTGAATCTTCCTCCTTACCTACTTCTTCTTTATCCCAAGAAATTGCGCATTATTACTTATTTTGGTTTAACGAACCGTGTTAACGATTACTTCAAAATGTAAAAACATTTTAATTGGCAGTGAAAGATGGCTAAAAAAGACACTGTTGATTATTACTGCTAATTTATTTTATAATGCACTGACAATTATTTGCGCCACATGGCTATAAATAATTGTAAGTAAAATGCGCTCTAAAATAAGTAACTAAGTAATCGTTTTAAGTTCTGAATATCGGTCCCTTTACTCTTTAAAAATAACCCTATGCCTTTTTCTGTCCCTTTTTAAATGCTAGTTAGAAAGCCTTTGATCTTAGCATCTCTCTCTCTCTCTCTTCTCTCTCTCTCTGCTCGAATCTCTAAGCGGGTTTTCCGTTGCTGTCGACATTGATAGGAGAAAATCGGATGGATACAAATAAATGAAAAAAAACAAAAATCTCGTAAAATATACTTTTAGCAGTTATATTTTACGAGATTTAAATTTTACTGCTGGACACCAGAATAATAAGAACGAACTGAAAAATAATTCCAGTAATTAATTATTTGGGTCAATTTGGGATATCAGTTGTCTTGTGCATCTTCTGATATAATTGGTCGACTAGGAATTATTTTTAATCTTTTTTTTTTTTTTTTTAGTTTTCAGTGATAAAAAACTAAAAGGTTTTTAAAAATTTCATAACTCTTTAGTCTTTATGCATTAAAAAAATAGATACTTGTCACATGTGTCGCCACTTTTTAAATTCATTTAGCAATCTGAAAAGAAAATCAATCAAAAATATTTTCGATACCACGTCTCTAACTTTATCGAGAATCACCAATATGTAAAAATTAAAATGTGGCGACAGTAAAATAACCTTAAAAAAAGAGAAGGGTTTTTTTTTTCTTCTTTAACGGAATTTAAACAAAGCAGAATCACTGTCCCATCGGTCCCTTTACCCTTTAAAAATCTCTAAACCTATGCCTTTTTCTGTCTCTTTTTAAATGCTAGTTAAAAAAAAAGAAGCTTTTTATCTTAACATGCGTTAAATTTAAAATTTAAATCCATAAAATATTCTATGCGCGCGTGGCGCATAGAAGATTTTCGAGACATTATTTTTTTATTATTTAAAACTGATATATTTCATTTCATTCATTGACTATTTTGATAGCAGCAAACAAACTCAACAAACACATCTTGAAATATTTTATAATTTTCTGAATAAATGTTATTGTTATATTTGTTCACAAATAAACTCCCATTGATAAGGAATTCTGTATGTGCCATTTTCTTTTTTAAACCATGAAGATGGCGCCAGGTGGGGGGATCGTTATTGAGAATTTTTACCAAATAATCACTAAAATTTCTCTATTTCACCATTATTTCTCATTTTTTTCTTTGACCCGGCACATGACAAGGAAAGTAAAAAAAAAAATAAAGGTACCTAAGTTAATAATAAGCCCATGCCTCCAGAGGTCCCCCCACCTCCCCAAAAGAAATGCCGAGGGGGCTTGTGCAATTTTTCCACGGTATTGCCGTAATTACACCCACTTTTTAAACCCCGATCTTGTGTCACATTCGGTAGCGACGCGGACGTGCTGAAGAATAAATTCTTCAAGAGAATTAAAAATTTAAAATCTAAAAAATGAGTAAGATTTTTTTTTAAATGTTTAAGTTGTTAGTTACGAATTGAAATTATTAAAATTTAAAGTTACTGGTTTTTTAGTTGTTGGTTTATAACGGGTAGCTTTTTTTTTTCTTTCCTTTTTCTATCTGGTGAAAGAGAAAAAGAAGGAAATTAACGTAAAAAAATTAAGTCAGTTAGGACGGGCTGTTGAAAAGTTTTGGGCACAAAAAGAACCAACAGACAGTCTTTATTCCTTTTTTTAAGTACGGACTTCATTACGACAGTTGTTCTTCATGACACCCCGTCGCTCCTACCGCGCCAACATTAATTTATCAAATTTAAATTCTTTATCCATGCACCAGTTATTTTAATTTTTTTTATGAAAATTTTTCTTTTTCTTCCCAAGAGCTTCATACGACTATGAAGTATAATTATTTTCAACCACGACACTAGTGACTAGGGAGGGTTGGTAACTTTTCCTGGGAAAAAATATGGTTTTTAATTTCAATCTATTGACAAGGTCATGGAACTGCGGAAGTGTTTTTTAAAATCGTTACTTATTGCTTTTAGTGATTTAGTAAGCATAGCTTACATGAGGCACAAGGCCAGAATTATGGAGCGCCAAATGAGGATCGATCTTCCTATTTAATTTATTCGTAATTGATCTTATGAGACAAACTTGCTAACCACACACTACATCAAAGAGTCCAAATAGCAATTTACTAAGCATAGCTTAGATGATGAGATGTGACACAAGGCCGAATGTAGGGAGTACCTAGCGAAAAACAAACTCACTACTCAATTGTAATTGATCTCTAGTGAGGACAGCTTTTACTACACTATGTCGTAGTGCCCTTACTTAATGCGATTAATTTCCAAAATTAATCAGAAAACTTAATTTCTCATTACATTTTTTTTCTTTCTTTCATTCATTTTTTATTTTTGAAACCATGGCTTTTAAATCTTCTATATACTGGGTATTTCATAATTATTGAAACAAAGCAGCAGCCTCTCAGATGAGGAGATTTTGAGGACCTTGAGGAGGAACAGTGGTTCCAGCAGGATGGTGCTCCTCCACACACTGCTATTTTTACCATGGAATGGCTCTGTTAAAATTTGGGGGAGCGTCTCATCCAGTGCTGTAATTAAAACTTTAGTTCCAACCAAAGTCAGAAACAGTTATTTTTGATAGCCTTTCTTGGATACTATTGATATTGTCCACATCTGTCTTTGATATAATACCACTTTCAAGTAATGATAGGATATGGAGTGTTCCAGGAATAATGGCTGTAGCAGAGGCTTATAAACTAATTCAAATGGTAAATCACCATCAGAAGAGGACCATTCCAACTAACCAGAAAGTCTTTTTCATCAGTTCCAATAAATGTATTTTTATTCATTTCAGTGTTTTTAGTTTGAAGATGAGTTTAAAACTTTACAATAAACATTTGTTTAAAGGATTGACCAGTGATTCATTTCACGAAACCTATTTCTAAGTTTTGCAGTCATTAGTGTCCCTTTTTGACAAGTCAAAAATTGCATAATTTCACTAAATTTTAACATATATATAATGAGAAAAAGTATTTATATTACAGAGAAAGGAATTTATTGAATTCCTCATCCCAAAATGTTTCAATGATTCCATCATGTACTGGCAATGGATACTTTTTTTATGGCAAGTTCTGAATGGTATACATTTGACCTGTTTTTGCCCTGCTATCAAATTGAACTTCTGTCTGGTTTATATGGTTTAAATTTTTTTTTTTTATTGATGTACTACTGGAAAAAAATTAGCTTCATCTCTGGTGTTCTATGAATCATAGGAAGAAGTTTCAAGGCATTAACTATTGAAATGAAACCTGAACAGTCAAAACTCAGAAGTGCCCTTCTCTGTCATGTCTTCACTATTTAGTTTCTGAGAACAATTTTTCCCAATCTGTTGTAATACTTATTGATTTCATTAGTATTATATTTCTTTTACTTCAAGACTACTACCTATATATGATATTACATTTGATTTTTGTTAGAAGCCTGAATTTTCAGTTATAAACGTGAAATTGGCTTCTGGTCCTGATCTTTGCTGTTAATTCATCCTAAAATAAAAAGAAATTATATTTACTAAAATTCACTTCAAATTCCCCCGGAATGATGCTCTCCCATTGCACTCTGATTGGGTTGACCTTTGCGATCATCCCAAATGTAGGCAACTTGGGTGCGCTATTTTTAAGTGTGAGATCTGCATTGCGTTCACCCCAATAAGCAAGCCAAAAACAAATATTTTTTTTTTTTTTTTTAAATTGTAAAACATTCCTTGTAAGTACCTCAAATACCATCCACACTTACAAAATGTGAATAACTCTGAACTTTGGTAATTTTTCATTCTGAAAGTTGGTGTTGTTTCAAGGCAAGCTAAACAAATTTTGATTTAAAATTTATAATTTCAAAAGAGTATCAAAAATTTAATTAAAAAAAAGAAAGAATAAAACAAACTTTGATTTAAAATTTATAATTTCTTGGAGTGAATTAATATTTGCGATAAATAACTTTGCATTATCTTAGGTGAATTAACAGGAAAGATCCTCTGGTCCAAAGATACACAAAATGGAAAACTGATGAAATTTGAATGATCATAACTTTTTTGCTAATTGAGCTACCAAGATAAATTTGGTACCATTTTTTGTTTTGTCAAGTTCTCTTTGCCTGTATTAAAGAGTTTTTAGATATATTGAAAATAAAATTTTATTTTGGATACCTAATAATATTTTGGATTGTGGTGGGGGTGAAAACTCCAGGGTTCTAATCCTGACAATGCCCCTCTATACTAGCAATGGCTTAAACAGACCTTGTATAATTCATGGAAAATAGATATCTAATTACAGAGATCTAGATCTTGCAATTGCTTCTTCTACGTACTTTGTGCCTTCATGACATTGGTGATCATGGCTCTCTACAATTTTCTATCTGTTGTAGCTCTTAGCAGTATTTATCTTTTTACTGTCCCTCCCAAAATCACGTGACTATAAAAGTTTTAAATCATTGTGTGAATATAAGTCAAAAGAACCTAATTTTTCTCAACTAAATCCCTCTGCATTTTGATCAATTTTGTGGTGTAGTAACAGGAGATTGACCTATCAATTTTTATTTATTTGCATATATTTTTAAAAATCACATGAAATGATTTTTTTCTTGTATATGAAGATTTGCTCTTCGGACCAGCACTGAAGTTGTTTTTCTCACTCCTCATCCTGTAATTTTATACTTTGTCTCAGCCTCTTTCCAAACCCGGAGCAATTCCACATTCCATCCCCCGCACAACCAAAGCTTTGCCATTGATAGTATTAGGTTTCATTCTATAATTCCTTCTTCTTTATCTCCCTTCTACCAGATTCAAAGGCTGGTATCCTGGAGGTGTAAAGGTGGATACTATTAAATAGAAATATTAAATAGAGTAAAAGAAACGTTAAGTTTAAATGGCATTTCAAAATCTATTATCATAGTAACTGTTAGATTTTTCAAACTGTCTTAATATCAGGCTGAACTAAGCAGCCATCTTGTCCTTTGTGATATTTGAAATCAGCAGACAATAACAGTTGACCCTATTAAATAAATCCTTAACTTTACCTAATTACAGCAGATTCTACTAGTACAAGATACCAGTTGACATTTTAAATTCATTGAGAAAGTTTAACATTTCAAATATCAACTATTGTTTGTCATTTAGCTCACATTATCTTCGAAGAAAGTAAAAGAACATCTTTACCAGATGAGCCTCATACTGGAAAATTAATTTTTTGTTCATATATAAATAAATTCTGGGTTAATGGTGTCAATTGGTTCTTAATATTTACCCTGTTAGGTTGGTATGACAGAAGTTAAGTCTAAGAAGATTAGATTGCACCAGATTTACAAAATGGGATGGTCTGCCTGTTGCAAAAAGTCCTTCTGTCTGTGAAACCCTGACTTTTTACTAAATAAGCTTTGGTGAAAAATATGCAACTATCAAAACGATGAAATAAAATCTATATTTGCTAGTTTTAACCCATGAAAATTTCATGATTTTCATATTTGAAATTTCTGACAAATCTTAATTCTTAAGTTAATGATTGAAGCTCACAGTGAATTCTGTGACAATAAAATATCCATAAAAATTCCTCTATCACATTGTTAAATATTTGGGCTTAACAACTTTAACAAAATATTGCAATAACAATCATAAATATGAATGTTGGTTGTTATTTTAAGAAGTAAGGGGGTACAAATAAAAAGATTTGAAATTGACAACTTTTTCCATTTCACTGAAACAACCGTTAAAACTCTTTCTTTCTTTTTTCTTTCTTTCATTCGTTTTCCCACTGAAACAAAGTAGTGTCTTTTGCCCTCTTTTCACACAGAATAGTCTTATTATTTATGAGGTATTGGTAGGAGACTCTCTATTTCTGTCTGTCTGTCTCTCTCTGTGTCTGTCTCTCTCTCTTATCTACATAATTGACCTTTCTTTTTTTCATGAGCACTTCTCCCCCCCTCCTCCAACACAGACATTGATTACCAAGTTTTGCTTAGGGGCAAGACTAAGACACCCAGTGAGGATGGAATTCACTCTACTAACAATGTTCTGCAAGATGAACTAGTTAGCCATCATTCTACAGGTGTCACTTAGATGTGTACCATGATGTTAATCTTTTAAAGAACCACAAACACAAGACACCCAGTTTGGATCAAATTCATTATATAAGCAGTGTATGGGGAGAAAATTTTGCAGGACTTTTGTCAGTAAATCATTATTATTTCTAAAAAGAATTCTTACAATCTGAAAATATTTTCTTGCTTTAAATAACCTGCAAAAGGTTGATAAACAATAAAAAACAAATCAATCAAACCTAGTAAAGGTGGTGGGGGTGAGTTCTGGATGGAGAATTTGGGAAACCTGACTTTTAATCAGGTGAATGTTTCTAGTCCTAATTTATAATACAAATACAACAGACTGTCTTTTTGAAAAGAGTGAATAGTTTGCATTCTGTAACTGCAAATTTATCTCTGTCATTTAATTGCAGGCTTCTTTTAAAGATTTTCAACACCTTACATGACCATTGACTTCCTCCCAAACCTAATAGCTAAAATCCCATCCGTAACAGCATACATCTGAATGATTTACCTACTCGTTTGATCTTTTTCTATCCGAACAAACTTCTTATCATGATACCTGTTACTGTGCTACTTTGTGGCTTGTTATCTAAAAGGAAAAAATCTCTACACCATACAAATTTTATTTTGGAAGCATATCTACATAGTAAAATATATTATAAAAAAAAAGACTGCCATAAGTTAGGCTACTTAAAATGAAAGATGTCCATGAGATAGGATACTTAAAATGAAAAAGCTGCCATGAGATAGGGTACTTAAATATTATAACATATACATGACATAAAAAAATGTAATTGAAATATTAAAAAAAATATTTATCTATATATTCTATCAATAAACAGCATGTACATCAGCTAAAATGTCTATACCATACAAATTTTAATTTGGAATGATGTAAAACATAACAACATATATATGACATAAAGAAAATGTAATTAAAATATTAAAAAAAAATAATAATATTCTAGTGAAAAACAGCACAAAAATCAAATAAAAATGCTAAATAAAAGTCAGGAGTGTAGATCACATACCAAAGTAGATTTATGACATGTAGATAACAAGCCAAAATAGCTGTAACCCACTCACTAGGAGTCTCAGATTCATTCAATTGAAAGGAGTATTGCTGGGTAAAAAAAAAAAAAGGACACTATTATATGGTTATTGTGTTGCATTATACAGCCATCTGTGAAAACAATTCTCAGTTTCCATTCCAGAAACTGAGAAAACAAAAGATAGACTACTTAAAAAAATACACAGACAAAGAAAGAAAGACTACTTGAAAAGATTGCTACAATATAGACTACTAAAAATAAATGGCTGCTTTGAGATAGGGTACTTAAAATGAAAGACTGCCATGAGATAGAGTACTTAAAATGAGAGACTGCCATGAGATAGAGTACTTAAAATGAGAGACTGCCATGAGATAGAGTACTTAAAATGAAAGACTGCTATGAGATAGGGTACTTAAAATGAAAGACTGCTATGAGATAGGGTACTTAAAATGAAAGACTGACATGAGATAGGGTACTTAAAATGAAAGACTGTCATTAGATAGGGTACTTAAAAAGAAAAACTGCCATGAGATAGGGTACTTAAGAAAGTGGTGGCTATGAGATAGGGTACTTAAAAAGAAAGTGGCGGCCATGAGATAGGGTACTTAAAAAGAAAGTGGCGGCCATGAGATAGGGTACTTAAAAAGAAGGACAGTCATGAGATAGGCGACTTAAAAACAAATCACTGTCACAAGATAAACTAGTTACTAAAAATAAATGACTGCCATAAGACCGACTACTAAAAAGAAAGACTGCCACATGATAGATTGCTTAAGAATATTTTAAAAATATTATGAGACAAAATAGCCATCTTAATACTTTCTTAACACCACACTGACTTTAGCCAGGTATACATGTAACATTTTCTATACTTATCAGAATGAATATCAAAACAACCAATTTTTAACAGAATATATCCATAGTTGGCAAATAGAGGAATGAGATATATTGCTTGAAATCAAAGCTTAAGCAATCTGTGTTGTGTGTGAAAAAGAGTGTCATGTTACAGATGGTCTTTCTCTTTTGTAACTGATAATATTAATGTTCCTGATAATGACAAGTAATGGTAGCAAGTATTTGAACAAAAACATTATGAACTTTTGATAGTTTCTCTATACCTTGTACCTGGATTCAAGACAGCGTAAATGCAAACAGGAAAACTGTATTATTAAAATGAAAATATAGACCTTGTTAGTTGATTTTAATAAAACTTGGGTGTGAAGATGCACAACAAGAATGAACAAAAGTTTAAAAGAAAAAAGGAAATGGCATATTTATAATTATGTGCATTTTTTATCATTTCACTCCAAGTAAGGTGATAAAGCCACTAAGATGTAAGTCTTTACTGATAGTGAAAGGATCTGAGAAAAGACATCATTGAGGAGGGAGGACAATGAATGTACAGGAACTAAAAAGACAAAAGAGAACGATTGATTTTGCATTTAGACTATTGAAGATCAATTTTGACAGGAAAGCAAGAAGCAGGAAAGGAGTTCTACAAGAGAGAAGTGTGAGATAAGAAACTGTTAACATAGAACTTATGGTTGCATCTAACAATTTCAACAATAAAATGATAAAATAAATCTTGTGATAGGACAGTTTAAAAAAAAACAAAACAATGAAGGCAATGAAAATTTTTCTGTATAGATATAACAACATAGGCTTACAGCCACATCTCATTGAAATGATCACCAAAGTTAAACAATGTTGAGCCTGGTTAGTACCTTGATGGGTGACTGCTTAGGAATACCAGGCACTGTGTGGGTGGTGTATGAATAATGGCTTGGAATTGTTTATCAGAGATCCAAATTCCAATTCCTGTTGAGTTTGTTATACTTGCTTATGCATAAATACTCTTTGGAAAGCTCTGAATCCACCTCTCCCCTGTAAACATCTATGAGTCAATTAGTAAGACTTATATCACTAAACCATTATTATCTCCAAAAAAAGTTCTTACAATCTAAAACTATTTTCTGGCTTTAAACGTTTGCCTGTCCAGGGCATTTTCATGTGTATTATCCAAATGTTCATGCCTGTTTTCAGATTTATAACTATTGCAAGGAAACTCAGATTATTTGGCAAGTATAATCTAGTTACAATAAAAGCAGTGTCAAAGGAAAGACTCTCCTTTTGATACTCTGTTTTTTTGTAGGATGAACGTCCATGTTTGTTGTAATTTTGAAGAAACTAATGGATTTTATTTATAATCCAGCATTATTAAAATCTCCATAGGGATGAGAACAACTGTAAATGTGTATTTTTGCATGGGATCTTTTTTTTTTTTCAGTTATTTATTATACTATCTAACCCTAGAACACTAACCATGGGTATATAGTACCCAGTGAAAATTTTCCTCTTTTTAATTACAATTTTCATTACCTGATTTTCTTACTGTTGTGTCGGAAACCTACCACCCCTCTTGAAGATGAACTTGTCTGCATCTGTGAACAAAGACTTTAAAGAGTGGCATGTCAGTTGACATGAGGGAGACCGAGAGACCGAGAAGTTCTTAGCTGAGCTAGTTATTGACTACTCAGGCGATTTCTGTACCTTTTTACCACCCTATTAAAACCCCTTTTATTTGTTACGTGTTATTTGGCGTTTGTCTCTACTAACCCCAAATCAACATCATAACACTTACCTAAATAATGTTTTTCAGTTCCTATTACTGTTAACTCAAAGTACAATGTTTGAAGTGCCTGCCTGTAAAATATTTCAAATAAAGATTTATATTTAATTTTTTTTTTTGATATTTTCAAAATCGGGTATGATATGCCCATGGTTAGTAGTGGTGTAACTTTAACTGATGGTTAGTGTTCTAGGGTTAAAGATGAAATTTTATTAGTTTTATTTTAAAAATATTAAAACAAATCAAGTTAAAACTGGAAAAAAACTATAGCTTAATCCTGCCAGGTAAAAATGGATTAAATGTACCTGTTTCTAACTTCTTTAATACACTCCTACTTATAAAACTTGCATCTCTGAGGAGGAATAAATGGGAAAAAAAGTTAAAAAATATTTTAAATGCTATAATAATTTAACACAGGAAGGTTCAATTATGCCATAGAAAAATATTAGTAAAATAGAATCAGTTACAATTTTTGATGGAAATTAAATTTTAGGGTTTTTAATACAAACTTTTGTGCAAAAAAGCTTCTTTATTTTTTTATTTTTTCCAGGAAACTTTAAATAAAAGTTTGTTTATTTTTTTAAGTAAAGATGAAAATCTGTTTCAAAAGTTATTGAATTTTAAGAAATACATGAATTTTGTAGAAACAAATTTAAGCGTCATAAAAAGTATGTTTACTTTTTTAAGTCTTGGTGACTGAAAAGATTTATTTTTGTTTATGTAGTATGCTCTGTAAACAAAAATAAATCTTTTCAATAACCTAGACTACAAAATGATTTTATAGATTATTAAAACTATTAATTATTGTTGTAAATAAGGACAGCTTGTGACACACAGTCAATTTTTTATGTGAAGAAATCAAATGTGACATTGTGGGAATTCCATACATTCATATTTTATTCTTTTGCATAAATTAAAAAAAAAGAATAAAAAGAAAGCCCAGCAGAACAACAACATGAATTCATTTTGTGTTTATATTACATAATTTTGATTATAATTATTAAATTAATAATTTATAATATTAAATGGGTGAATTAACAATGTTTAAAAAGAAATTAAAAATAAAAATTTTATTTTGAACTGAAACAGACTTTAAACTAGCAAACTTTATAGAAAGTGTGAGAACTGAGTAGAAACTTGCACAATTCATTTTTTTTTTTTAAATTTACATCACATTTAACTTAGGTGTTATTATGTTATAGATTTTAGTTTTACTGATAGTTTAAAATCAATAAATATTTATATACTTATATCATTAGTACCAAGAATGGAAAATTAAGTTTTAAACAAAAAAAATCCAAAGAATTGTTTTTGGAATCAAAAATTATGTTAAAAATTCTCCAATTCCAATACCTCAAAGTTCCAAGATTTCTGATTCCGATTAATTGTCCCATCATTAGCATAAATCACATCTACCAGTGCACACATTCAAGAGATTTTAATAAAAAAAAAATGTACTCCCTAGCAGGGTATGAATGTTGCTGGGTTGTGACACTATGTATCCGAGTGACCTAAAGCATGTTGCATCAGGTGGTGGTTTCCTCTACAGAGGGAGGATACAGGGTCGGACACTGTTAGTGATTACATTTTCTTTAAGTCTCTTGAATGCACATTCTGGTAGACATAATTTACACTGTTTAAAAAAAAAAAAAAAGAAAAAAAACAGCATCTACTCAAATAATGTTTAGAGTAATAAGAAGGGTGAATATGTATTTCATTTACATTTTTTTCATGTTTACACAAGTGCATGTTTGCTGATGATCACTGGAGATCAAATGATTATTATAACACCTTCCTCAGAATTCTTGAACATCCTGGATATGTGGATGGAGTAATGGATAGTGGTTCAGAATTAGAGAACCTAGTTGGGATAAACCTTCTTGCAAGCTTGAGCCATATCTGCCTTTTTGGCCCTGTTAGAGACTGCACACTTGTTTGCTCCTTTTCACCCTGTTGCAGACCACATGTATGTATGCCCTTTTTGAGACTGCACCCATGTCTGCCATTTTGACCCTGTGGAGATTGAACTCATTTGAAGATCACACCCATGTATACCCTTTTGACTCTATGGAGAATGCACCCATGTCTGCTCCTTTTGGCCCTGTTGCAGATCACACCCATGTCTGCATTTTTGTCCTTGTTGGAGACTATACCCATGTCTGCCCTTTTGGCTCTGTTGTAGACCACACATGTCTTCCATTTTGGAGACTGCACCCATGTCTGCCCTTTTGACCCTGTGGAGATTGAACCCATGTCTGCCCCTTTTGGCCCTGTTGTAGACTGCAACCATGTCTGCACTTTTGGCTCTGTTGCAGACCATATCCATATCTGTCCTTTTGGTCCTGTTGCAGCAGATTGCACCCATGTTTGCTCATTTGGCCCAGTTGCAGACTACACTCATGTCTTCCATTTTGGAGACTGCACCCATGTCTGCCCTTTTGACCCTGTGGAGATTGAACCCATGTCTGCCCCTTTTGGCCCTGTTGGAGACTGTAACCATGTCTGTGCTTTTGGCTCTGTTGCAGACCATATCCATATCTGTCCTTTTGGTCCTGTTGCAGCAGATTGCACCCATGTTTGCTCTTTTGGCCCAGTTGCAGACTACACTCATGTCTTCCATTTTGGAGACTGCACCCATGTCTGCCCTTTTGACCCTGTGGAGATTGAACCCATGTCTGCCCCTTTTGGCCCTGTTGTAGACTGCAACCATGTCTGCACTTTTGGCTCTGTTGCAGACCATATCCATATCTGTCCTTTTGGCTCTGTTGCAGCAGATTGCACCCATGTTTGCTCTTTTGGCCCAGTTGCAGACTACACTCATGTCTTCCATTTTGGAGACTGCACCCATGTCTGCCCTTTTGACCCTGTGGAGATTGAACCCATGTATGCCCCTTTTGGCTCTGTTGCAGACCATATCCATATCTGTCCTTTTGGCTCTGTTGCAGATTGCACCCATGTCTGTCCTTTTTGCTCTGTTGCAGGCTGAAGGTGTATCTGTATACAACCTTGATGTAAACCAGGCCCATAAACATCCATATCTAAATTTATATACCCTTTATTGATTGACTGATTTTTTCATTTGCTACAGTTTATCAACACTTTGCAAGTTATTTAGAGAAAATATTTTTATACTGTAAGAAATTGTTTGGGGTGGGGGAGCAGAGGTGATAATTGTTTAGTGATTACTTACTATAAACCCGTAGGTATTTGCACAGAAGTGAATATAATGAACCCAATGATAATTGGAATTCAGCTCTAATTAATATTAATTAGCTTATTAATATTTCCCAGTCACTATCCATTACACCACATGCACAACCAAGCTTACAGCAACTGGTATTCCCAAGTGGTCACCCATCTAGGCATTGACCAGGGTTGACATTGCTTAACTTTGGGGATTGTATATACCCTTTGTGGAAGGAATATAATTATTAATATTATTGCTTAAAAACTTTCATAAAGGCTCTATTTCTCTTTTACTTTCTTGACTGTGTCCTATTTTATATTCAGTCACTTATGTACCATGCGTGATACACGCTTACGCGATCACGTATCCTTTGATACATGACTGACAAGGCAGTTTTTTTTTCCCACAGTAGGTTGCCATTTCTTTCTGTAGTAGACCAGTTGCCATCCAAGGCTATAGAACCTGTCTGTCCTGCTATTTACCGATAGCTGTGGGGAGAAGAGGATTCTTACCTTTCGTAAGGGTATTAACATGCAAGTGACTGTAATAGACTGGAATTCGAACTCAGCTCTCTGATTCGTCAATCTGAGCCGCAATCTATTATGGATACTATTCAATTTTTGTTTAAAAAGGTTTATTATTAATGAACTTAATTTCATTCGAACTACCATCACTCGACAAAATAATAATTTTTATTGGATTTTCTTAGAGAAAAGCTATTATTCTTTTACTTTAATAAATTCAATTTGACCAGGTTTTATTTTTGTTTTATTTATTTTGTGAGTCATGTAACTTAAATTCAAAACAGTAATTCTCCATGAAAGACCTCTCACTGGTTTACTATTAAGATAATATCTTTTCTGTTCCTTTTTTTTTTTTATTATGGACTTATGATGAGAAATAAATTTGTGAGAAATAGTTCATTTCTTAAGTCATTTGTGTCTTCATTATGTCAAGAATTCATGCCCTAGTTATTTTGAGCTTTCTTCTTTTATGAAAGATCTTTAGGGTTTTTTTTTTTTTTGATTTTTTATCTATGACTAACTCATACAAAAATTTGATAATATATAGGATATGCGTAACATAAAACAGTTTATTTCACCAGGGAATTTTCATGAAAGGAAAGTTTTGTATATACCACTTATCAAACATATATCCACCTTTAAGTAAGGGAAATACATTCAGAACTGATACAAGTGTTACTAATTAACCTATAACTGTGGGGAGAAAAGGTTGATTCATATCTTTCTCAAGGGTATTTGCATGAATATAACAAACCATACTAGAATTGGAACTCAACTCTCTGATTAACTTGTATTTCTCATTCCTGGCTTTCTATGAATAACTCATCTAAAATTTGATAATGTATAGGATACGTGTAATGTAAAACATACCTTATTTCACCAGGGAATTTTAATGGAAGGAAAATGTTGTATATAGCAGTTATCAAAAACATATTCACCCTTAACAGAGATACATTCAGAACTAGTACACCCTTTCACTATTATGAATTTATTGATTAATTTATTTTTTTATAGCTTATCAACCTTTTATGGGTTATTTAAACCAAAACATAATTTTGAATTGTAAGAATAGTTCTTTTTTTGTGAATGAATATTGCATTATTTTTTTGAGAATAAAAATGACTTGTCAAGATACAAGTCCTACTATTTAACCCCTAGCTGGGATTCATTACTTTCCAAAGGGTATTTGCACATAAGTTCATATAATGAATCCAAATTCACTACTATGACTGAATGATTTGTTTTTTTCTATGGCTTATCAACCTTTTGCAGGTTATTTGAAGCCAGAAAAATTTTAGATTGTAAGAAATTTTTTTGAGATAATGATTTTTAATGATACAAGTTTTACTAATTAACCCATAGCTAGGGGAGAAGAGGTGGATTCATACTTTTCCCAAGGGTATTTGTGCATAAGTGAATATAACGAACCCAATTGGAATTGGAACTCAGCTCTTCGATCTCCAATTCCAAGCTGTTATCTATTACACCACCTGCACAACCAAACGTACAGCAACTGGTATTTCTGTTCATATTGAGTGCTGCAAGTGTGGATGTGCAGGTGGTGTACTAGATAACAGCTCAGAATTGGAAATCAGATAACTGTTCTCCAGGTACTTTGAATTATGGGTTAATTAGTTGAACTTGTATCAGAAAATCATTATTATCTCCCCAAAATTCTTATAATCAAAAAATATTTTCTAGCTTTAAATAATCTGCAAAAGGTTGATAAACTGTAAAAAACAAATTAATCAGCAAAAAAAAAAAAAAATTAACCTGTGTCTGCTTGCCATTTTTTTTATTCTGGCTTCAGCCGGATCTGTTTGTGCCTGTCACTTAATTTATTTTGAGTTTTGTCCTTACATTCAACATTTAAATAACTCAACAAGGATTGATATGTCATTAAATTAAGCACCCTCACCCTCACCTAACTACTGCATACCTTTCTTCAGGTTATCTACAGATTTCCAGGCCAGGTAACTTAATAATCAGGCTCCAGGGTTTGTTTAGCTTAAAAGGACACCTGGTAATTTCTTCTGTCTCAACTGTACAATCCCACCTGTCATTTTATGATGAGGAGGTATCATTTAGTTTCCAAATAATAACTCCTTACTAGAAAAGATTTTTTTTTTTTTTTAAATCTTACATTTTATTTAAAGAAAGTTATTGCCTTTTCTCTTGACATCTACCATTAATATAACGTTCTCTATTAGTGGGTGACAGATTTTTGTTGCTTTTCCATGTACAGGTTCTTCTTTATGTACTGTCCATTCAGGATTTAGGTGATCATGGCTCTCCACAATTTCCTGTCCTTTGTAGCTCTTAATAAATTTTGTCTTTTTGCTATCTCTCCTAAACCCTGCTCTATTATCCATTCACTCTAGCCTACCCCGTAGGTTATGCGTTATTTTCCTCTGTCCTTCTTGCCTTCAATCTGTTCTGTGAGTACCACATTTTCCAAACCCTCTTTCCTCATTATGTGTCCTAGAAATTTCAACTGTCTCTACCTGATGTGAAGTAGGTACTTCTTAGTTGCATGAAACCAGCATAGCATGAAGTGAAAAGGCCCCAAACTCGATAAAAATAAAGTTTTGTCATTAAAATGTTTGTTATTATTAAGAGGGAAGACCAGCATATTTTTTTATTATGTTTTGAAATTTTTTAATCCTTTCTAGCATGCTGGAAATTTTGGTTAAAAATCTTGTTTTCTTTACAACAGCAGCCGACTCACAGATAAAATTTAGTTTTTTGTGCTTTTTCTTGTGAAACACACATTAATTTGGAAATTCTTGTAAAAGTCAAATAATTGTTGGATTTTAATGAAATTTTTAAGACATATTCAGAAATGGATGAAATTATTTTTTAAATTTTTTCTTTTAGAAAATCTTGGTAAAAAAATATTTTTTTTTACATATGTTACCACCCACTTACATAATTTCATGAAATTTTGAGAAATTAAATTTTTAGGCTAGTTTTTTGTTTTTGTTTTTTAGTTAAAAGCAGAACTCCTTGGAGAATGTAAATCATCAATTTTTCTTTTTTTGCAAAACTGTTACACTATTCACCAAAAATCTGCTCTGAATTGTAAAATAAAAAATGCAATAAAACTATGACATTATTTAATTAGAAAAGTTTTTAATTGCTTTGATAAATAAAACTTATTAAGGGCACTATTGTCTTAAGAAGAAAATTTTTTTCAATGAGTAATTAATTTTTATAAGAATTGTTTTCACTTTTTAAAAATTTTAATTAAACAATTTATAATTTAAAAAAAAATCATTTAAAATTCTTCATTGATTTCAAGGTGGTGGTTTGTTGATATTGTTAATTGAAAATTAATTTTACGAATCAAAAATTGAAAAGTATATAACAATTCTTTGAGCTAATATATTTTAAAAAATAATTTTTTAGTGTATAGAGCATTCCCAATTTCTACCTATGGGAAGCTATACACAACATAATCCTTAAAAAGTTCACGTGATTTAAGTGTTGTCTAACAATTTCCTTATTCAGTTCTGTTTCATCATTAACGTCTTTACAAATTATCCCTTTAAAATTTCAAAGTTTTAAATTTAAAGTACTATAAAAATTTAATAATAAAATAATTATGATAACAATTAATAATAAATAAAATACTGTAACACTTCATAAATGATTGATTTTTACTTCTATCATGGTATTTTGTTGGTTATTAAATTTTAAAATTAATCTAAGAAAATTGCTGAAAATGTGTTAATTTGTAATAATTACTAGGTATTAAAAATCAAAAAATGCATTCACTTAGATTTTGTAAATTTATTTCAATTCTGGTCATCCATACTAGCTGCTATCACCTCGTAACTTATCACTGACATTGATAACATCAATAAACACATGAGAAAAAGAGGATCCGTTGTTAAGAAATGTTTGTATACTATATTCTTTATGCTATAAGTAATATTTGTTTGAAATCAGATTAATTTAACTTTAAATTTGCTAATTTTACTCAAAAAACATGTCAAATATATATTTTATTTTTGGAAGATTTTTAAAATCTATAATTTTGTTTTGTTTGCAAATTTATTAAAGTTAAGAAAATATCTGCTTTTAAGAATTTTCTTAAATCAACCGAAAAATTGAGATTCTGATCTATATAATTTTTATTTAAAATACACCAAAATATTTTACTTATTGGAAATAGTAAATTTAATCATTTAACTTTCAGTTAAAGCTAAAATAAAATCTTCAAGAATGCTTTTTCATTTTTAAAAATTAATTTTAAACCTTACGTATCGAAAATTCAGTGGAGGTACCTAATGTTAAGTATAAGTTTCTTTTTTGTTTCCATTTTCTGTAAAACTTTGTCGTTTCTCACAATATCAGTCCATGGTATCCTCAGCATTCTTCTGTAGAACCACATTTCTGTTGCTTAAAGTCTCTTCAGCTTTGAGGAGATTGTTCAGCACCCAAGGGGCCATAAGAATGGTTGCTCCATCCTGACTTACTTGATCTCTTCTAAGATAAACATCATGACATGACAGTGACAAGATCAAATGGAAGGATGAATGTTGTTCTATCAAATCCTCCCAGTGGAAGGGTCTGCCTAGAAAATCAGCATTTGAAATCAAGCTTTTACCTGAATTTTTAATATTGACCTTTAGTGCTGGTAATTTAATTTACATAAGCAGGTAACAAAATGTTAAGTTTGATATAGTACAAGGCCACATTAGTGGAGCACTCAGTAAGAACTACAAATGGATTATATTGAAATATATTTTATTTTTCTAAAACATATATTCAATAAAGGATAGCAAGAAGAAAGGACTATCCCTCTACAACCTTTTTCCCGCAGATGAATCATAGCAAGCCTCTCACTACTCTATTGCTATGTCAATGGCATATGTCCTGAAAAGCTACATTCCTTGGTCCCAGCTGATCTTACTTTTGAAACAGGGACCTGCCATACAACATATGCAAGGATTAATCATCCTCATTCCTTTCATATTCCATTAGTAAGGACTAAGTTCCACTCTGACAGCTCCTTCCCAAGAAGTGATGCTTTGTGAAACAGACTTGCAGCAGGATATTTTCCCAATCACTACAATCTTGACCTCTTCATGTCTCGCGTTAACCCTTACCTTTCCTGCATAACTTCATGAATTTCACTTCTTGCCTTATGCTCATTCAATCCACATAGTAAACCTCTACCTTGAGTGGCTCTTGGATCTTTTACTGGGTGAACTGTGTAACAGTTTTACAAGTGAGTAAATCTATACCATGTACTAGTTTGAATAGAATAACTTTATAAGTTATTGGGAAAAGCTATCTACTGTATTTGACAGCATATAAGGTACACTTTTTTTTTACTAAAAATATCTTAAAATTCCTGTGTTTTATATGCCATATGTAGGTTAACTTTACTAATTACTAATTTATTCTTGATTTGCCCTGCATAAATTGGGGTGCATCTTATCCTCCCATGCATTTTATATGCTGTCAAGTATGGTAATTTAGATTGTAATATACCATTTCATTTTACTATACCATTAAATTTGACCATTTTACTATACCATTACATTTGACCATTTTACTATACCATTAAATTTGACCATTTTACTATACCATTACATTTGACCATTTTACTATACCATTAAATTTGACCATTTTACTATACCATTAAATTTGACCATTTTACTATACCATTACATTTGACCATTTTACTATACCATTAAATTTGACCATTTTACTATACCATTACATTTGACCATTTTACTATACCATTACATTTGACCATTTTACTATACCATTAAATTTGACCATTTTACTATACCATTACATTTGACCATTTTACTATACCATTACATTTGACCATTTTACTATACCATTAAATTTGACCATTTTACTATACCATTACATTTGACCATTTTACTATACCATTACATTTGACCATTTTACTATACCATTAAATTTGACCATTTTACTATACCATTACATTTGACCATTTTACTATACCATTACATTTGACCATTTTACTATACCATTAAATTTGACCATTTTACTATACCATTACATTTGACCATTTTACTATACCATTAAATTTGACCATTTTACTATACCATTACATTTGACCATTTTACTATACCATTACATTTGACCATTTTACTATACCATTAAATTTGACCATTTTACTATACCATTACATTTGACCATTTTACTATACCATTACATTTGACCATTTTACTATACCATTAAATTTGACCATTTTACTATACCATTACATTTGACCATTTTACTATACCATTAAATTTGACCATTTTACTATACCATTACATTTGACCATTTTACTATACCATTAAATTTGACCATTTTACTATACCATTACATTTGACCATTTTACTATACCATTAAATTTGACCATTTTACTATACCATTACATTTGACCATTTTACTATACCATTACATTTGACCATTTACCTATACCATTTACCTATACCAATTTATTATTCCATTTCATTTTACCATTTTATTATTACATTTCATTTTTTTTTCCATTTCACCCGATGCAAGGCAGGAATGCCACTGGTATGGAGAGAGAAGGTGGGAGAAAAAGAATGGGCATAAGGAAGCTGAGGAAAGGATAAAAGCTCAACATGGTTCAAGAAGATAGAAGATGGCACTTGACATTGCATTTAAATTTTGGAAGATTTTAGTTACCAGGAAAGCAAAGAAACAGAAGGGAGATCCACAGGTGGGAAGTGTGAGAAAAGAAACTGTTGGAGTAGAAGTGGTGGTTACATTTAACTAATTCAACAATAAAAGGGTGGGACCTAGATGCCAATCCAGTAGCACACTTAAACTCACGTAGTCTGGGCACCAGGGAAAAAAGCTGCCATGAAAATATTAGTAGAAAAGAGAAGAGCCATGTCACGGTGAGAAAGAGACTAAAGTTGAGATGCAAAAGTCAGGATTGATTACATTGCAGATCCTTCTTTGGATTTTGTCAAGAACCTTAAGAGTAGCAGGAGCACCAGTCCAGATATGGCAACAGTATTCAATGCATGGACAAATGGTAGATTTGTAAATGCGCAAGATGGACTTTGATGAGAAAAACCTTCTAGCATGAAACAGTGACCCAACTTTCCTTGCAGTAGATGCAGCTATTGATTTGATGTAGTTGTTCCATTTCAAGTCAGTTGAAAATGTTAGGCCAAGAAGTAGTGTATTGATCTCCATGAGTTCTAACATCAGCTATGCTGATGGCAGGCAGGAAAAATTCTCTATGGTGGTTAAATGAGAAGAGTTTCGTTTTGGAGGCACTAAAACTTATGAGCCATTTCTTGCCCCAGTTAACCACAGATTGGAGGTCCTTATAAAGAGCAGTGGCCAGGTTAACTTTGTCAGCTCTGGAAGATTTGCTATTGAGACAGGAGTAAATGGTAGTGTCATCAGCATAAATGCTTACTTGGAAACTGATGACATCAGGAAGATCATTGATGAAGATCAAATACGGCATAGGGCCCCAGGATGATTAAAAACTTAATTCCAAGGGATGTCATGAAGGAAATCATGGAATGAGTCCCAACCTACTTGTTGATAACAGAAAGATATTCTGTTGGTAGGGGAATCTTGACTGATGTGGGGCAGAAAGAGATGTTTACAGACACAACTGCATGATCAGAGTTGCTAAGAGGGCAGAACTGTGTAATACAACGAGTCAGGAATAAATGTAAAAAAGAGATTGAGAAGATAAGTGTGTCTGTCAGGGTTACTGAAGAAACGCATGGGGAAGTCAACCATTTGCATGAGAGATTGAGTGATTGAGAAGTTAAGTGTTTGAATGCCAGCCTGGTCAGTGACAGTGTTTAAGCCCCCTGGTATGATGGTTGACATTAAAGTCACCGAAGACAAATATATTTACAAACAGGTGTAGGGTGATGGCCTTGTTTATATTATCATATATCCAAAGGCATGGAACTAGAACAATATACCCCCAAGGACTAAATAAAAGGCTCAGTTCGATATTCCAACATATTATCTGAAAAAGGAGCGTACAAACAGCTGAAACATTGTGAATATGACATTAAAGATGAGAACATCATTCCAAACAATGTAAATAGTATAAATAATAATTTTTAGATAAAAAATTCTTTAGTCTTTCCTCTTAATAATAACAAATATTTTGATGATAGAAATTTGACTTTAAGTTTTGGACATCTTTTCATCATGTATGCACATTGTTTTAATGAATCTTTGAAGGTACTTACTTTATTAGTACATTCACAAGTTTACAGAAAAAAATATAATAAGCTCTACCTATGTGTGATGAATAATCTTGAAGACTGGAGAGGCAAAGACAGAAAAAACAAAAAAAAAACAAAGTAAAGCTGTAAAGTTCATCTTTTTTATAAAATTTACAAATTTTCTCAAGATATTATTAAAAGGTCATTTATCTTTTAACAGACAATTCTTGCATTTTTACTGTTACCATCATGTTGTGCTCTTTGGGTTTCTCCAGACGTTTGTCAATCAAGGCAACCTTCAGGGAATTTCAAACTGTTTGTCCCAATCTGGTGAAAGAATGCTAAAAATCCTCCTCCTTAAATTTTTTAAAGAAGTTCTATAGATGCATGATTTCTTTCTAGTCTATAAAAATGGATAATTCTCAGTTTTACTGACACAATTTTTGTTTCTTTCCATGAAGTCAAAAGGCTATAACCATTCAACTGTATCCCTTTTACATTTGTATACTATTTCTATTTTGCAGACTTTTTAGTTTATTGTCATATAGTCACTTTGCCTTGTACTATTTTGACCTCTTCTTTTTCTTCCTCTTCTGTTATCGATAATTTTGCCAATTCCACTTGACCCTGCCTGCTTTCTCAAGAAAAGATTTACAAATTTTAAATATTAATCATAGTTTTTGTATGTGACACTTTTAATGACTTTATTGTTCAGTTGGTGGATGGGGGACAGTTCTTCAAAAATAAACCATAACTTGATATATCTAATTCTTTTGTTTTTTTTTTGTTTTTTCTGTCTTTGAGCCTAGGTCTCCTCAATGTTATTTCTATTTAAGTGCCACTTGCAGCCAAGCCACTTGGTTTAAGTATTTGTGCTGACCACAATTACCTAATAAACAATAGAGGCAACTAATGAAATGAAAGACCTTCGGTCAAGTATATAGAGAGACTATATTGCTAAGAAGTAGACTTGAATTATATTATGGCCAGATCAGTTGACCATTATCTTTTCCACAGTACTTGAAGCATCTTTATCCATTATTGCTGGCATGAAAACAACTTCAATTGTAATTAACATTTATTCTCCATATAAAAGCAATATTATTGGTCCTGATCTAGCATCTCAACTTCAGTCACTTTCCTACCGCTGTAAAGTTCATCTTTTTTATAAATACTTTCATGGTAATTGTTTGGACAAGCTCTTTGCTATGGCACCTACACATTTTGAATTTATTCACAGTACAAGACTGGCATCGAGATCTCATCAAATTACAGTTGAGTTGGCTAGATGCAACTGTAAATTCTATACTAGCAGATTATTTTCTCACATTTATCACTTGTGGAACTCCCTTCAGGCTCCATGCTTTCCAGCCAATTTCAATCTGCAAAAATTTAAATGTAATATCAATCACTACCTACTGTTCTCCTGATTACTCTTTCTCCTTCCCACTCATTATTAATGTTTCTGTTCCTAATTATTCCACACCCTGTAACCCTTTGTGTCTTAGTAGCTTCACTGCCTTGAATGGGGTGAAACCAATTAAAAAAAAAAAAAAAATTTACTGACTTCAGAAAATGATTCTGGCTGAAGTTAACCTAAGGACTTTAAAACATTTCTAGAATAATTCTGATAATACATTTTTTTAAAATTTAGATATACTTTTTATGTATGATTATAATGTAAATATTAACAAAAAATAAACATTGATAATTTGGCTTTTTTGGGTTTTTAATAATTTAAGTATTAATCATCATCAGGGTATGCCAATTGCATGGATTGTCACCACTTTTTCTCTCCAGTCTTCAAGATTATTCATCACACATAGGTAGAGCTTATTCATCACACATAGGTAGAGCTTATTCATCACACATAGGTAGAGCTTATTCATTACACATAGGTAGAGCTTATTCATTACACATAGGTAGAGCTTATTCATCACACATAGGTAGAGCTTATTCATTACACATAGGTAGAGCTTATTCATCACACATAGGTAGAGCTTATTCATTACACATAGGTAGAGCTTCAGTATTAATATAATTTTGCAAACCCCAGCTCTGTGGGACAGACTCCCAAGAGAATGTTACCTAGATCACTACTTAACCTGTTCAAGTCAAGAATTAAGTGTTATCTTCCTCTCCTTTTCATACATACTATCCCCTTAACCTCAAGTGGCTCCTGGGCCTTGTACAGGCTGATCTTTACTGTAGAATAAAAAAAAAAAAAAACAGTTAAAAAGAAAACTTATTGTAGTGGATTGGTAAATAGGATTTTACCTATTTTCCTATGTTAAGTCAAAGAGATATAAAGTGTATAGTAAACTAAAAGAAAGGGAAGAAGTTGACTACTGATCACATGTCGTAGAACAACACAATATGATGTAATGAATATGCATACACCTGGTTCCCCCTCACAGTAATATGATGGTGTCAGCCATAAATACAGACTTGTGTAGAGGTACAGGTTGACGCCTATTGGCTACATCTATAGTTTTCACCTATTGCCTACCACTACGACGAGGACCAGTCCATTACGGTTACCTGCAAGATTGTCCTACTCAGTTACAGTAGTCCAAAACCACTTTGCTACTTCGAACAAATATATTCCTTTCCGGAACATATCACCATAACTGTAAGTTCTATGCTGTAAGAAAGACAAAGTAGCAAGTCCTGAGAGAGCTAATTTCATCATGCAAAGGTGACATAACACAGCCATTATATCAAAGAAAGAAAAAAGCCTAATGGCTCATTCTGACCATTTAAACCCCAGAATTGAAGAGGAAGACATGATGGAAAGAATCCTTGAAAGAGAAGAAAGGACGAGTTCTTCAGATCAGGATAATGCAATAGAAGACGAACCTATGGATGATAGCAGGAGTGTCTCAGACATGGAAGAAGATGAAATTAGACCAAGATCTCCATTAAAAAAAAACATGATATAAATGTCAAGGAGGAGGGATGTAGAAGAAATTTGAGAACAAACAAAGGCATTAAACCTCTTCAGTTCAGGGAGGTGTAGTGGATTGGTAAATAGGATTTTACCTATTTGCATATGTTAAATAAAAAAGATATAAAGTGTATAGTAAACTAAGAGAAAGGCAAGAACGACTCAATACAACAATAACAAACCCAACAGAATTGGAACTTAATTCTCTGATTAACAATTCCAAGACATTATCTATAACACCATCCATACATCTAAGTTTACAGCACCTGGTATTCCCAAGTGGTTATCCATCTAGCTATTGATCAGGCTCAACATTGCTTAACTTCACTAGTCCTATGAGAACTGGTGTTTCAACATAATGTAGGCGTAAGCCAGAACTGTTGCATTGTGAAATGGACTCTTGAAAGGATGCTTTTCTGATCACTACAATCTTAACCTCCCCAAGTCTAGGGTCCACAGTTATCTAGCCTACATATCCTCATAATATGCACCCTCTTGATCTCTACCTGTATGTCATTACAACAACTCCATTTAGTAACTCTCTACCTTGAGTAGCTCTCTTGTACTCTGTTTGAAGAAAGTGTGTGTGAGGGGAAAATTGAGAAAAGCCAGTTTCATATTTTGATGTTAGTCATCAGGTACACACAACACAATCGTCTTTTTCAATGATACTCAATAGAAAAATATCTTTGTTGACTCATAATAAAAATCTTTTAAAAATATTAAATGTTGGGATATCTAAAAAAAAAAATCAGTTAAAAAGAAAACTTATTGTAGTTGATAGGTAAAATCCTATTTACCAATTTGCATATGTTAAGTAAAAAAGATATAAAGTGTATAGTAAACTAAGAGAAAGGCAAGAAGTTGACTAATGATCATATGTCGTGGAACAGCACAATAAAACAGTAACCATAGGTTCTATGCTAACAGTTTCTTCTATTGCACTTCTAGCTTGTGGAACTCTTCTGTCTTCTTGCTTCTCAATCAATGTTGGTCTTCAAAAATTTAAATGCAATGCCAATTGTTATCTTCTGTCTTCTTAATTCTTGTTCTTTTACTGTTCTTTCTCCTTAATTATTTTTTTTTTTTTCTCATATTCTCTTACACTCAGTAACACCTTGTGCCTTAGTGGCTTTATTACCTTGCTTGGGGGTGAAATGTTTAAAAGAAAAAGAAAAGAAGAATGGTAGATCTCCCAAACTTGAAAGATTATCCCAACAAAATCATCTAAAACTCCCTTTTGATTTAAGATTAACAAATATTCGTAAAACTCCATTTAATCCAAGTTTGTCAAATATTAATAAAACAAATTTTTTTTTCAAAGTGAAAATTAACTTTGCTAACATTGTTTTGGATGTCCTTATGCTAGAGATCTGCATTTCAAGCCCAGATAAAAGCAAGTATTCTGAATGCTGATTTTCAAGGAAATTCATCCTTAGTTATACAATTTTCCATTTCTTGTGCTAGATTTAATTTCTTCTCTTTATCCCAACTTGAAATAAGGCCAAAATTATAATAATTCTTCACTGAAACCCGTCTTGTGTTTTTGCCCTTTTTAGAGACCTCTCTCATTCAGTTCTGATATTTTGTGCATAAGTAGTGGATTGGTAAATAGGATTTTACCTATTCGCATATGTTAAGTAAAAGAGATATGAAGTGTATAGTAAACTAAAAGACAGGCGGAAATTGACTAATGATCACATGTGGTAGAACAATACAATACTTATAACATGTAATAATTAATGACTATTTATATAGTTAATTAAAAATGAACTCTGTGATACCTGCAATAATTAATGACTGTTTATATCAGTCAGTTAAGTGCCATACGTGATACACGCTTAGGCAATCATGTATCTTTTGATACATGACTGATGAGGCAGATTTTTTCCTGCAGTACTTGACCATTTCTTTCTGCAGTAGAATGGTTGCCAACCATATATTTTAGTTAAAGAATCCAGTCTGTCCTGCTATTCATTTAGTTAAAGAACCCAGTCTGTCCTGCTATTCAACCCATAGCTGGGGGTAGAAGAGATGGATTCATACCTTTCCTAAGGGTATTTGTGTGTAACTGAATCTAATGAACTCTAGTGGAATTCAAGTTCGGTTCTCTGAGTTCTCACTCCAAGCTGATATCCATTACATCACAATGCACATCCTGTTTATATAGTCAGAATTGGAATTAAAAAAAAAAGTTTTATACTTTTTCGTTACTGATTCTAAGGTTACCATTTGTTATTATGAGAAATTATTTTAAATTTATTTATACTTATACTCTATGTATTTTATTTTTCCTTCCAGGTATGTAAGGTTGTTATTCTCAACGTACAAGTATATTTAAAGTGAACCATGGATGACACAATACCTACAGTTACAGTGACCACTTCCAAATTAACTCCCGAGGAATGTGCTGACTTTGCAAACAGTCCGTGCATGGATTCTTTTTATTCTTTGAAGACACAAATTGAGTCTGCCAATGAACAGTGGGTGATCGAGTTTTTAGAACATGGGGGTCTTGTACATCTATTAGACAGCCTTTGTGGTATGACATCTCATGGCCCTTCAAATTTCTCAGATGCCATTTTACAATTTGATTGTTTAACCTGCATCAGGGCTCTGCTCTGTTTTGAAGTTGGAATTGCATATTTGGCACAGTTGGAAAATGGAGTCAATCAGTTGGTTTCAGGTATGTATTTTTATTATTTTAATTTATTTTTAACTGCATTTTAATTGTTTTTTTTTTTTGTTTTTTTTTTTTTTTTAGATTAATGTGATGCTGGCAGCAAGTTGATCACATTTAAAATCTAAATCATTAATTCATTTAAAATACTACATTTAACAAATTTTCTGTCTGAATTTCTTGGATGAGGAGTTAGCATTATTTACAAGCAGACTATTGTTCTCATCTTTGCTGTTGTTATCACAATGTTTAAGCTGTTGCGCTCTGTGACCATCATCAGGTGATTTTTGCTCCAAGTAACCTTCAGGGGATTTCAAACTGAACCCTTTATTTAATCTACAAGGGTAGATTGTTTTAATTCCACTGACCTTGTCTACAGACATGTCTTTTTCTTATTAGGTACAGCTCAGTTATTGTTTGTCCAGGGATTGAACTCACAGGTACTACATCACCAAATTCACGAACATGTAAAGAAAAAACAGAAACAAAACAGAAACCCGTTGCCATCTGGTTTAAATGTGAAAAAGTACAGCTGTAACTTTACTCTTCATCACGACATCAAGAGGCTCCATTGGAAAATACTGCACTGTTCTATATAGTTCTGTTATGTCTCAGGTTGTTGGGATGAACAAAAACAATTGAAAAAAAAGACAAATGTATTTTAACATATAAAACAACTTTTATTCATTTACTGTCTGAGAACATCAAGGGAAGCAACTCAGTTGTATTTTGAGTTGTCGTTCTTTATAGGGGATAGAAATTAGCTTCCGCTAACAGGTTCCATATATTAAGTTTACTTTTTCATAGGTTTTGTATAGTTGTTTTCAGGAATGCATTATATCAATAGGAATAATGACAGACACAGGATAGACATTTAAATCAGAGGCTTGTGCCATATGTGTTCTTTATTCAACATATGCCATGACAGTGTCCATTTTTGTCTCCTTCTCTAGGGAGTGGAGGTTAAAGGGACATAACTAGGGTATTATTTTAATAGGTTTATGAATGTTTAACTGATAGTATTTTTAAGAGTGATTTTTAAATTGAATTTTGATAAAGTACAATTCTTTAAAGTCAAGAGAATGTTTCAGTTTTGTTTAATAAAAAGTTGAGGTGGTAGTGACTATTGGAGAATATCTTGAGTTTTTAGGTAAAAATCTTATTAGTGGTCAAACAGCATAATTAAAAAAAACAAGATGAAAAAGAAAACCCACAATTCAAGAAAAAAATGGAATTAACTAACCAGTTACTTCACATCACTCATCAGCACTCAATTGACGAAAGTAGGATTAATTAGAACGATCCAAATGTTCTGCCTTCTGGTATGCATTTGTCTCCCATGTGCATAACTTGGACAGCCAGATAAACACTTTATGACATTTGAAACTCTGACGGCAAAGTCCTGTTCATCAGTAATAAATAAATAAAAGGGTAAAAGAAAGAAAGTAAAAAAAGAATATGACGGGCTGAACCTAGCAGTGAGACCGTGGGTCTGATTAAAGGAAAGTAGTAAATAGTTTGCTTACATGAATATGTATAAAGTTTACAGTGATAAATTCTCAGAAAGGAAGAAAGTTACATGAATTTAAACTTTGAGAACAGTGTCTAAATGGTCAGCATGTGATAAAAGTTGGGGTTCTACATGGAGATTGATCAATTGATTTACAAGTTATTTTATTTATTTTATTTTTTTTGAGATAATAATGGTTTAGTGATACAAGTCTTACTGATTAACCCATAGCTGGTGGGAGAGAAAAGGTGAATTCGTACCATAAGTGCATATAACTAACCCAATGAGAATTGGAACTCAGCTCTTCAATTGACAATTTCGAGCCATTATACCACTCACAGATCCAAGCTTACAGCACCTGGTATTCCTAAATGGTCACTGATGGTACTGAATGGTACTGACCAGGCTCAATGTTGCTTAACTTTGTTGGCCATACAGGAACCAGTGTTTTGATGTAATGTGGCTATAAACCCTACATGGAGAGATATAAAGGTAAAATAAATGTATACAAAGGTGACTACCTTAAAAATGTTCAAATGATAATATGATATTAAGGGAGGCCACTGCACAGATTGATGCTGAGGAGGTGGGGTTTGCTACTGGGAGTGAAAGAGAATGAGAAAACTTTAGGAGGAACCAGAAATTCAATCCTAAACAGGAAACAAGGGATATATTCCTGTTTTAGAGACTGGGGAGGAGTTTGAACTGGATGATTTAGGAGAATAAGAAAGTAGTAACCGCATACTCAAGCCTGTGTTTTGTTGTGCCACTTCGGACTAAACAGGATGTGATAAAAAAACATGGTGACTAATCTAAAATGTATCAAAACTAAAAAGGGGATGAACAAAGGGAAGACAAAAAAAAAACACATGCTGTACTGTGGTAACAGAACACTATCATTTAAAAATTCTTCAAACTATTTTCAGGTGCACTTGAAGTGGCAAGAGAACCATGCCCAAGGGCAAGTTTTAAATTTTCACAGACTGTTATGCTTGAAGTGCTTAAAATATTCAGAGACTTCTATATTTCTTTTAATAATGGTGATGAATAAATGATTTTAACTTGTGTTTTAACAATTGATGGTAGAAAAAATTTTAAATCGTTTAAACAGTTGATGGTGAAAATAAATGAAGTTGTGTGTGTTATTATTTTTAACATTACCTGCCTTCATAATAATAAAAATATTTACTGGCAAAATAGTCCGAGGTGTCCATTTTACATGGACTGGTAAAATAAGATTAAAAGCCTATTAGAATTTAATTTGAAAACCACTACTACAATGTTTTACAAATTTATATTCTAGCCTCTTTTCTGATCTTTACCCAAATTTTTTCCCCTGCTTTCAAATCCAGCTCCCAAAGCCTTGATCCTTATCAGAGATAAGAATATATTTTCTGACAAACAAGAGAGCTGGAAAATATAAAAAAGGAATCTGACCGTCCTTGCCCTGACCATGGTTCCATAAATTTGGCGGGTAATCCTCACAACTTGTTGGACCCTTGCTTCCAAAAAGCAGCACCCAAACTTTTGATTCCTATCAGAAGAATATATTTTCTGAAGAATGAGAGGGCCGGGAAAGAGGATAGGAATTTTGGAGGGAAAAATTCCTAATATTTCTAAGCCTTCTAACCTCAATAAATATGAAGAATATGTGCCTTGTCGATAGTAAAAATCGACACCGTCTGTGATAACATCAGATCAGCGATATGTCATCAGACATCTTTAGAACCTGTTTCAAGAAAGAGATCTATCTGCTGGGCACTAAAGACAGACTGTCGGTCCTCTACTAAAAACTAGTTGACATCTGCTTCCTTGCATCTAGAAATTCCTTTTGTTGGCCTACAAACTCAGTCAACTACAAAATTCGGATCTTCTGACAGTTCCCTCCTCAACTAGAGCTCTGAAGAAATTTATGTAAGTGTTGACCCCTTAAGGACAATTTACCTGCTTCAAGAACTTTTAAGTGCTGAGAGAAATATTTTGAGCAAGCCTTTATATGAACATTTTTTCTTCCTTTAAGTTAAAGGAAATTTCTTCTCCCTTACTTTCTCTTGTATTTGTGTATATCCTTTTACCTTTTTTTTTTGTTTATATAAATAAACATTTTCTTCTATGTTACACGCTAAGCAGGAGCTTGAGTCTTTATTCTTCCGCCTAAAAGAGAGAATTGTTTGCTCTATTCTTTCAAGCCATTGTTGCTTTTATCAATTCTGTCACATTTAACCTTGAGCCATTTCATGTGGGAAAGCCGGAACAAATTACCCACACCTGTTTGTCTATTTTATTGTGTTCACCAAAATAGCCTCTTCCATTTTTATTGGCTTGGAAGAAATCCTAGTATGCATCTCTAGTATTTGTCTATAAATTTGGGGAGGGAAATTTTTGGCATTCATTCTTCAGGTTGGAAACGACAGTTTGAAAATTCCTGAAGGTAGCCTGAATCAACAGGCATCTGAATAAGCCCAAAGAGCACAACAGCTGAAACATGATAGCAACGGCAAAGATGAAGTCACTAATTCAAAAATTGTATGTTAAAGGACAAATAACCTTTTAATATTATTACTACAGAAAATTCCATTTCTAGATTATACAATTTTCTTTCTGTAGTCTTGTGAATGTACTGAAAAATAATTTCTTTTCACACTGCAAAGTTACTAAGAAATTTGATGTTTATTTCCTTCAGCGCTAAATACCGTCCATAGCATGACCAAAAAGGAAGTCTTTGAGATTCTGGCTGTTCTTTGTGTCTTTAATTCCCAGGGTTATTATTCTGTTCTTCAGGCTTTGCAACATTACAAGGTAAGAATTCAATTTGGCTATTCAAAACTGTTGGACAGACAACTAAAATATGAGGTTAGAAATAAAAGTGAATATCGGTTATTAGACATTTTTTATTTTTCCACTATATCTGAAAGAATCGTACTGCATTTTCCTGCCTAGATGGTTGGGTATAAAATTGTTTGTTAGACAAACATCCAAACACTACTATTTGACACACTCATAAACTGTGTCCCTTACGTCTTACTCTGTAATCCTCTATCTGAAATGGCTCTTGGGCCTTCTACAGGGTGAACATTATTGAAAAAGAACAAGTAATATGTGCATATATTTAATGACAAAATGAAAAAAGAAAATACCTACATTTTGTACCTTGCAGGGACTTCTTCAGACTAATAATGTTTTTTTTTTTGTTTTTTTGGTGTTATATATATATATATATATATATATATGGAACCGTCATTTATGTTGACATGCCTAACCGATCGGCCACCAAGGATCGTTCGGTAGACAAGGTCGAATTTACTGCTTATAAACTTCAATCTTCTATGAATCTCGTGCATTCATAACTGCTCATTGGTATATATATATATATCATTACCTAGAATGGTTCTTGGTCCTTGTACAGGGTGAATATTATTGTAAAAAAAAAGTTCTAACATAATTAAATTACTTGCTGTCTCAAAGATGGTGAAAGGTAATGGAACAAAACAGGACATAAATGGTTGAATATATCTATGTAAAATATATAAATATTGTTTGAAATTCACATGGAAATGCTACAAACATTTGTTCTGATGCTATATATATATATATATATATATATATATATAAAATGTAAATTTCTACGATTTAACCAGTAGAGAAGACAATATTTATGAATAAAAATGACAATGGGAAAACTAGTAAAATACGTATTTTGCTTTGATAAAGTCCACATTGGATGAAATGTGTCAGCAATTACTAGTTTTCCTATTGTCATTTTTATTCATAAATATATATATATATATAGTCATCCACAGACAGACTGTTACACTGTATCATAGCTCATCAGTGTGGCTAGACATCAGATTGCATCAAGCCGGGATTGAAACTAGACTGATGCCAGATCAGTCAGAGATTTTACCCCTGAGCTATCGGTGC
Source organism: Acanthosepion lycidas (assembly GCA_963932145.1). Taxonomy (NCBI): domain Eukaryota; kingdom Metazoa; phylum Mollusca; class Cephalopoda; order Sepiida; family Sepiidae; genus Acanthosepion; species Acanthosepion lycidas. The sequence continues at coordinate 57,499,681 of OZ010605.1, read as the reverse complement.
CTGGTAGAGAGGAAGGCGGATTTTTACATACTTATTCTTTGAATAAACATGCCAATGACCGAAAGGGCTCAATTCATAGAAGAGCTTTGCAACATATATATATATATATATATATATATATATATATATTAGTCAACCACAGACAGACTGTTTTGCTGTATCACAGCTCATCAGTGTGGCTAGACATTTGATTGCTTAAAGCTGGGATCGAAACCTGATTTGGCAACAGTCGGAGATTTTTCCTCTAAGCCATTGGCGCACAATTGAAAGAAATAAAAATATATATATGTGAATTGGAATTAAATGATGTAACCTAAATCTTTCACTCCAACACACCAAATGTCTCTTAATATATTTAAAAGTCATGTGTAACAATATTTATAATAGAATTAAATCAGTACATACACACACACACCAAATTTCCTGACACACACAGCCATAGAATTTACTCCAACACTAATGGATCATGTGTCCTTGGAGATGAAAGTGTTTGTTGAGTAATCCAAAAGGTGACTTTTTTCTAAGTCCATATGGTTCCATATTTTCTCTGGATTTCATTGAGTTTAGACACCTCAGATGCCCATGAACGCTGGGCTTGTTACAAACATTTCTTTTCAGGACTACACAAATAATTTCAAAAGAAATATCTCAGATTGTCACCAAAAAAAACAAACCAAGTTATTTATTCAATTTTATTTTGATTTATTTTCTCAATGTGTATTAACAATTTAGTTTCCTTATATACCAAGAGTCAATATCACATTAGGTAATTGAATGACAAAGTGGAAAAAAAATCTTTTCTTTAAATTTTCTCACAGGCCAATAGACATATTACACACTGTTTAAATTTAAAAAAATGGGGCTTCTATTTAAAATACGAGTATCCACTAAAAATAAGTAATAAAAATGTCAGATTAAAAATAATTGCTTTGTTTACATTTCGAATATGAAACTGAGCCGATAAAGCTTTTGAGAATAACTTAACAAGGAAGAGTGCATTCTAGCACTCTCTGTGGCTGAGCAGTTTAAAGTATCCTGGATCAAACAATGGTTTCTCCGACAAAGGAGGAGACATGTTTGAACACTGCCAGAGATCACATTTTCTTTATTGTGTTTTCTTGAGTGTACTGGCCAAGAGACACGGTTTAAAATAAAAAAAATAAAAATAGGGCAACTTATTTTTTCTGAAATATTCTTTGCCAAATTATAGTGGTCTCTTAAATATGGTTGAAATTCTTTGTATTTTGGCAGTTTTGTTACATTTGGTGAAATGGGAACAATATACTTCCAGTAACCCTTGTGCTTTAGTGGCATTATTGTTTTGCTTTGAGATATATATATATATATATATATATATATATATCTAGTAGGATTATTCTCATGCTATATAGTGGGCATTTTTAGCTATGAATATAAACAAAATGAAAAGTGAATTTCTAATGAATTGTGATTACTGCTAGTACTGTTGAAATCTAAGTCATAATTTAAACTAAATTCATCTATTTCCCCATTTTAAATTCCTCATCTAAGCCAAGACTGGGTCTCCTGGACATTCATAAGTCTGGTTGTTTGAATAGTGAAATTTGATTATTGATTCAAAGCTACATAGAAGCCACCATGTTACTCAGGCTGATTTACTAGCATGTACTCCTCTACAGATAATTAATCCCAGCTTCAGTTGTAAACAATGTTTGACTGGACAGATTTGTCTGGTTCATCTGAAAAGTGTTAAAAAGGACTTAATTATCATAGGTTATACTGAGACATTGTTGACAAGTTTTTTTCTGTGATTAATTAAAGGGAAGTTTCGTTAGGTTGGTGCAAAAATAATGACGTAATAATGTCATTTTTTGACGTTACGTCAAAAAACGACATTATTACGTCATTATTTTTGCACGTTACGTCAAAAAACGATATTATCACGGCATTATTTTTGCACCAACCTAATAACATACATAAGTTGATCAGTTGCACAAGGCTTATGGCTGTATCACATTGAAACACTGGTTCTTGTGCGATCACTGAAGTGATGTCAAGTCTAGCTAGTACCTAGATAAGTAACCATTTTGAAATATCAAGGGGTGTAAACTTGGGTTTATGAGTAATGTAATGGTTAAAGGCTCAGAACTGGCAATCAAACAGCCAAGTTTTAAATTCCAATCAGGTTTGTTATATTGACTTACATGCAAATGAACATAACAAACTCAACTGGAATTGGAACTTGGTTATCAACCTGTGCATATATCGCACATATATGTTATAATCTATTCTATTTATAGTAGCAAAGATTATGGCCATGTCATGTTCAAACACTGGTTCTCATATAATCCCAAAGTTAAGCAATAACAAGCCTGGTCATTATCTAAATAAGTAACTACTTGGGAATACCAGGTGCTGTAAGCTTGGGTATGCAGATGGTGTAATGGATAATGGCTCAAAACTGGAAATTAGAGGGCCAAGGTTCAAATTCCAGTCAGGTTCATTATATTCACTTACATGTTAATACCCTTGGGAAAGGTATGGATCCAGTCCCTTCTCCCCCCCAGGTATGAATTAAATAGTAGGGCTCGTATTAATAAAAACATTTTTACTCCAAAAGATTCTTACCATCTGAAAATGTTTTCTGGCTTTAAATAACCTGAAAAAGGTTGATAAGCCTTAAAACTGTATAATAAAAATTCACAAAGTCCAAATCTCCATCTACACACATGCATCTTCCTCACAAAATTCTCCCTTTTGTAGGAAAAATCAGTTGCTTTTATAGCAGTTTGGTGGGCCCTTTCCAGGTTTCCAATTTATGGAGCATAAAAATGGTTTAGCATATTTTTCTATGCAATCCATTCCACTTTGTAAAACCACAATTGCTTAGCAGAAGCTAATTCACATGACCCTTGCTGACCTCATTCAGTGGTGAAACAGTTTTCTTTCTTCTTTTTTTCTTCTGCAAAAGCATCATGTGACACTAAAGCATCATGTGACACTAAAGCATTTTAGCCTTCAGCATATGTCACCATTTTCTTTTGTACAAAAACAGAAATCAATCAAAATCCTCTTATGCTCATATCATACTTCATTCAGTAACCCTCTACTTTGAATGGCTCTTGGGTCATGTATTGGATGAATTTTATTTGAAAGAAAAAACATTTGAAAAAAACATACTTGATATTTCATTGTTTTGTTTTTATTTTTTTTTATTTTTTTCACAGAAAGAAGCTGCTCAGACTCATAGGTTCAGTATTTTAATCACAGAGTTGAACCAAGCAGATACTGTTGGGTATAAGTGTTCCATTGTGTCAGCCATCAACTGCATCATCTCTGCAAATGATAACTTATATGGTCGTCACAAGATACGCAATGAATTCATTGGTAAGTATTATGACTTGAAACATAATGGCTAATTTGGCAGCATGATAGCAAAGTACTAATGAATTCAGAAATTCCCAAGGGAAGCTACTAAGTAAGAGATATTCCTAGCTTGGTGTTGCTTAACTTCAGTGATCATATGAGAACTGGTGTTTTGATGTGATATGACTATAAGCCTTGTATGACTATGATAAACCTTGCAGTCTGTTATCAGTAAATAAAACTTCCCATTACTTAATCATAGACAAATCTTTCAACAATATCTCAGTATAACCTACAAAAAAAAAATTAACACTTTTCAGATGAAATGAACAAATCTGACCAGTCAATTTTTCATTTTTTCATTTTAATCGTTTCACCCTAAACAAGGCAATAAAGCCACTAGAACACAAGGGATTACTGGGAGTGAAAGAGAATGAGAAGAATGAGAAGGTGATTGGTGTTGCATTTAATTTTTTGAAGATTGTAGGTGTCAGGAAAAAAGAAATTGAAAGATTTCCACAGGCGAGAAGTGCAAGAAAATAAACTATTAGAATAGATCTTAGTTACATCTAGCTATTCCAGCAGTCAAATGATGTAACATAGTTACCAATTCAAGCAGATGAGGTACTAAGTAAGAAATCCCATCAAAAGAATTAACATGAAAATACTTAGAGATAAAACAGAGATAAGGCATGTCATGACATTGAGAAGATGACTGAAGTCGAGATGCCAGGTCAGGACTGATAATATCACAAACCCTTTGGATTTTGTCAATAATCTTGAAATTTATATTAGGGACACCAGATTTGATATGGTAGCAATATTCAACACTTCAGTTCAGGATTGATTACATTATAGACCCTTAAATTATTTTAACGTATTGACTACCATATATTTATGACATGTCATTTCAGTTTACGCTGTGTTTCACTTTTAGTTGCTCTGCCAAATTTTGGAAATGCTCTATGCTTGATAAAACAATGGCTGTGACTTTCTGTGACATTTTGTTAAAATGTATATGGCACTCCGCTTCTCTTAAGTTTTACTTGAAGGCTTTGTAAATACATGTTTTATAAATATATGCTTCATAAATATATAGTAGGTATTAAAAAATAAAGCTGAAGGAAAATAAGTTATTGATTCAACTACAATATTAGCAATATTTGCAGAATTAATATTGTCACCAATATAAGGCGATGGGGTTGTAATTATATAATAAATTTAAGCCACATTTATAGCACGTAATAAGGTTCGTTTATTTGCCATGAAACATTTAATTGTTAGAAAATAATTGTATGTGTATAAGTTTATGTGCTAATATTTTTTGAGAAAATGACAGCCAAAGATTTTTCCTAACCTCAAGACCTATGTCACAAATTAAAGAAGATGACTACTTTCTTGTGTACATTTTTTAATTTTCTAAATCTATATATAAAATTCTGTGACTTCAATTAGTCTGTCCCTCTAAAATAGTTATACATTAACCAATCAAAACCAAATTTTGGGGAGAAATACAAACAGGTATGTGAATACAAAGTACAGTTGGTTTTATTAAAGGTGCTTAACTTAGTACAATAAATTTTCATTAATTGTTTTGGAAAAATTAAAAGTTTTATTATTTAACATACAAAATACTCCCACTATTTAAAAACAATTTAACGATTAAAATAACAAATACTTATTTAATAAAAATGCAATATTATAACACTGCAGGATGTCCTGAACCCTGCACTACATGACAATTCCATCCTGTCCTCGGTCACCAGTGTGTCTATGATCGAATCCTGTGAAGTTGGTCACTTTGATCTAAGCCTCTCCCTGTCCCACGTTGTCTTTGTTTTGATCACAAGGCATGCAAGGATCGAATCGTCACCAGATATCGCTGGATTGGTGTTGTTCAGACAAGATGATGTTATAAGACAAAAAAGAAAAAAAAAGTTGTGTAAATCAACAAGTTTTATATAGCTGAGGTTTAGACAGGAACGCTTTTTTGTGTAAGAATCTCCAAGCATGCAAGCTAATGGCACAGTATAATTTTATTTCACTTTTTTGTTCATTTCCAAGTTGGAGTTGAGGTTTCAAAATTTAAGTCGAAGACTTCTTCAGGCAGAAAATTTTGGAATTCTGACAATGCACTTGACTCCCCCTTCTCTCTCTCTCTCTCTCTCTCTGTATGTATGTAGAGACTTTCAATTCTTCCACTTTGCAATTTCATCAAGGTTTAAATTCATCTGCTCAATTTATCCAATAATCTGAAACAAAGCATGAGGTAGGAGTTCTTCGTGGCAGCAAATCACATGGTGTAATGGAAGCACATTTCTGCTTCAACTGCTGCTCTCTCTGCCTTCTTTTCTCTTTTCTTGCTGTTCTGGGATCTCTGCATGGCTATTTATGTAGTCCAACCTCCAAAAACCGGGTTGGGGTTGGCTTGTTCTGGGATGGCTCTGAATCTCTTGTCACCCAATCAAATTTCTCTACAGGTGCTGCTGGGTGGCCCTTGTATATCCAAATATGGGGAGCCTCCTTCTCTTGCTTGCACCTCACACTAGTACCTTTCAGTGGGTGTATTGATTTTCCTCCCACTTCCTCATATTAGCTCCTCACACTGCCACCATCCAGGGAATAGGTGTTCCACTGTGAACATCTGAAATAAAACAGATGTTATTTTTAATGTCAACATAAAATTATTATCTGCATTTCTTCAACCCTAATTATCATGTTTGGTCTGTAGCTCTTCCTCTCTTTCCCACTTGACTGAAATTTTCTGGTTCGAGAAAATCTTATTCTTTAGTGACATGTGTATCCTCCACCCCTATCAATAAGTGACATAGAGTCATTTCTTTACCCTTTTCCTCACCCACCTGTAGCCATAAACTTATTATCTATGACTTGCTTGGTGGTCTCTGTCCAAAATCGCACTGCCCTCACCTTGTCCCCTGGGCTTCACTTTAACCAGATGCCCAAGTGGATTTCAGTGCTCTCTTCTAGCAAGGTCCTTATTCACAAAATGAGAAACAAAAATAAAAGTATATTTTCTTTTGTTTTCAGTATGTCCTTCAATCTATCTACTACTTTCTTCATCTTTGGGTTCACTTTTGATTTAATTGAAGCTTTTTTTTTTCTTTCTTCAAATTATCAGCATTCTTAGAGTGTTACAATATTGTTTTTTTTTTTGTTTTTTTGCATATCTTTTCTTTAAGTCTTCATATATACAAGAATCCAGTTTAAGTTTGCCCTGTGTTTGCGAGAACTATAAAAAAATATCACAAGGTCAAACACTTCAAAAAGTTGGAATTTGGCTCCAGAAAGAAATATTTTTGCATGGCAGTTGTATGTTGCATGCTTAATAGTAAGAAATCCTAAAAATTTATTCTTCACTGTTAAAAAAGGAAAAAAAATTTTCTTAAAGAATATTGTTGACCATGAAGTCCTACAAAATTAAATTAAAGAAATTATTAAACTGCAAAGTAAGGATTTTATGACATTGTTATGAAGGCTCTGATAAATTAGGAAAAAGGATTTCAAAATAAACTGGAAAACAAGAAAGAAAAATGTTTTCCAATAGACTGAAAATATACTGATAACAAGAAAAACTAGAGAAATGCTGTTTTCAATAAACTGAAAGTCTACTGATAAGAACGACAAAGGGGGAGAGGATTTTTTTTCCTTTCTCTCCCCACCTTGGTGTGCGGATGTCGATGATGACTAGTGTAGAAGCCATCTGTACATGGTCAACTTAATCTGGTATTTTAATCTGGTATCTGATGGTATTTTTCTTAAGTGCCCACTTGACCCGCGTGGTAGAATAGATTACATTTTAACGACTTCAAGTATCCACAACGGCTAGGAATGAATTTCTAGCCAAAATTCAGTCAGTTGATTGGATTAGGAAAACAGGAATGGCATTGTAGTTATATTTTTCCTTTTTCCGAGATAAAATTCATTAAGAGGAATTGTCTCTTTTTGTCACTTGTTGACCAAAAAGCTGGTGTGGAGAAGTGACAGGTAACAAATCCCAGATGCAGCTGACAACTCAAGGAGGCAATAAGAATTACCTGCTGGTGGAAAATTTGGATAACAATTGAATTTAGCATTTTGGACTAGACCACACCTAGCCTCAGGAGACAGGTTTGATCAGGAGACAAAGAGAGAGGCAAAAGGCCTAGGTGAAATTTCAAGGAAGACAGGAATTGACTGCACCCCTTGGGCAGTGAAAGTGAGAGGCACTTGCACGAGATGGAATGAGTTGAGCAGATCAATATTCTGCAACCACCACTCTTTGTGAGAGGGATCTTCCCAAATTTGGTCAGGCAGTCAATTTCCCAACCACCTCATGCCCTACACCGCATTTGTGCAAACGTCCATAAATATAGACGAGCAAAGCAGTACGGGACACTGGGAAAAGAAAGAACCAACACCCTGAATTGCTGTTTGTGAGAGAGACACATGCCACTTGGTTCTAGACTCACTTTGCCAAACCCTATGTGGATTCTGCATAAAGAACTTAGACTCCCTTCTTGTTTTAGACTATCAAATACACTTGAATGGTCAGCCTGAAGAATGGTCAGAGTGGAAGTAATCAGACTTCAGCCTTGTTTGCTGAGCGTGGCTAGACATAGTGTCACAGGGTATTAAGGGGGAAGGTGTTGGAAGTCTGCATTCTGCTAATCTTATTAAGTAAAAAGAATATGGTAAAGTTTAACATAAATACCCACAAAAAAATGTCATGTCAAAAGGGCACTTTTTCTCTTGATGCCGATGTTACTGTATACTCACAAAATAAATTTTTATTGTTTTAAAAAGCTATTTTTATAATGGAATTGGGAGAGTGGAGGTTCTGAGGTGTGTGGAACTACCTCTTAAATGCTGTTGTTCCCAGGTCCACCGTCACCTGGGGTGGTAGCACCTGTTAGGGTCCCAATTTTGGGGCAAATAGTGAAATCCTAAACAAAACACTATGAAAGTACATTTTTATAATAAAATTACCAGAAGTATATTTTCATATTATGAAATTACTAACAATACCTATTTATAGCAAAATGACTAACAATACATTTTATCTGTAGTTGAAGGCATACGATAACGTTTAAAATATATTTAGCTGAAGCCATAAAATTGTGTTCCAAATATTTAGATTTCGGCATTAAATAACCCACTGAGGTTGACATGCCACTAAACAAAATTAACTAAACAACCAACATGAAATAACTCTTTCATAACATTAATCCAAATAATATACTGCAATTTCTTAAAGAAATAAAACTCTATTCCAAAATATAACTTCAACAAAACCCCAACATAAAACACACAAATCACTATCTCTAGTAATTATGTCCATACAAACATATATATCCAGAAAAGCTGAGTATCATCTACCATGTATTCAAGTGTGAAAGCAGAATAACATATATTTTTATTACTTCAAAGCTCCCAAGTAAATTAAATTTCAGTTTTAAATGACGCATAAGGAGTTGATATTCTGTTAAAGAAAAAAAAAATTGTAATGGAACGTTTGTTAAAATTTGCCAAGAATATAATTAAATATATTTTGATTTATTGATCTTTTCTTTCCTCAAATTCTTACCAAACTGTTGGAACTTCGCTACAGATTTCTAATAATAAGTTAAGAATTCTGTTATTGTTGACAGGACTTGGACTCTTGGATGCTTTTACTTATATCCAAAAAGAAGACTCAGATGAAGATCTTAATATTCAACTAGAGGTAAGTTTACTTATATACCATGATTTTAATGTAGCCTCAGAATGTGCAGGTGGTGCAATGGATGGCAGCTCAAAATAAAAAATAGGAGAGACAAGTTCAAATTCCAGTTGAGTTCATTACCTTCATCTATGTGCAAATACCACTGGGGAAAGTTATGAATCCATCACCTCTCCCCCTCTGCTATGGGTCAAATAGTAGTTATTGTTATTCTCCCAAAATTTTAATGCAATAGTCACTTGAAAAAGTAAAGGAAAAAATGAATCTTCCAATGCAAATTATGTTTCTGTTTTAAATAATCCACAAAGTGTTGATAAGCCATAAAAAAGAAAGCAATCAATCCTTCTCCACCACCACCATGTGGAAATTAAATTCCTGTATTTCTTAATGGAAAGATTTTAACCTCAGACTTTCTCTCCTCTATTTGACTTTGTCATTCTGCAATTATTTTTTGTTTTTGCTCATCTAACCCGAGGTCCAAGAGCCACTCAAAGTAGAGGTCTACTAAATGAGGTTGTTGTGATTGCATACAGGAAAGAGGCAAAAGGTGTATATTATGAGGATGTGTAGGATAGATAGCTAGATTCTAGAATCAAAGAAGTTAAGATTGTAGTGATGAGGGACGCATCCTCTCACAATAGTTCTGTGGAACATCTGTGAATGGGACTTCTTCCTCACTAATGCAATATAAAGGGAATGAGAATGAGTCAGTTCAGTGTATATGTCATGGTGGGTCCTAACTTTGAAGGTTTGGACTAGTGGAACCAAGGAATGTAGTTACCTGAACATCTGCTTTGAAAATAGTGATAGAATAACAGGAGGATAACAGTATTTTTTATGTAGGAGAGGGGTTGTAGGGTGGAAATAATCCATCACCCTCAAGGCTGTGGAAATGCTTTTGAACACTATCATGGCTGGAAAGTGAAGGTTGGGCAGCTGCAGCCCAGATGTGGCAAATGAGTAGTAGGTGGTAATATCACAGTAGTAGTGGGAGTAGCCAGCAGTATTTGTGTGTGTGTGTGTGTATATACATGCTTAATTAAAAATGACTGACAAGGTACTGCAATTAATCTTTTTATTTATGTTTTCTTGTGTTTGTATAAGTGTTTTCTTTTATGGACATAAAGTGTGTAAAAATTGTCCAAATGTTCTGCATATCTGAGTGCTTTCAGCTATTCTTTTAGCCATTATGAAGGGCGATTTTTATTTCAATGTCCACTCTTATAATATATATATATATGTATATATATATAATAATGGACTCTCCTGTTGGTTTCAACATACGAGGATCTGATAGCTTAATTGATTCAGTTATGAAATTTTGTGCGATAATCTTAAGTGGCACTTAAGACCCGCTAGTGATTTACAAACGAGGCCACATATGGAGCAAGGGTGAGGATTGGGGGATGAGATCACTGTTAGATTGGCTGACCTTTTAGATCTTGCAATCTCTCTCTCTCTCTCTCTCTCTCTCTCTCTATATATATATATATACACACACACACACACACATATATATATATATATATATATATATATATATATATATAAAATATACACACACACTACAGTTCAGAAGTTTGAGGCCACCCCTGGTAATTTTTTAAATTGGCCCCAAAAGTAGTTGTTTTCTCTTTAAATAAGAGAAAATTATTATACATGGTTAAAAAAAAAAAGAGACATGATTTTTTATTAGAAATTTTATTATGACAAAAAGAAAAAAAACCTTTTATGATTAAATTTTGCTCTCATCAAAATATCCTCATTTGGTCTTGATTACTGCAGCACAAATTTTTGACATTCATTGCAAAAGTTTTTCAAAGTGTAAATTTGATAATTGATTCCATTCTTTTTCAATGGCTCTAAGAGCTTTTTTCATTTTTAGGATGGAAAGGTTTCACTCTTCTAATTCTGGGTTTGGCTTCAAACTTTGAAACTGTAGTGTGTGTGTGTGTATATATATATATATATATATAGTTTTTTGAAGAACACAGTGGAGCATGACTATAAGTATTTACATGATTTTTTTTTTTGTTTTTTAATAGGCTTTTTATGGCCAAAAGTACCAAGATGACGATAAATTAAATATGATGTATGAAGGAGACTTCCAAAGCCCCTCAGAACTTCTGAATATGCTTATCGAAAAGGTAAGACAATCAATAGAAACTTATTCAAACAATGTGAAAATTTAAAAGGTAATCTCTTTTCTTATTATTTCTAAGAGTAAACCCAGATTATCTACTAGAATGTTATTCAGTTACATTCCTCTTTATAGTCGCCACGGCATGGGGTAGTGTTTAACGAGGTAAGTCTGGTTGACTATTACTGCTATGTAGTGAATTCCATCTTCACTGCATGCACTCTACACAAATTTCCTCTTGCCTCTGGAATAAATTTAATGAACTGGTAAGTTATGGTTAAAATCAGAAGATAAATTTTTTAAAAAAGTCAAAAGACAGATTTATAAACAAAGTAGAAAATTTAAAATGTTCCAGATGATGGAAATTATACCACAGATTAGTGCAGAGTTTTTCAACTGGTGCAACCGGGTAAACTAATGTGCCCCGAAAGGTAGGTAGATGTGTGTAATACTTCTATCAACATCATGTTTATGTACTGGTCGTCTACTGACAACCCCATTCCCAAGTGTTGTTTAGCTCCCATGTTTAGCTAGTGTTAGCATGTGGAGCCAGAGAAGGACAAAATACATGACTAATTAAGATTTAAAGTGCACCTCAGAGTTTTACTTATTCTACAAATGCACGCTGAGCTAAAAATGGTTGAGAAACACTGGAGTAGAGACAAAGATTTAAAGACATTTAACCTGCATTTTATTTTATTTTTCCAGATAATTGGAACTCCAAAATATATTTCATTCTTGCATATTTTACAAGATTTATTAAAGCTGGAACTAGATGATGAGCAAATAGACAGGTCAGTGAATTTTTACTTATTTTTGTGATTTTTTTTACTTATTTTTGTGATTTTTTTTACTTATTTTTGTGATTTTTTTTACTTATTTTTGTGATATTTTTTTTTTTTTACTTATTTTTGTGATTTTTTTTTTTTTACTTATTTTTGTGATTTTTTTTACTTATTTTTGTGATTTTTTTTTTTACTTATTTTTGTGATTTTTTTTACTTATTTTTGCGATTTTTTTTTTTTACTTATTTTTGCGATTTTTTTTTACTTATTTTTGCGATTTTTTTTTTACTTATTTTTGCGATTTTTTTTTTTTTACTTATTTTTGTGATTTTTTTACTTATTTTTGTGATTTTTTTTACTTATTTTTGTGATTTTTTTACTTATTTTTGCGATTTTTTTTTTTTTTTTTTTTTTTTTTTTGTGATTTTTTTTTACTTATTTTTGTGATTTTTTTTTACTTATTTTTGTGGGTTTTTTTTTTTACTTATTTTTGTGATTTTTATTAGTATTTTTCATAAATTAAAACATTTTTATTTATTGTGAGTCCTTTAAAAAATAATATTCAATTGTTAAATGACATTTGGTACATTTAATTTTAACAATTTCGATTAAAAAGATTGCCTTTTATTCTGTTACAATAGCTATTATATCAGCATTCATTTTTTTATTTTTTATTATCAGACTTCTTTAAAAATTATCAAACTTGTTATTTACACATTTTAATACTGAAGACGGAAATAAATAAGCAATATTTTTGTCAAAATCCTTTATTTTAAAAAAAGGTAAAATTGCAAATCAAAAATAAAGATTTGCACTTTATGGAGCAAGTACTGCTAAAAATGGTTTGCAAAATTGCATGTCAGAGCTTTCCCACTGAACAATGCTCCATGGTTAAGTAGACCAGTTGAAATGGATTGCATTTAAATGAAGGATTATCACTTTAGAAAATGTTAGATGATTATTTAGCCATCATATGTCAAATATCCAAATGAAGCAGACAAAATCATTTTCACTGGCTAGCCATTTTGATGTTTAGATTCCAGATCAGTGTAAAAAAAAAGAAAAGAAAATGGAATATGTTTCAACAACATGGGATGCCATGAAAAATGATAAAATATACCAAAACGAAAGCCAGTTTTAACTGTGTATTTTTATTGGATTATAAGAAAATCCTCTTTTAGAAAGCAATTGATTTGCTTTTTTGACAAATTTCAAAAATTTTGGATTGTATCTTTTTAAGAAAGATAAAAAAAAAAATGCATATCAAGCACCAAAAAAAAAAAAAAAGAAAAAAATGAACCATTTATGGAAAATGTATTAAAATTGGTTTGTGAAGATTTAAACTGGAAGTTTATCAATAATGATGTCCCAGGATTGGTTAATTGAGATTAATAGCAATCAAATGAAGACATTACTTGAGTATAATCAACATTGTTGTAATGGAATGTCCCACACTCCCTATCGTCTATGTGGACTGACTATATCAGTAGATATATATAGTGTGCACAGGAAATACCTGGCAGACTTGCTTTAGGAATTACTAGCCTGCTAACCAATTCCTTGTCTTTCAGTAGTGTATTCTCTTTTACAATAAACCTCTCTTTCTTTCATCTATGCCCGTGTTGCTGTTCCTTTCATTCGAGTACCATCTTTGTCTGTTTGCAACCTTCTTTAAGGATACAACAGGTTATGATGTAGAAGATAGCTAAAATACTTGAAATATTCAAATTAAGTGTTGAAAATCATTTGCATAAGTTTGGTTATGTTTTTCACTTTGATGTGTGGCTTCAGCATAATTGAAAAAATAATTTTCACAATACTGATTATGTTAGTCAATTTGATGTGTGGCTTCGACATAAGTAAAAATATAATTCTCAAAATCTTAATTATATCAGTTACTTTGATGCATATCTTCCACGTAAGTAAAAAAAATCATTTTCACAATATTGATTATGTTAGTTACTTTGATCTGTGGCTTCCACATAGGTGAAAAAACCCTGCAGCACTGTATTACTGAATGAAATGTAATGAATTTTCTTCTGTTTTTAAAACAAGTTGTGATTGAGCATTGAAATGTGGATCCTTTAAAACAATGTTTGTGTAATTCATGTTGCTGAGAATTAGCTAAAGTATTTGTTAACAATGATTTCTTTATTTTTCACTGTTTTCTGTTTAAAAAAATACTTTCAATAAGGATTGTACACCTGAAGAAGGCTCTAGAATTGAGCTGAAACATTGTTCTAGAAACAAAAACAGTATAATAGAATAAGTTCAGTAACTGGAGCAACTTCTGGAATGTGCCATTATTATTACATAAGGATTTGTTATCTTTACAGCAATGCTTGATGGACTAGACTAATGCACCATTACTACTATGGTGTAGATTTGTTCCTCACTAGGTGCACCATACTTGTGATCTTGTGGTAAATCTAAACTAAGAAACTTGTGTTATTTCATGTGTGATACAGTAAAATTAAGGATTCTTTTGGGAGGTTTAGTTACAAGCATATATACAAGTAGTAGTACACATTGCCAAATGTTCCCAAAAGTTCCTTCCTAGTCCTGAAGAGTGTCCCTACCCTCTGAAGATAAGTAGAGTTCTCATGCCATAGTGAATGTAACCCCACAAAAATAACTCTTGTTTCATGCAAGGTTGCTATATTTGGCTACAGTTGAAAGCTTCATGTCACTGAACTTTGACCTTTGCTACTTGTGACATTTACTTGTGTATTTTGTGAATTGATCCACTCAAAAGTTTCATTTCTTTCTTTTTTTTTTTTTTTTTAATTTGGTTCATTAAAAATAAAATAACTTGATTTGATTTTCTTTTTTCTTTTTATTTGATTTTCATTTGATTATTTGTTGTTAGAACAATGTTTTCTTTTTCTGTTAATATGGATGAAAAACACAAAATGCTTTAAAATTATTGTCTCTATAAGTATATAAGAAAAGCCACGGTCCCAGAAAAGGAATGGCAACTAAGAGAATTAAAAAGGAAGAAAACAATGATATATTTAAGCAAGATAGAGATTAGTAGGTAAAAATTTCTGGTTTGTGGAAGTGAATGGTTCTCTGGGATTGGAATTCCAATTGATTGATTTGTTTTCTATGGCATATCAACCCTTTGCAGGTTATTTAAAGCCAGAAAATATTTTTAGATTGTAAGATTTTTTTTATTGTTAGATAATAATGGTTTAGTGATACAAGTCTTATTAATTAACTCATAGTTGTGGGGTTAAGAGATGAATTAATATCTAATCAGAATTTGATAAACAAGAAATTTTAATGTGTATATTAAGTGGGGGATCAATTTTATAATACAATCTATATATATATATTGAACCCTCACTTTGTGTTCATGGTAGTTTCTGTACATTTATATTCCAGAGAATGTAAATAAATCTGAATGACATGCCTGTGTAGCTAATCAGCATTTCATTGATTTGATTGAGTTGTTTTTTACAGCTTATCAATCCTTTGCAAGTTATTTAAAGCCAGAAAATATTTTTAGATTGTAAGAATGTTTTGGTGGAGAGATAATAATTGTGCACATAAGACTAATGAAACTTTTGGTTAAGGTTTTGTTAAACCCTGTTCAAAAGAAAAATGGAAAATCCCAACTTTTGGCTCTAAAGGTTTTCTCCACATGTGGGGGTTAGCAGACAAAAAAATTTAGTAATGTAAAAATGCAAGAATGAATCATCTGGCCACAAAATGAGGGACCAGTTCATATATTTATTTTAATATAGAATTGATCCCTCACTTTATATCTACATAATTTCTTGTTTGTTTATCAAATTCTGATTATGTGTGAATCCACCTCTTCTCCCCATAGCTATGGGTTAATTAGTAAGACAACTAATAATCCATCTTAATGGGAGTAGATGTCAGCTTATCTTCAAGCAGTTTTTGTAAACCCCTCCTTTACCTTGTAAGTCCTCTAGTTCTCAAAATTGAGTAAGTTTGTCTCATTACTTGTGCTCCCACTTAAGTATGATGTTTCTGACCCAAGAAGTTCTGCTGTCTTTATTCCTCGGTAATACCTTATTCACTAACCCTCTATATTGATTGGTTCTTGAGCCTTGTATTGGTGAACACTAGTAAAAATAAATAAATGAATTTATTGATTTTTATTGAGTTTATTTAACCCTTTAGTATTCAACCTACCTAAACCTGCCCCATAAATATCAGCTCTCAATTTTCAAACTGCAACATGTCTACTCTGCCGTAATATATGAAGACATGATTGCAAATAATGCAGGAAGTCACATAAACCGTGAGTCTTTGACCACAAACTTTGAGAGCTGATATTTAGGGGGGTAGGTTTGAGTTTGTTGAATGCTAAAATGCTAAAGAAAAAGACTAATGTTTTGTTTTGCAATGTGAAGTTACACAAACTAACAGGCTTGCAATGTTATTTTTGTTTTAATTTTTATCTAAAAAAATATTGTTTTTTCCTTTACAGCTCTGTCAACAAATGGCAATTGATAGAAGACCTTGTTGCCAAAGTTCAACATGGAGAAACACCCCACTGGATGGAACCACGTAAGGCAAAGAAACGAAATGGCAGTGCAAATCTTTTCAAAGATGATCTAGTAAGCTTTCCAAAAGGTTCCTCATCTAATGATGCTATTCTACCATTGATCAAGGCTCCTGCAGGAACAGAACTTGATCCTTACAGAAATGAAAGAAAAGGCGATGGAAATTACAACAAGCTATCATTGTGGATGTGTTTTACCCCCAGCAAGAAATTAAAACGATTGCAATGGCTGAAGATATCATCAGAAGAAATAGGTTGGTATTTTTGTAAACAAGAATTTCGACCTGGCTTTTCATGACCCCTTTGTAGAAAAGGTAACTTCAGACATATCGTTCATATCTCATTTATGTTCATTATTTACATTTGGATTAATATCCTCATCTTTGTTGTTATTATCATAATGTTTTGACTGTTGTGCTCTCCAACCTTCTTCAAGTATCTATTGATTTGGGTAACCTTCAGGGAATTTTGAACTGAATCCTTTATTTAATCTACAGTGGGTAGATTGTTCTTGTTTCGCTGTCCATGTCTAGGGATATCTCATCTTGTTCTTTTTTTAGTACTGTACAGTTATCATTCACTCTGTTTCCACTGAGTCTGTACTATCCTGCCCAGGGATTGAAATCATAATTACTATACCACTAAATTCACAAAAATCAATACTTTAATCCTTCAGGCTATTGTCATAAACCTAATGTTCTTATTGCTTTCTTTGCTGTAACATTTTCTGTTGTGTTTGACTATCTACCGCCACTTCTCTTTCTTACTAAATCCTTGCTGTCAAGCTTGACTCTCTCTGCTGCCATTTCTCTTTCTTTGTTAATGGCTCCAATATAGTACTTATGTTTATGCTAGGCCTACTGAGGAGGCTGTCATAACCTGGTATATGCATGGATTCCTTCAGGTCACTAATTCTCCACTTGTTCTCTTTCTAATATTTTTATTCATTCTCCAGTATTTTGTGAGTACCCTTTTCCCTCCATACATGGTCTCAAATCACAGTTGAACTTCTGTATAAAAATTTTGCATATATAGCTCATGCTATCAATGTGATCAAACATTTGTATGCATTATGATCTAAAAATTTCCAGAATTTCTTCATTAGAAAAAAAAAGTTTTCTATTCAGTCTTTTGTTTTCCAAAAAGGGTGCACAGAGAATGTTTACACTCATACATACACATGCACAGATATGTGTGCGCACACACACACTCATATTCACCGAATTAGTATTTTACAATAAACAAGAAGATATTTTTCAATATATAAAGGCAACATCATTTTCATGAGGTTTCAGTTCATAACAGTTAATGTCATTTGTCCGAAAACTGGCTTTACTGAAATTGTTAAATGAAATCTTCACTTTGTCAAAAAATTCATATATAGAAAATGAAAGAGAGATAACTATTAAATCTGAGTAGTGCTTTTCTTAAATTATATATCATTGAAAAATCACTCTCGTTAATTTCATTGATGCTTATTTTCAACTAGCAGTAGAGCCTGGCGTTGCCCGGGGATGTAACAGTAAGAGATAGATCAAGTATCGACCATCATAAAGACTGAAAAATAAAATTGACAAAGATTATTGTTTAAGGTTGACAGACACGCATGTCTTAATTAGTTTTTTTTTTTTTTTTTTTTTTTACAAATTGGTCAAACCCAAACTCAAACAAAAACATTGTTTTCAATCGTTATGAGTCTACTGATTGAATAGAATTTTATTATAAACAATTGTCTTGTAAATGGAATTTTTAAAGCATTCTGAATGTAAAAATAAAGAAAAAAGTGTGCAAGACAATAAGAAACACTACCTACCAAAAAAAAAGTGAAGTTTTGTTGAAATCGGTTGAAAAAAGTAGGAAATCCGATCCCATATAAAAACGAACACACACACAAACAAACAACCTGGGTTTTATAATAAGTATAACTTGATATTAATAAGTATAACTCGATATGAGTTGTCCCCCTTTCATTAATGCCTCTTAATTGTGTTTTCAAATTGATTTTGTGCAAAAACAATTGTGTTTTTCCAATTTTTGGTGCTGTCAGAACCACTGCAAGGTAATTTTACATAGTCCTGTGAAGTTTTGTTGAAATCGGTTGAAAAATGTAGGAAATCCAATCCAATATATAAACGTACAGACACACATACACACACACACACAATCTGCGTTTTATAATAAGTAAGATACAGGAGGTCCTTGACATACAACTGACTTCTGTTCATATGTGTCATAATACAATTTATCCAAGGCATAATGTACCTGCAATTTTCTGTGAATAAGCACTTATGTTACTCACCTATACTAACACAATAGTTAAGTAATAATCTATGATATAACAGAATATCTCTGACAGAATACAATAATTAAGTAATTATCTATTACATAACATAATATATATGGCATAACACAATAATTATATAATAATCTATGACATAACACTAAATAAAGGGTTTAGTTTGAAATTCCAACATATATCACCTGAAGAAGGCAGGAGTGTACAATGGCTGAAACACTTTGAATCTGACAATAAAGATGAGGACTACAGTTTATAACAATGTAAATTGTTACAATACTTCACCTCAGAAATATAGGCGGATTGTAACCCGTAGCCGGTGAGAGAAAAGGTGGATTCATACCTTTCCCAAGGGTAATTGTGCACAAGTAAATCTAATGAACCCAATGTATCCCACTCTCTCCTACTATTTAACCCATAGCTGGGGAAGAAGTGCTGAATTCATACCTTTCCCAAAGGTATTTTCACTTAGGTGAATATAACAAACTCAACTGGAATTTGAACTTGGCTTATGAATCCTCTTCTTCCCCCACCTATGGGTAAATAGTAGGACAGACTGGGTTCTATAGCCTTGGATGGCAACTGGTCTACTGCAGAAAGAAATGGCAACCTACTGTGGTGTGGAAAAAATCTGCCTCGTCGGTCATATATCAAAAGATACATGATCACCTAAGTATGTATTACTATGTATGGCATTCATTTTTTTTTCTCTCAAATTTCTTATTCTGAGCTACTAACCATTGCACTACCTGTTTACAGCACCTGGCATTCCCAAGCTGTGAACTAAGTACTGACCAGGCTTGATGTTGCTTAACTTTGGTTTCAACATGATATGGTCACAAGCTAAAATAATTACTGTATATTTCCATGTATAAGACAACCCGTAAATCCCCAAAATCACGCTTAAAAATTTGGTGGGGGTATCATCTTGTACTACAATTCTAAAAATGAAACATTAAATTTCTGAGTGTTGTTTGTCAGTAGGCTAAACTCGGCCTCGGTGCAATAACCAATAACGTATATATAAAGATTCACATTATCAAATAAACTGATAATAAAAGTAATAAAACCATTTCTACCTTATATATTACTAGTATAACTTCATAATAAATTGCTTATTCGAAGAATAATTTCATATCAATGAAATCAACTTGTATCTATGTGAGCTCAGCTGAGAAAATGTAAACATCAAGTTTTGATTGCGTTGACAATAATGGAATGTACTATTATTGTACTGTTAATAGCAGTATTTTGTGATTGTCAAAGTAAATGGCAATTAGTACACCAGGTTGTTTGTAACTGTTTATATATAGGAAAAGAAGAGGAAGAAGAAGAAGAAGTAACAGTATTTGCAAGAGATCACGTGATGAAACATTAACAAAATATAGCTTGAAGTAAATTTATTGCAAATTCTTTAAATAAGCTAGAATAGCTATCTTGTTTATCAATAAAAACAATACCACTATTTTGCTACTTATTGTAAACCAAATTGGTACTTCTTTCAAAACAACTGCAGCAAAAAAGAAACGGATTTTTTATAATCAGCATTATAACAATAAAACAATCAAAATAAATATGATTGTCATATTGATATCATTTCAGTTCATGGAACTATTTAGATGTATAACATCTGGAAAATTTAAATAACTGCTTTATAAAAAATTCTAAGATTTAAACATTCTGAACTAAAATCAAACATGTTATCTACTTGAAATTACAGTACGGTTCACTCTGTACAAAGCCCGGGAGCCACTTGAAGTCAAGGATTATGTTAGAAGATAATTTATATGGATAGGAAGGGAAGATAACAGTTGACTCTAGATTGTAGTGATTGGGTAAACAGCCTCTTGGGAGTGTGTTCCATAGGACAGTGGTTCACAGAAAGATGTTTGAGTGGAACTTATTTCTCACCAATGGAATATGGTGGGAATGAGGGTGGTTTGTTACTATATAAGTGACATAATGAGTCCTAGCTGTCAAATTCAGACTTGGTAGAGCAGTGAGAGATGTCATATCCTGCCTGTGAGAGAGTGGTTGGAGTGTGGAAAATAATTCTTCTACAACAAGGACTCTGAGATGCTTTTGAACCCTGACTGGAAAATGAGGACCAGGCAGCTCCTGCCCAAATATAACAACAGTACTCCATTTTCAGCCTGATCTGCCTCTTATAAAGGTAGAGGATAGTATGAGGAATCAGGTACTTATTGGAGTGGTACAGGGAACTGATCATTTTACCTGCATCTTAAGTGATAGATTATATATAGGAACTAGCAGCTTAATTCAAAAATCGTATGACTCGTACAGCAATCTCTATCACTTGACTTAAAATATTTTTGCTCTTCCTTGCCTTTAAAGGAGTGCCCTTTGCCGTGCCAATGTTGCTACATGCCTTACTTCTTGCCTATCTCACACTGCAAATTTTTTCTAAGCTGTATACTAAACATTAAATCTGTTACAAAAAAAAGTACTAAACAAAATGAACACAAAACGATCAGCTTTAAAAAAAGGACTTGTAACTGGAAAAACCGAATGAAAAAAGAATGTCAACAACAAATACTTTTCCAACCCAGTTCTGCGGAATCAGAATCAGCGTTGAGTTTAAGCAAGCGAATGAGCCAATTGGAGTAAAGTGCCATGCAGATTTAAATTTTTCCAACTTGTGACAAATGCAGCTATTGATTTTTTTTTTGCATGCTAGCATGCTAGTTAATATTCGTGTCAGTCAGCTGTTGACTCTCACGCTGGCCAATAGAATCTTCCTGCCTATTTGTGGCAGCCAGCTCTGGGCTTTCACTCTAGTCAGTAGAAAATGGCCGCAAACTACATGAAAACTGCCATAGAAGCATGAAAAAATCGATTATTTTCATTATCGATGGGAGTTGAGAAATGCAAAGTCGGTCTTGGCCTTCCTGCTAACTTGGAGCATGTGCATGTAAATTTTGGTGCAAATCCGTCAAAAATTGTGGCCATGCATTCGTTACACACACGCACACATCCTGCCTTGAGGTAAAGTATGAGTTTAAGGCCCAATATCCTTTTACGGTACGATGCCTCCTTGAAGAGACATCCATTTGTCATGACTGGCAGTATTTCTGGGTCTGATTGGTGGTGATAGAATATCATTAGTTTGGTTTTAGAGGCATTGTATGTAACCAGCCAGTTTTTACCCACTAGGAAGTTAGTGTTAGATTGTAAGAGAGGTCACCAATCTGTCAAAACAATTTGGCAAAGCTGTCAAGACTTTTAGAGGTGTACCTGTATATCCTTGTATCATTGGCATAGTCATTTACAAATGATTGAAATATATTCTTAGATAGATCATTTATGTAAATCAGAAAGAGTTGGTCCATGAAGTGATCTCTGGGGGACACCTACATTGACCACCAGGGCCTACTTTCAGGGATCTTCCGTTTAGGAAGGATTTTATAATAGAGAAAACCCTTCCAGGGATTCCATAGCTGTAGAGCTCATGTAGCAAATCTTTGTGCCACACTTTGTCAAAAACCTTTGAGATATCTAATGCTATGGTCCTAATTCTGTGTGCAATGGTAGTTAGGACGTCAGCAGTGGATCTGGATGATTGAAACCCATGCTGCTTGTCGCACAAGAGGTTAATACTATCCAGGTGCTTGATATACCTTGTTGATTAATGCCTCAAGATGATACTGAGGAGACTAATGCGTCTATCCTGGAGGGGGAGGATTAGTTGCCTGTGTTCTTGAAGACCAGGCATACACTTCCACCTTCCAGATGATTGGGAAAGATTTCTCCTTCCAGCTGCAGTTAAATAAGTTTGCTAAGATCGTGGATAATTCTGGGTTTTTGCTTCTCGCAAAGTCAAATGAATGAGTTTGTCATATTGATGCCATTTCAGTTTATGAAACCTTTTAGAAGTTATAATATCTAGAAAATTAAATTGCTTTTTAAGAGCTTAAGGGGGGGCCCTACTAAAGGATAATCTGGCCCTGCCATTACTATTAGGTGCAAAAATAATATCGTTTTTTGACGCATTTTTTTAATGTCAAAAAACGATATTATTTTCGCACCAACCTAATATTACATGAAATTGGTTGGTTATCACGTAAACGTTTATCTGTCAATCTCTGTGGTACGTTGAGACTTTGTTTAAATATCTGATGGTAATTCATATCTTTCTCAAGGGCATTTGAGTAGAGTGTTCATGAACAAACACAGTAGAAATTCTAAATTCTTTGGTTTCATTTTTAATTTTTCAACTATTAAGTCACATCACACCATTCAAAAAATATTTTTTTTACTTTCTTTCTCCTTATAGATAAGCCAAAACGCTGTGTTTGGAGAGTCAGTAATGATTTTCTTCCAATGCTGCCAAACTTCACCAAAATTGAAGAATTATTTTCTACTAAGTTTCCCGATGAAAAATTGCATGTAAGTTTTTTGTGAAAGCTTCTTTAATTTTTATTAGAATTGTTTTATTTTTCTCTGAATTTCTGAGATGATAAAGAATCATAATTCCAAATCAGACAGGCAGTAGATTCCAGATTAAGTTGCAAAGTAAAATGAATCTGTGATCGAGGAAGATACTACTTTTCTGTCTTGGTGACAAGGGCAGACAACTAAACATGCCTTGTCAAGGGCCATAACTCATCCTGACAGTTATACATAGATCTGCTAGGATTAGTGTGTCAGACACAACATCTTGTCTGTTATATTCTCCAGCTTTTCAGGTGTCTGTTTCATTTCATAAGCGGAGAATTTTAACCAGAACAACACTATTTATATTTCAGGCTAAGGAATATCTTGTATCCATTAAGTTTTTCTTCTGAACCAGAGTAGATTACTGTGGTGAAAAAAACAAAATGTAAACAAAGCTGCATACTGCCACTGATAGCAGTACCTGGCCCTGTCGGTCAAAGAGATGACATTTAGTGTGCTGTCTCTGCAGAAAGAAAGTAAATAGCTACTCTGCTGGAACAGAACTGGTGCGAAGCCCAGGATGTCTGGTTATGAAGAAAGTGTTTACCATCTTCCCTATGAAATAATTGGGATGGTGAACAGTGTTCACTATGCAAATTGTTGTGTCGGAAACCTACCACCCCTCTTGAAGATGAACATATCTGCGTCTGTGAACAAAGACTTTGAATAGTTGCATGTCAGTTGACATGAGTGAGACCGAGAGACAGAGAAGTTCTTAGCTGAGCTAGTTATTGACTACTCAGGCGATTTCTGTACCTTTTTACCAGCCTATTAAAACCCTTTTTATTGTTACGTGTTATTTGGCGTTTGTCTCTACTAACCCCAAATCAACATCATAACAGTAGCGACGAGAGATTCGTTCATCACGCGTAGTGGAGAATTTTTCAACTCTAGGTGGACTATATAAATTTTTTTTTTTTGCTCTGAAAAAAAAAAAAAACTGGTGACATTTCTTTCAAAGAAACTGTTAATACTTTATCTAGTATTTTTGGCGAGTGAGTTAGTTTGTTTCATACTCGTTTCTCGTGTTTGAATATGGTAAAGCGTGACGATGAGGATGTTGTTACGTATGCTGGAAATGTTAACAGAATGTATGAACGTTTTATGTTACATGATCTTTCAATTGATCGATTTAAATGTTTGATATTTGTTCAAGGCTTGACTTCTAGCAAAGATAAGGACATAAGGTCCCGAATATTGGCAAAACTCGAACAAAATTCCGAGATCACTTTGCAGAAGGTTACGGAAGAGTGTCAAAGAATTGAAAACTTAAAACATGACAATATGCAAATTGAAGAAAAAGACATATCCCGTGTCCATGCTATTTGACTAAAAACGGGAATAGTTAATAATAACGTTAAAAAACCAACGTGCTTTGGATGCGGTGGTGGTCATTTTAAAAGTGAATGTTTTTTTCGCGACAAAAATTGCTATTCGTGTGGCAATAAAGGCCATATAAGTACTCATTGTAAAAGCAAAAGAAAAAGATTTAAGTCGAAAAAAGATAATGTGAATATTGTGTTGTCGCGTCAGGAGATTGAGGAGGGGCAGAAAAGAAAATTTGTACAAGTAAAAATTAATGGAAAAATGTTAAACTACAGCTAGATACTGGAAGTGATATTTCCATTATTAATACAGCAACATGGATTAAAATAGGCAGACCGTTGCTTAAAAAGACTGAAAAAGTGGCTCGCGGGATTTCTGGAAGAAAATTGCATTTTCAAGGTGAATTTTCTTGTAATATTTCATTTGTTGGTAAGACACTAAAGTCTAAAGTGTATGTACTACAAAATGCTTCAAATTTATTTGGAACAGATTGGATTATACTTTTTAATTTATGGGAACTCCCTATAAATTCTTTTTGCAATAGAATTAATGTTTCTTCTTCATGTAAAAATCGGGTTACAGAAAATTTGGTGAAAGATCTGAAAATAAAATTTCCACAAGTATTTTCAGAAGGTCTTGGATGTTGCAAAAAGATGAAGGCAAAATTTGAAGTGAAGGAAAATGTAAAACCTATTTTCAAGCGAAAAAGAAATGTGCCATTTGGTGTTTTGGAACAGATTAACAAAGAATTGGAACGGCTTGAAAATTTAGGAGTTATTTCACGCATTGAATTTTCAGAGTGGGCCTGCCCTGTTGTATATGTTAAGAAAAAGAATAATAAAATTCGGATGTGTGCCGATTTCTCTACGGGTCTAAATGATTGCTTAAAAGACCACACATATCCTTTGCCTTCACCAGAAGACACTTTTGCAAGTTTAAATGGAGGAAAAATATTCTCTATATTGGATTTATCGGATGCCTATCTCCAAGTGAAAGTGGACGAAGAATGTTCTAAATTGTTGACTATCAATACACACAAGGGTTTATACAAATTAAACCATCTGCCTTTTGGTTTAAAAATATCCCCTAGTATTTTTCAGCAAATTATGGACACTGTGCTGGCAGGGTTGGACTTCGCCATTGCATATCTTGATGATATTTTGATAAAAATGAACATTTGGAACATATCAATCAGGTTTTTGAAAAAATTGAAGAATATGGATTCAAAATTGGAGCTGAAAAATGTGAGTTTTTTATGAGTGAAATTAAGTTTTTGGGGCAGATAATAGACTCTGATGGTAGAAGACCAGATCTGGCGAGGGCAGAAGCGATCAAAAGCATGCCAACTCC
This sequence comes from Acanthosepion lycidas, assembly GCA_963932145.1. NCBI lineage: Eukaryota > Metazoa > Mollusca > Cephalopoda > Sepiida > Sepiidae > Acanthosepion > Acanthosepion lycidas. Next base: position 57,473,725 of record OZ010605.1, on the reverse strand, counting down.
CAAAAATGTAGTAACGCTACAAGCGTTCTTAGGACTTAATAACTATTATGGGATATATATTCCTAATATGTGCAGCCTTACGGCTCCATTAAATAAATTGCTGAAAAAGGGAGCAAAGTGGGAATTGTCAGAAGTGTGTCAGAAGGCGTTTGTCAAAATAAAGAATATTTTGACGTCAGAATTATCACTAACACATTATGACCCTAAACAGGAAATTATAGTGGCATCGGATGCAAGCGAGTACGGAATATGTGCAGTAATTCTGCATAAATTCAGAGACGACAATACAAAGCCAGTGGCACATGCATCAAGGACATTATTACCTGCAGAAAAGAAGTACTCTCAAATTGAGAAAGAAAGCTTAGCTATCATCTATGCTTATAAAAAATTCCATAAGTACATACATGGAAGAAGGTTTATATTGCAGACCGACCATCGCCCACTGCTTTCAATCTATGGTTCGAAGAAGGGTATACCTACTCATACGGCAAACCATTTGCAACGATGGGGAACCATTTTGTTGAATGACAATTTCAAAATGGAATTTTTATCATCTAAAAAATTAAGCCATGCTGGTGGTTTATCTAGACTGATCCCAACGTCTTCGGAACCGCTAGAAGATACGGTGATAGCGTCGTTACAAGCAGAAAATGAATTGGTTGAAGTAATGTATAACACAGTAAAAGAATTACCGGTGACATTAGATGAAATAAAATTAAAAGCAGAAAATGACATTTTTATTAGAAAAATGAAAGAAGTTGTAACTTCAGAAAAGTATAAAACTTCTTCACCAGCATATTCAATATGTGATGAAGTGCTGTTATATGCTGGAAGAGTCGTGATACCGGTTGTACTACAAAAGCGGATTTTGAAGGAATTTCATCAGGGGCATCCTGGTATTGGACGTATGAAAGCCCTGATGAGGAGTTACGTTTATTGGCCAAATATGGACAAAGACATTGAACAGGTAGTTAAAACTTGTAGAGGGTGTCAAATGGCAGCGAAAGCACCGCCAGTAAAATACACACCATGGCCAAAAACAGATGTTCCATGGACCAGACTCCATATAGATTATGCTGGACCCATGAATGGTAATTTCTACTTGATAGTTGTGGATAGCTATTCCAAGTGGCCTGAAATTTTTAAGTGCAAAAGACCAACTGCTTCTGTAACAAAAGATTTTCTTACAGAACTGTTTGCACGTTTTGGAGTACCAGAAAAAATTGTCACCGACAATGGAACTCAATTCACAGGAAGTGAATTTAAGACGTTTTGTAAGACTCTGGGAATTGACCACATCACGACTTCACCGAACTATCCTAGGTCAAATGGACAGGCTGAACGGTTTGTTGATACGTTCAAGAGAGCCCTTAAAAAAACAAATGGTACTAATACAGATGATGGTAATATACAGCAGTTTTTAAGTATATACAGAATAACACCAAATCCAAACGCAATATCAGGGATGCCTCCAGCTGAACTGATGTTTGCTAGAAAAATTAGATCTGTATTCAATAGGCTGCTGCCGGAAAGAAAAAAGAGTTATCAGAACAAAACACATCAGGAAAATATGAAATATCTCAGGCCGGAAAATAAAGTTTTTTTTAAAAATTACAAAAATGGGAAGGAATTTTGGCAAGATGGAGTGGTAACTCAAAGAATTGGTAAGATGTTATACATGATAAGAAGTAAAAAATGGACGCACAAAAGACATTTGAACCAATTAAGGAAAAGAATCATTGAAGAAATAAGTAAAGAAAATGAAGAACCAATGGAGGTATTATATGATTTATTCGATATACCAACTCCACCATTGCCTGAAACAGTTGTCCAAAGAAGGACAAGCAAAAGAAAAAGAACTAGGGTGGAACAGTTAAGTCCAGATCCCAAAAGAAAAAGATATTAATTCCTCTGGAATTAATCTCAAGGGGGAGGTGTTGTGTCGGAAACCTACCACCCCTCTTGAAGATGAACTTGTCTGCGTCTGTGAACAAAGACTTTAAATAGTGACATGTCAGTTGACATGAGGGAGACCGAGAGACAGAGAAGTTCTTAGCTGAGCTAGTTATTGACTACTCAGGCGATTTCTGTACCTTTTTACCAACTTATTAAAACCCTTTTTATTGCTACGTGTTATTTGGCGTTTGTCTCTACTAACCCCAAATCAACATCATAACACAAATAATTCTTTTTGCTAACCAACCAATAAGTTTTTAGGCTTCATAAAAACAGCCATATTTTTTGGAGAACAGCAGTGAGCCATGTTGACTATATAATGGGATATCGGTGCGTTAGCAAGGATTTCTCTTTGTGTTTACCCAGCACTATTTCAAATTTGTTCAGACTTGTTTGTATTTCCAGTGTCTTGGCTGCATTTGTCCCATATGTGTGGTTTTCCCAATATGGAAGTCTTGTTCATGTCCTGCTCGCTCTTATCCAGTGTCTGATTCTAGTGCTGTTGATTTTTTCCATCCCACTTTGTTGGCAAATACCCAACCAATAATAAGAAAATCCTTTCAATGATTTTCACAGCCTGACTTAGGGATTGAACTCCTAAGTATATTCTCTTTGGAATGGTCCATTTTAAAGAATACAACTTTCTCATTTTGGTCATTTGCAAAGTGCCATTCACTGGCCCTAAACATTAATTTAATTTGTTTTTATTAATATTTCTCTATGATTTTATTGTTTACATGATTGCCAAAAAGTGTTTTTTTTTTGTTTTTTTAACCTTCTTGCGTCAGCTGATTCCACAGAAAACAACTTAACTTCTTTTCTCAAAAAGAGCCATTTTCTTCCTTTGCAGCTTGTGACCAGACAAACATTGATGAATGTGACATTATTTCTGAACCGAACTGACTACGATGCTGAGGACCTGATTAAATCCCTTCAAACAAAGGATGCATCCCAGGTGCCAATGGTCACCCTAAGCAATTTAATCTCAGTTCTTCCCACACCTGAAGAAGTAAGAACTTTTTAACTCATTACAAATTCAACATAGTGTATCTCCCAAAACTGGAGACAAATCAGAGATTAAAACAATCAGTTGAGTAATTGGCCATGGTTAAGTGGAGTTAACAAAATTCTCAATAAACAATAAGTAAGAAAAAGAACAGGATAAAATAATACTAAGCAAACAATGTAAAAAAAAAAGTTCACAAAGTAAGAATGGTGTTCACATGAAAAAGGGATACAGTCAAGTGATTGTAGCATTCTGACTTCAAGACATGAAAGAACAAAAGAAATATGGTGGATGAAACTGAGAATTGGTTCATTTTTATTGGTTAGGAAGAAATCCCAGTATGCATCTGTAAGATTTGTCTATAAATTTAGGGAGGGGTATCTTCTTGGCATCATTCATAGCTTATTGAAACCAACAAGTACAGATTTAACTCATAACCATTTATATACATATATATTTAATATCTGTGAAAAATGCTGTATTTTTGTATAGATTGTAACTATATTCTCTACCTACGCTTTCTAAAGGTGTCAAAAGTATACAGTATAATGGTGTCAAGAGAATAAGCGTCTTTTGACAGATATTTTGTAGCCACAAAGGTTGAACATTGGCCTCAGTTAATTCTTTTCTAAATTAACTCTTCATAAAATTTTATTAATCAGTTCTTAATAAAATGATATTTAGCTACCTCCCCCCCCATGAGGGTTACAGGTGGCACAAGGCTGGGTTTAATGTGGGATCTCCGAGCCCATAGGCTCGGCCAAAAATATTCCCTCTTTGAATCCGCATTAACGGGTTCAGGGGCAGTCAACCACCCCGAACGAGACTCTGCCCTTCGGCGGAGCCTCGTCCGGGTTCCTTTCCGCCCGAAAGCAGAGAGTTAGACTGTTAGCCAAGTTTAAAATGCCACCAACAACATTATTATCTGTTTAAATTTTTTGCCTTTTATTAAAACATTTTTCTTTTAAATTTTTCCAGGTCTCTATGCTTCATTCTTTCACTGGAAATATTTCATCTCTTCATCCATCGGAGCAATTTCTGATGGAACTAACCAGTGTAAAAGACTTCCGTGTGTTACTGCAAGGTTACCTCTTGCAAGACGAATTTCTGGCAAAATTTGTTAAGCTACGATCCAATATTCGGCATCTTATAGATGCTTGCAAAGCCATCCTTGAAGATTCCAGCCTCAGAGATATGCTCCATTTGATCTTAGGTGTTGGAAATTATTTGAATCAGGTAAGGCATGTAATTTCTTCAAAAATTTAAGAAAATCAAATTTTTTAGGTATTTAACCTTACATTTGAAGATGCTTTCTGAAAATATAAAATTTAAAATACATTCAATACAATTTCTAAAAAAATTAATAACATTTCATAAATTATTGAGTTACCTTTATAATGGTATTTTATTAATTATCTCAGTTATTGAATTAAAAATTTAATAACTGAGATACTACGATAATTTGATAATTGAGATAATATAAATAAATTTATTAATTATTATATTATCACAGTTATTACATTTTTAATTTAATAACTGAGATAATTTAATAATTAAAATTATTAATTATTATAAAATCTCAGTTATTAAATTTTTGATTTAATAACTGATAATATAATAATAAAATATCATAAAAAGAGGTAACTCAATAATTTTAAATTTTATGGTCTTTATTATTAATTTATATTTTTTAAGATCTTATTAGGTTGGTGCAAAAATAATGTCGTTTTCTCACATATGTGAGAAAACGACATTATTTTTGCACCAACCTAATATCTTTTCACTTTATTCTTTATTATTAATCAGTGTTATTTCATTTATTAAATTTTTAAATTACCTGACTTTTATTATTACGTAATTGTACACTTATTTTATTTAAGCATAATCCAATACCTCAAACAATATTATATGAAAAAAAAATTACTACCATGCATAACTTTGTAAGACTTTTGGGAATATTTTGTGGCCTTTTTTTCTCTTAAGTTGCCTCTTAAACCGTCCTTAGAAGTGAAAACAATTGTCCACAGCCAAAAATGTTTATATGTGCGGAATTTTCCATAAAGGTGGCCAACCCTTGAAACACATGACATTTAACGATAATATCACGTATAAAACACAATACTTAAAAAACAAGAACATTTAAACACACACAAAAAATTCCTTTAATTATTTTAAAAATTTTTTTCAATTTTCACTTAATAAATATAGTTTTCACTTAATAACTTAATGAGGACAATGTTTGGAAGAATTTTTAAAACATTTTTGAAACTTTATAAATTATTATAATTAAAAAAAAAATGAAAACAATTCTTGTGAAAATTCATTCATCGAAAACATTTTCTTTCTTCAGACTATAATGTCCTTAATATATATTATTTATAAAAGCAATTAAATAATTAGATAGTTTTATTGCAGTTTTTATTTTATAATTTAGAGCAGATTTTAGGGAATTCAGTGAAAGTTTGAAAAAAAAAAATTGATGATTTACATTCTCCAAAGAGCCCTGCTTTTGACTAATAAAAACATTTTCTAGACAGTTTTAATTTGTAGAAATGTAATGAAATTAAGTGGAGACTAACAGATGTATAAAAAAAAAAAAATATATATATATATATACCAAGATTTTCTAAAAATAATAATTTCAAAAATAAATTAATTCATTTGTGAATAAGTCCTGAACATTTCATTAAAATCCAACAATAATTTGATTTTTGCAAGAATTTCCAAATTTATTTTACCAGAAAACAGGTGTTAAAATGTCCATTATCAGCTCTGTTACACCGTTGATGCATAAAGAAACAAGATTTTTAACATAAATTTCAAACATTAGAAAGGAGTAAAAAAAACTTTAAAAATAATTAAAAAATACTTTGTTCTTTCCTCTTAATAATAGCATTAACATTTTGACAAAAAACTTTGTTTTCATCAATTTTGGGGCCCGTTTTTTTAGCAAAAAAGTGGAGGTAACTCAATGTCGAGATTATTTAACTAAACATGCTTGGATGAAAAAATGCTATATATATATATATATAGATAGATATAGATATATAATGTAAATGTGATAATGTGCAAAATATATGATGTTGTCCTCATGCTGAAGATTTTGGAAACTTTTTAAAATTCTCAGCATTTCTTGTTCATGTGCATCAACTTAGTCCAGTGAAGTCCTAAGAGACAAAACACCTCACACTTTCACATACATCTTTCCTCCAAAACTGTTCTTGATACATAAAAATGTATCTATCGTTACTGTTCTCATTGATCAGTTTACAAATTGTGAAGAACTCCAGAACATACTTTGCTTTTGACCATAAATTTTACCGACACTTTTTTTTTTTTTTTTTTTTTTGTAATTTCACAGATCATTCATTCTCAAGACATTCTACTGCATCATTTACATTCAAGGATCAATTGCCTAACTTTGGTTCCACATTTTTCTTGATAAACCAGGAAGATAAACAACATGGAATGTGCATTTTATATTCAGCCATTGTCTTCACACAAAAATAAAATTATCCATATTTTTTTTCTCTGTAAACAGTTCAGAAAGTGCATTCACTATAAGCCAAAAGTTTTTGGGCCAAACTCTTGATTTAATTAGTAAGTTTCATGCCTTCTTTGGTTTAACTCTGAATAAACTAGGATGTTGAAAATATTTAACCTAGCATGGCATCCAAGTTTTTAGAGAGAGGGATAAATCATTATTTTTAGAGAGATGGAGAAAATCATTATTTTTTGGAAGATGGAGAAAATCATTATTTTTTGGGAGATGGAGAAAATCATTATTTTTAGAGAGAGGGAGAAAATCATTATTTTTTTCTCAAAAATTGTCAATGCAGTATTCACTTGCAAAAAACAGGATAATTGTTACAATCAAAAAATGTGTTTTGGCTTTAAATAATATTTTAAAAGTTGAAAACCCATAAAAAACCCTAAATGAATCAATCAATTTAGAGAGGGATTGTCTAAAATTTAAAATCTGCCAGAACTAAGATTAAAATGAGACAGCTAGGCAGGTTAGGCAAACAGAGCTAAAATTTTAAAGAAACTTTATACAGTAATGAGTTAATTTTGTTATTATTGAATATATAGGAGGCATTGCGGAGCAATGGGTAAGCGGCTCCGATTCAGGAATCGGAGAGCCTAGTTTGATTTCCAATCAAATCCATTACATTCCCTTATGTGCTTGGGAAAGGTATGAATCCTCTTCTTCTCCCTCCAGCTATGAGTAAATAGGACAGACTGGGTTCTATAGCCTTGGGTGGCAACCAGTCTAGGAGAAGGAAAAACTCTGAATTCAACCCAGCCTGGAGTGAGTTGGGCTCTGTCATGTTATTTTGCTCAAGAAACACCACTTCTACTATGGTTGCAGTAAACGTGCTGCCTCTACGACCCTGATTGGTCGTGGGGTTCATGATTATGACTGAATATATGATAAAACCTTTCAGGAAGTGAAAGACTCTCTGGTCCAAAGTAAGCTAGTGAATTAATTTTTGGAAAGGTATGAAAACTTCAATTTTTACCTGATTCTTCAGAATCCAGAAGGTGGTCACAAACTTTTGACTTATATTGTATATGCACAAACAATAAAACAACCTGTGTAAAGACCCTTCTAAGATTTCTCTAATATTCTCTCCAAGATATTACTGAGAACCTTGATCTTGAGACGTATGTTACAGTTATTTTTTAATTTTCTTTTTCAGGGTTCTTGTTATGGTAATGCCTGTGGCTTCAAGTTATCTAGCCTCTCTCTTTTGGAAGAAATGAAAACTTCTACAATGGTCAATCAAAGCCTCCTTCATCATCTTGTCCAGTTAGTAGAGGAAAATGACCGAGAAGTTCTTATGTTCACGGCGGAAACAGAAACTCTGGAAAAAGCCTCAGAGTTAGTAAAAAAAAAAAAAATATATATTGTATTCATCCCCACCCCTTGCTAAAATATATTGTCTAGGTTTTTTTTTTTTTTTTTTTTTTTCTTTCATCCCCAAGCAAGATGATAATGCCACTATTATGCAAGAAGCTACTGGGAGTGAAAGATAATGAGAAACCTTTTGACAGAACTGGAAATCCAATTCTAAACAGGAAGCAAGAGATAAAACTCTACTTCTATTCAAAAGGCTGGGGAGGCGTGTGAACCAGGTAATAGGCAAACCTATCTGCTCCTATTGTGAAGAAAAAAAATTAGTGAATAAAATTTCAGAGTTCAGGCAGAGATATTAGAAGTATAGAGTTGAAGTAGAATTTAGAAGGAACCAAATACCCACTTATGAACAGGAAACAACAGATAAACCTCTACTTCTGTTAAAAAGACCAGGGAGGAGTATGAACCGGACAATAGGCGAACATATCTATTCCTATTGTGGAGAAAAAATTAGTGAATAAAACTTCAGAGTCCAGGTGGAGATATTAGAAGTATAGAGTTGAAGTAGACATTAGAAGAAATGGAAAACACAATTGTAAACAAGAAACAAGGAATAAATTTCTACTCCTGTTTAAAAGACTAGGGAGGAGTGCAAACCGGACGAGAGGTGAACCTATTTACTCCTACTGAAGGAAAAAAATAAATAGCAAATAAAATTTCAGGGAATCCTTTTCCTTTTGCTGTACCTCCCCACTGCATTAAGAGGAGTAGGGTTAGGGCACTGTTTATAGAATACTCAAAGACACTGAAGGCAGTAGATAATTTTTGTCAAGTGTGCATGTGTAGATTCCAACTTTAAACTGACCTGGGGTTAATTCAGCCTTTATAGGGAGGCAGTTATTTTAAATGCTCACTTCATTTCAAGGTTAATCTCATATAACAAATAAACATCCATCAGATCCCACCACTTGTTAATTTTTGGATTTTTTTCACATCTACTTATTGTATCTCTAAGTAATGTTTATAAAAAATCAATTGTACTTTTACACATGAACTCTTGAAACTTCAACTTTCACCTTTACTCTTCTGTATATAAGGATTTATTTTGTATTTATTTATTTCTCTATCACCATAATTCTTTTAATTAAACTTTTTTTTTCTTATTTCAGATGTCGTCTTGATGATATCCGTAGTGAGATAAATACGATGAATGATAATCTTAAACATTTTCTTCAAGACTTGACTATTGCCAGTTCAAATGTAACGCACATGTTTGATCTTTTCATCGAAGTAAGTTTTGTATAATTTCTGACAAGTCCTAATATTCAGTTTAAAAATGGCTTAATTTTCTTTGACCTGTCTCTTCAGAACTGCCTATCTTTTGTAACTCCAAGTAGTGTTTGTCTTTTAGAACTGCCTATCTTTTGTAGCTCCAAGTAGTGTTTGTCTTTTAGAACTGCCTATCTTTTGTAGCTCCAAGTAGTGTTTGTCTTTCAGAACTGCCTATCTTTTGTAGCTCCAAGTAGTGTTTGTCTTTCAGAACTGCCTATCTTTTGTAGCTCCAAAGTAGTGTTTGTCTTTTCACCACCCCTCCCATTTCCTGTTCTGCCATTTATTTAATTTTATTAGGTAGGTTACTTGACCTTTTCCTCTGTACCTCTTACCATCAATATATCCTGTGAGTGTCAAATTCTCCAACCCCTCTTTCTGTTGTATACCATTCATTGGGCAGGTGAAGTGTTGGTTGGTCTCATCTCATCTGGCTGGTGATCGCTAGTCATTTTAGTTCAATCCTCTCCTCTTGGTTGGTGTTAAGAAATGATTTTTGGGTTCAGAGACAAAAAGCATCAACAAAGAGAACTTCTAACTTAACCTTTATTAACCACATCAATGGGTACATCTATCATGTTGGGGTTACTACACTACCTATTTGAGAATTGCTTCCATACACACAAATCTCACATGTCCATTTCCTTTGACATGTAACAACCAACTCTCAAAAGACCCTTGTCCACGGGGGGGGGGTGCATAAATGCAGTCTAACACATCTGACATCCAAACAGCAACTCCTCAAACAACCTTAATCTATAACTCATTCCCATGTTTGGCTCAGCCAATTAAAATTGACTTCCTTATTTTGTCTACTTATCTGACCTCAAAGGTTATCATCAGAAGGTCTGAGCCCAAAATACACTGCCACTAAAAAATAATAGTCTAAAACTATTATTTAACACTCCTTACCTAACCATAAAAAGAAATTAATTTATGAATTATATTTCAACTACATTATATTTAACATTTCCTCATGATATTCTCCTGAAATTTTGTCTCTTTCTGATTCTATTTAGGGGTATCCTTTTTTTTGCCCTTTTCATAGTGAATATTTATCACTTTTTTCTTCTCTTATATGCCATGTTCCAAGTGATCAACCATGACTCTTCACAACATCCTATCTTTTGCAGCTCTAAGTAATGTTTTTTCTTTACCATATCCCCCATTTACTCAACCTTTTTAAACACATTACTCACTGCTTTCCTTTGTCCTTCTTGCCTTTAGTATGTCCTGTGAATGTTAAATTATCCAAGCCCCCTTTCTAATTCTAAATATGATACCAGGTTAAATTAGAAGGGAAATAGAAGATAAAAATTGTGCTATATCATCATTCCAAATAGTTGGGGTGGGGGCTGCCTGTCATGAATAGTAATGGTAATATTAGCATTTGCTTATACAGAAACATTCAGCATTCATTGACCCAACAGCCAGTGTTATCAAAGTAATAAGACATTAGTTAGTAGATTAAACTGTTGGTTCATAAATTTAGTGACATAGTAATTGTGAGTTCAATCCCTGTGCCAGGTAGTGTAGATTCAGATGCAGTCGAGACATGGCAGCCCGTATTAAATAGCAGTGTTAAATAAGAACAAGACAAGATGTCCTTAAGCATGGATAGTAAAATAAGAACAATCTACATTGTAGATTAAATAAAGGGGTTTCTGTTTAAAATTCCCTGATGGCTACCCAGATCAACAAGTAACTGAAGAAGACCAAATAGCACAACAGCTGAAATATTGTGATAATAATAATAATAATAATAATAATAATAAAGATGAGTACAATAGTTTGACTCTAAATAATGATAACTCCTCATCCCAAAAATTCAGGCAGAAATAATTTAATTGATATGGGCCTGATGAGATGCACCAATAGAGGGTGACAATAACAACAAAGATAAGGATATTAGTCTGACTGTAAATAATGATAACTCCTCATCCCAAAACTTCAGGCAGATATTAATTGATATGAATTGGATGGGATACATCAATGGAGGATGATGATAACAATAAAGATGAGGACATTAGTTTGACTGTAAATAATTGTAGCATACCTATGAACAATAATGGGTATGTCCCCCATTCACATGAATACAGTAGTAAATACTGTATGTTGGTCTGCTGCTAGAGATTCATTGTGGAATTCACTTGACTCACTTCTAGCAACTGACTACTTCTACATGCCATTGGTGAATCTTATGTGTTGTTCGTGTCCAAAGTATTATCGTTCATTACCAACCTTCATTTGATTATTCTATTCAGTAACCTTCCCTATGTAACAACAATAATGATAACTTCTCATCCCAAAAAATCTTACAGAAATTAATTGATATAGGCCTGATTATGGGTGAAAATAGCAACAAAGATGAGAACATTAGTCTGACTATAAATAGTGTAGATAATAAATCATTAAAAGTAAAAGACAATAGGAAAACTGTATTATTAGCAGACTTGTTTCATCCAGTGTGGACTTTTTCAAGGCAAAAACGAAATGAATTTATTGAAAACAAAATAACTATTAACAACAAACAAAATGTCCTTAGCAACTAGAAGAATTTAGAAAACACTAATGTATTCATATTCACGTAATTTTCAGTTGACAATATGAATATAATAGCATTTTCTAAATTCTTCTAGTTGTTAAGGACATTTTGTTTGTCGTTAATAGTTACTTTGTTTTCAATAAATTCATTTCATTTTTGCCTTGAAAAGTCCACATTGGACAAAACGTGTCGGCTAATAATATAGTTTTCCTATTGTCTTTTACTTTTATACATATTGTCTTTTTCTACAGGTTAACTCTGAGAAATTTTTCATAACAATTCATCCCAGAAATTCAAACAGAAACTCCTAACTGAATAAACATGTTGCACTGCGCAATACATACATTCAGTTATTATTTCTCATTTAATTTACTAATTATTTTCATTGTTTCAGGATGTGAAACAGCATTTTAATGATTTGGTATCACGTCTTGGTGTTCTTCGAGCATTATCACAGCAAGTTGCAGAATATTTTTGCGAACGAGTTGATGACTTTAATCTCCAGATATGCCTTCAACAGCTTTCTGACTTCTATAAAAGTGTCAGCAAGTGTCGGACTGTAAGTATCTTAAATTAAGCCATATATATATATATATATATATATGTACATACACATATATTGGTTTTAAATTATAAATGAATAATTACCTAAAACATGTACGCAAGGGGAGGGTTGTTATTCCGCATTTTTACCAAAATCTACATTGAATATATATTTTAAAAACTGCTATTTTGTAAATTACATTATATTTTATATTATATTATATTACATTATATTATATTTTTTATATTTTATATTTATTTATTTATTTATATTTTTATTTATATACATATTTTATATTATATTTTATTTATTATATTACATTATATTATATTTTATATTACATTATATTTTGTAAATTATAAATGAATAATTACCTAAAACATGTGCACAGGGAGAGGGTTGTTATTCAGCATTTTTATCAAAAATCTACGTTAATTATATATTTTAAAAAATGCTACTTTGTAAATTACATTATGTTATATGTATGTGTGTGTGTGTATATGTGTATATTTAATATTATATTACATTATATTTATATTTTATATTTATTTATATTTATATATATTATATATTTATATATATATATATATATATATATATATATATATATATATATATATATATATATAATATATTATATTTTATATATTATATTACATTATATATTTTATATTACATTATATTTTGCAAATAATGCTATTTTGTAAATTATGAATAATTACATAAAACGTGTGCAGGGAGGGGGTTGTTCAGCATTTTTATCAAAAATCTACATTGAATATATATTTAAAAAAAAATGTATTTATAATTTTTCAGTGCAATTTTTATATTCATTATAAATCATTATGTTTCCAACAAAAGCTTTTGTTATTATTATTATTAATAGATAAGGACATGTTTGAAGAATCTAAAAATGAGTTAGGATCAAAATCCGACAGAATGTTAAGATAAAGAATAAATTGGAAACACTTATCAATCTAACATGTTTCACTTTTATTAAAGCTTCATCAGAGAATGAGATATGGAGAAAAAAGAAGACATTCTGCTATTTTTATTGTTGTGTTGTTTGATTTTTGTTGGTAAATCAGGTTTCATATGTATTTGACTTTTTAAACCAACATTAGTATAATTTGTGTTGTTCCAAATTCAAAAGAGAGAGAATGTGTCCATCCAAAGTCTCAAGAAATTAGTAAATTTCTGGAAGACCATAAATATAATAATCCTAGTTTGATAAAAATTATCATCTCAATCCAACATGCAAATGAAGATCAAATATGGATTGGAATATGACAGGATAAGATCAAGAACAAATAAGAAATGTTTATCAATCTGGCATGTTTCACTTTTATTAAAGCTTCATCAGAGAATGAGATGTGGAGAAAAAAGAAAGAAATTCTGGTATTTTTACTTTTGTGTTGTTTGATTTTCATTGGTCAGTCATGTATCATGTGCATTTGACTCTTAAACCAATGTTAGTATAATTTGCGGCATTCAAAATTAAATGAGATAACATGTCCATCTGAATTTTCAAGAAATTAATGAACTCCGGGCGTACTTGAAAAAAACCTTAAAAATTGCAATGTGTATATAAGTTTATAAAAATTCTAGTTTATCTATGTGGGCATCAGATGGTAATGTATATTTGTAATTGTGTGTGTATGTTTAGTATACGTTGTTGGTTTTCATATGTTGATTTGGGAATGTTTTTTATATACATACCATTTGTTTTAGATAATCATACATTAGATTCTTTAAGAATGGATTCAATAGAGGCTGGCAAAGTAATATAATGTTCTTGACATGTGTTTATAGTTGATAATATTGGTATTAGTAGTTCCTCTAAGTACTTTCTCCCTAAAGAATTATGTTCATTTTTAATTAGAGTGGCATTAGTGAAATCAAAATTATGGCCAGTTTTATTCCTGTATATTACAAGAGAGTTTGAATGGTTGTCTAAATGTAAACCTCTTTTGTGCTTTTAGATATGGTCTCCTCTACATAAACATTTTCGTGTTGTAAATAATTTATTTGATAAATACAGGCATTTGAAATAGTGTTGAATTTATTTTTCTTCCTAATTATATCCTCAAAAATCTTGGACATGTTGGTAAAAATTGTAAAATTCTGATGGATGCATCCTCTCTCATTGAATTCGGAACACTACAAATTGTACTAACTTTGGTTTAAAAGAGTCAAATTCATGTGATACATGACTGACCAATGAAAATCAAATGCAAAAGTAAAAATGCCAAAATTTCCTTTTTTTTTCTCCATATCTCACTCTCTGGTGAAGCTTTAATAAAAGTGAAACCTGTTAAATTTAAAAATGTAAAGATTAATGCCATTTTTGAATGCAAACATTTTTAAAAGAATTTTATTTTTTCCATTTTTACAACTGTTAGATTCATTTTTGTACAGAAGTTCAGAAAAGAAATAATTCTGTGACCACTATGAATAAACTGTATCAATTCAATAACTGTATCAATAACTGTAACAATTCAATAACTTTTTAACTATTTTTCACATATTTTGTAGCATTTCCTTTCATTAATAAATTTTAAAATCAGATTAATTAAAAAAAGACCTCATTAGGTAAAATTAAATATTTCATAACATCAAACAGGTAAGAAAATTGTTGTATCATATGCAAATTAGATAGGCAAGTATAAATAGAGAACAACTGGTGAACATAGGGTGGCTATGCCTAGCAAACCCGGTTGCTATTCGGGACACGGAGAACTGTACTACAACTACTACTACTACTACTTTGCAGAGAGATATGCAAAACATAACAATGGCGTCACAGATAGGATCATTAAATTCGCTGGAGAATCCACAACACATAGAAACATGGATAAGAACTTTCGAGGCATTTGCAAGAATGAAAAGACAAACGAGTATGAAGAAGAAAATGAAGAAAGACTGAGATCACCATTAAAAATAAAACAAGAAAGACAAGGGGAAGGACAACACAATACAAAAATAATCAAGAATAGTAAAAGAAAAAACAAGGGTATACAACCTCTTCAATTCAAGAAGGTGTAGTATTGTATGCACATTAGATAGACAAGTATAAATAGAGAACAACTGGTAAACATAGAATGGCTATGTCTAGCAATCCCGGTTGCTATTCAGGACACAGAGAACTGTACTATGACTACTACTACTATGCAGAGAGATATGGAAAACATAACAAAAGTAATTAAAAAATGAAAGCAATGTATTAAATTCAAGTATCATGTAACTAGTTTTACTGTCCTTTTATACATCTAATAAAATTCATTCTACAGATTGAGAATCCTTTATCCAAAATTCTTGTGACTAGAAGTGCTTTGGTTTTCAGAATTGTTTGGATATAATTGCATGTGTAAAATGGAACAGCTTCAGGAAGGAACTCAAACATAAACATGATATCCCTTTACATTTCATAACACAGCTTATACATATACCCTGAAGGTAGTTTTAACATATACCCTGAAAGTAGTTTTATATAGAATTTAATAAATTTTGTGTACATAAAGAGACTGGTAATGACGCTAGTCATGTGATGCTCACATGGATTTAAAGTGATGAAATTAAGATTTTATGTAAAAATAATGTTTTATACTTTCTGTATGTGTACAAAAAAAAAACCTGATCACTACTTAGAAAAATGTAGCAAAAAAGCTTTAAACTTTATTTCTTTCTTTGCAAACAACGTGTTCAAATAAGTGATGTGGCAGCCCAATTCCACAACAAACTAAACAAATTGCAAGTCCAAAACTCAAAGATCCAGAGGCAGAAAAAAATGTTGAAATCATGAATCCCAGGTCCAATGTCAGAAATTCCAGTACATGTAAACAGTCAGAAATCACCACACAAGCCGATGGATGAGGCAGAAAAAATAAAAATGACTTCTCCCAATTCGAGCATACCAACTGCTTTTATTGGCAGAACAATTTTTTTCATTGGTAAACAGGTGGAAGAGGATACACAATATTAGCATATCTGAGATGCATTTATGGCAACACCTGCAACCAACTTGTTTCTATTTTGCTTATTTTGTCTTCAGCATATCATAGAGAACACATGTGCCCTTTTTCTCAGTGACTTTCTCTTTCACCACCAAAATATATGTAGGACTTTTGACATTTCGAATAATATCTTTACTGAGCACAAAACACCTGGTAAGTAATCCACGAATGAAGGTGTTGCTGTGATTATTGCTAACAAAAAACTGGCACCAATGTAGGCCACATAGCTGAGTGAGGAAGCCGCCACCCAGGGCAGATGAGGTCACTTATAACAGCTGCACATCACCCCGGAAGCTTCCCAGTGCTTTCTGAAATTTTCCATTTGTGGCAAGTCACGTCAGCACCTGAAAAACTTTCAGATTTTGGAGGTTTTCAGATAAAGGATGCTCAATTTATACTAAGTTTCACTAGCTTAGTAGAATGAATTCTGAAACTATTGGTATTATGAGGTTAAAGATAATTTATTTTTAAGCATAAACAATACCAATTTATAGATTGTAGCCCTTTTGACCCTTTGTACTTTTAATATGTTGCTGTAACAGAAGACTGCACCCTTTTGGGACGAATGACAGTACAAAGCTACTGCTGTTGAACAATGACCTTGATGATAGCTCATGTGTGTAAACAAATTTATTGGGTAATTTGCAGTTTAAGCCCCACGCTCAGTTATTTAGAACAGCAATGACAAGTGTTATTTTTTTATAGTGAAGCTTTTTTGTATTTTTTATGGTAAAGCTTTTTTATAATGAAGCTGTAATAATAATGAATTCTTGGTTCTTATTTTCCATATGCAGACCTGTTTTTAAAAAAAGTTGGAATTTCCTTCTTATTGGAATTAATTTATATACTTTGTGGAACAAAGCCGCAAGTTAGTTTCTGGTCATTATTTTTTAAAATAAAATAAATAATAAAACAAATTTAACAATAAAAAAAATAATAATCCTGTTTTTTTTTTTTTTTAAATTTTGTGCAAAGTTTGCTCATTGCATGTGTATTAATCAAGACAAGTGAAGCTTCCGTGCATAATTAATTAAGGCAGAATTTACTGTAATGACAAAAGTATGCAGGTGTAGGCTTTAAGAAAGACTTATTCAACTAATACAAGGTTTGCATATAGTGTCCTTTTATAAGAAATAAACAGATTAGCTCTCTCAAAGAGGATGGTAACAAAACAAGGGAAGACCACTACGATTATTCGTAATAATTATGTAAGCAACACCAGTAATGGCTTGAGTACTGTAGCCGTGACATGAATGAGTCCGAACTTTCATTGTCAGTAACTCCAAAACAGTAGATTTTAGCAAAATTCCTTTGATATTTTCGAATTAAGCATGAAAATTTACACCTAAAAATTTGGGTAAATTTGCTTTTTAACATCTTACTTATTATAAAACGCAGATTGTGTGTGTGTGTGTCTGTACGTTTATATATTGGATCGGATTTCTTACATTTTTCAACCGATTTCAACGAAACTTCACAGGACTATGTAAAATTACCTTGTGGTGGTTCTGACAGCGCCAAAAATTGGAAAAACACAATTGTTTTTGCACAAAATCAATTTGAAAACACAATTAAGAGGCATTAATGGAAGGAGGACAACTCATATCGAGTTATACTTATTAATATCGAATTATCGAGTTATACTTATTATAAAACCAGGTTGGCTGTTTGTGTGTGTGTTCGTTTATATATGGGATCGGATTTCCTACATTTTTTAACCGATTTCAACAAAACTTCACTTTTTTTTGGCAGGTAGTGTTTCTTATTGTCTTGCACACTTTTTTCTTTATTTTTACATTCAGAATGCTTTAAAAATTCCATTTGCAAGACAATTGTTTAAAATTCTATTCAATCGGTAGACTCATAAGTTATGAGTCATAACGATTGAAAATAATGTTTTTGTTTGGGTTTGACCAATTCGTAAAAAAAAAAAAACTAATTTAAGACATGCGTGTCCGTCAACCTTAAACAATAATCTTTGTCAATTTTATTTTTCAGTCTTTATGATGGTTGATACTTGATCTATCTCAATTCTATATTTACTGTTACATCCCCGGGCTCTACTGCTAGTCCGCACTAAATTATATTTAGCGCGGGTGTTAAAAAGCAAATTTACCAAAATTTTTATTTGAAACTGAGCATGAGGCTTAAACTGCAAATTAATGGACAATCGATGAGTGGCTGTACCAATATTGTAAAAACTTTTGACTTTTCATTTTTTTTTACTGAATTGGCCTTAGGCTATCTTTCAAATAAAACCCAAATTTAAAAAAAATACTTAAATTATTTAAAATTCGTTTTTCATTTTTCTTTGGAAATCAGTAGTGATATCTAATTCTATTAGGTTGTTGCAAAAATAATATCGTTTTTTGACGTATTTTTTAACGTCAAGAAACGATATTATTTTTGCACCAACCTAATAAAATTCTATCTTACTTTTGCAGTTGACGTTTTAGAAATAAATATTTTCTAAAAATTTTATCTTTAAAAATATTGTTTGCATTCCAACTTCTGTCAAAACAAAAATCAAAAAACAATTTTTTTTTATTAATTTTAGTAAGTTTCACGCTCAGGTATCTTTCTTCTTTCAACTGTAATAGGAAAAAAATCTATAAACATATTGAGTTTTAAATTTTACTTAATATTTATCATTTCATAAATAAGTAAAAGAACTAGATCTGGCTTTAAAAGATTAAAATTGGCAGCTCTGTTTAGAATTTTCTTGTCTTAGGGAAGTGACGTAATCGGGACACGCCCACTATCATAAAATCAGGCCACGAGGCGGTAATTTTTGTTTTTCTTTCGTTGGTTATATTGAGAAGGCAGCACTTTTCTCAACATGCTTGAGGTGTCCTTTGTTAAAGGAAATCCTCGCCTTCACAATTGCAGTTTCCTTAGTCTTAAACTCGACTTTTGTTCACAATACTCTTTTTCGGCACGACTGAGTTAAGGTAAGTGTGAAAAATTCTTTTTGTTGCAATTAGTCAAATTTATCTCAAACTAGAGACAGTCAGCCCTTGAACATTATAAACAATATTCCCTTACAAATTAATTAAAAACGTTTGTTGTCTGACGTTTTTCATTTTATTTCTATTATTTTTGACATTTTGTTATACACATTTTTTTTTTCTTTTAAATCTATGGTCGACATTACTTTTTGGCGGGAACTAAACTTTTTACTGCACTGGACATGTTTATTGCATTAACAGTTGTTTTGGGGGTTTTCTTTCACTTGAAATGTTGAGTGTGTTTCATTTTTATTTTTAAGGGGGAAATATTCAATCAGAAAACTAATCTTGCACTATAAAATTTAAATTGAAACTTTAAACCGCCTGTTAGTGACTGCAGCGAATTAAATCATCGCATTTAAATAGAGTTATTTCCCTTAGTCATTGACTTTTCCATATGCAGACCTGTTTTTAAAAAAAGTTGGAATTTCCTTCTTATTGGAATTAATTTATATACTTTGTGGAACAAAGCCGCAAGTTAGTTTCTGGTCATTTTTTTTTTAAATGGTTGGTATTGTCACAACAGTCTACTCTAAAACAATGAAAAACAACCAAATCCACATTTTGAAATAATTCAATCCCCCCCCCCCACCTCCTTCTTTTGACTTTTTTTTTTGAAGTTTTTTTTTTTTTTTTTTGTGGGAGTTGTTTTACGTTTACGATTTACGATGTTTATTTACAAATTTTACAGCTAATTCTTAATTTTTATTCTTTATTAGTCCATAGCAGACCTATCTTACAGAAGAATAAAATCCTAAGTTATTTTTTTTCCGTGACTTTGGACCTCAGTTTGTGACCAAATTCCAAACTTATTGATTCTGTTAAAAAAAAAAAAAAAAAAAAAAAAAAATTAAAATTTTTTTGGACTTGAATTTCGGTTTTATTTGAAAGATATCCTGAAAAAAAAAACTAATGGTTAAAAAAAAATTAATCATTTTTAAAAACTTTGTCAGGTTTTATTACTTTTTTCTTTTTCTTTTTTCTTATCAAACATTAGAGGCGCGAAAAATGTAATTTAAAAATAAAGATGTTTCGTACTCATTTAGTAAATTCATGGATTAATTAACTGGATTTTGTGAAATAATTGTTTATTTTTTCTTATTGAAAATAGATTTTATTTACATACAATATCCTGAGATAAGAAAAAAATGTAATAAGTACATTTCAGAAGCGCGCTAAAAAAAAATATGGAATACTAGCAGTGCAATAATCAAACAAAATATATTGGTGTTTCTTTAAAAATTATTTCTTTAAACTTTATATAACCAATAGTTTAAGATTATAATTCTCTATTCTATATAGTTTCCTATACTATTTGATGAAACTTAGGAATCGTTTTATTTCCTATTTTCTATGCTGATTTTTTTTTTTTAATATTTAAGTTTTCATTGTTTTTAAATTTTTATGCCTGTTTCTCTTTTAATTCGCTAAAAATACGTATATGAAAAAAAGACTACACTTGAAAACAATTTTTTATCGTATAAATGCTGGAGGAAAGATCAAAGGTTTTTGTTTTTAACTTTTTAGTCAGCAAAAATCTATGGTATCCGCTATTATTGTAAAAATCAATTATACCTTTTTCGAAAACTATTTGAGGAAGATTTTAAAAGTATACTTTTAATTGGAAACAAACATTACTTAATTTTTTTAACAGAAACAATGTAGTTGAACAAAAAATACTTTACCTCCTTAACAATAACAAACATTTTACGATAAAACTTAAGGGCTTTTTTTCAACGTGCTCTAGGCTGTCATTTACGTTTGTTGAAATAATTCGCCGAAAAAACAGCATAGCATGATAAAAAGGTCTCAAACTTAATAAAAACAAACAAAAAAAGTTTATTAAGAGGAAAGACCAAAGTATTTTTTTTTTTTTTTTTCAGTTGAAAAACACATTTGAAAATTCCTTCAAAAATCAAATAATTGTATTTTAATGATATTTCCATAAATTATTAAAAAAAATGAATGCAATTATTTTAGATTTTTTTAATCTGTTATACCCCCTCTTTACTTTTTTTATCTGATCAAAACTCGAATGTGTTTTTCTAATTTTTTAAAATGAAATGCAGATCACTTTGCTTTGAAGAATATAAATCTTCGGTTTTTATTTCTTTTTAGAAATAACCTGTTTCTTCTTCGAATTAGTTTGATAATGTCTAATTGTGCTAGCTAGTTCTTATTATCCTGAATTTAAAAAAAAATTATTGAATTTTGTATGACTCTTCCGATAGGAAAAAGTAGTCGATGGCACTAATTCAGAATTTCCTTTTTGAACATTCATACCAAAAATAATCTAACGGTTAAAAGGAAAAATTCTTTTAAAAAAAGGTTTATGCTCGAAAATGGCATTAAATTTTTTATTCTTCAATCATGTCCTTAATAAAAAAGCAAGAAAAACACTCTTGTGGGCGAAGAGCCACAGGATTTATGCGGGTACCTCCATTTTTTTTTTTTTTTTTCATTGAAAAAAAGTTAAGTAGCATAGCATGATTAGAAAAGACCCCCTTAAAAATAGGTATATCGTCATAGAATTTATTAAAATGAAAAACCGAAGTTTTTTTTTTTTTTTTTTATAATAGGACTCCTTGGCGAATTAAAATTTATACCGAAAAATCTGCTCTGAAAAATGCAATGAAACTTCTAATTGCTTTTATAAATGATTTATTAGTGGGCAGTATTGTCTTGAAAAAAAAATTATGAATAATGAATTTTTTACAAGAATTTTCTTTTCTTTTTTTTTTTAATTAAATTAAATTGTTTAAAATTTTGCATTATTTCTATTCACTTAAGAGATATTAAGTGAAAACTATATTTACAAATCAAAAGTTGAACAGCTCAAATGTCGTTTACATCCAATATTTAGAAAAAAAAATCTATTTTGTAAGTATGGTAGTCCATATGTGGCCTTATCCCTAAAAGGTCACGTGTTTTAAGAGTTATCCTACCGTATCCCTTCAAAATTTTAAAGGTAGTTTTACTTTTCTTAATTACTGTTTCACTAAATCTCTCTCGCTCAAAAAATAACTTAGCATTTCAAAATATCATGCTAACATAACAGTTAAGAATTAAATGAAAAGTAAGATATTAGAAAATAGAAATAAAATAACATTTCATAAATTGAATTACCTCTAACATACATCTCGGTTTTTAAATTAAGAAAATTTCATATTTTAAATTTTTTTATTTTTATTCTTATTTTTTTATTTTTTTTTTTTTTTTTTTTTTTTTTTCAGAAAACAAAGTAAAAGTTCAATGAAATATTAGATAATTGCTGAAAATTTTCATTTTTAAAAATTACTACTGTCAACATGTAAAGACTGTCAATAAATCAACACATCAGAAAAACAAGACCCAGTGGTTAAGAAATGCTTGTTTATTATGTTTTAAGTAATATTCGTTTCAAATCAGATTAACTTAACTTTAAATTTGCTAATTTTTCTCAAATAACATGTCACACACACACACACACATATATATATATATATATATATATATATATATATATATATATATATATATATATATATATATATATATATATATAAAGGCTTAAACACTAATATTCCATGGTCATAATTTATTCCATTGGAATCGTAAATACGATCCAATTCATCAGACCTACAAATTCAAAAAGAATTTAGAGAGAGTGTAAGTATGAGAGTGTGGGGCGAATGTTAGTTCTAAAGAGAGGGGTAATATGAGTGAAATTAAGAGAGGGTTTTTTTTTTTTTTATATAAAAACTAGGTGTGAGTGGAAGGGGGAAAATGATTGTTGTCGGATGTCTAATACATTAAAGATACATTTCGTGGTGACATACACACACCATGGCTGATCAAATGTTAAAGAAGGAGGGAGAGGTAAGGAAAGAAGTGGTGGGGAAGAAAGATGGGGCGGGTGAAATTAAAATTGAAAGGGACACTGTGTAATTGAGAAAATTTGACAAAAATAATATCGACTACAGGTTACAAATCAAATATAAACAAAGAATAATTATGACGATTATCTAATCTAGCAAGGACCTATATTTTTATGTTCAAAACGCATGCAAATACACAATAACTTATACACGTGTACACATACACATCGCTGTGTACCTACATACACACATACATATACCAATGTACACATACACATATATCCACATATTCACACAAATACACACGCACATATACCCGTATACATATATCTGATTCAATATATGATATACAAATAATTACACCTACATATATACATGCACACATATACACGTATATACATGCGCACACACACACACACACACAAAATATATATATATATATATATATACACACATACATACAAAAATGCATACATCCATACGCATCCACTCCTTACACATTTACCCATACATATGAACATGTGCATAAACATATATACCTAAAACCTTACATTTCTATACAATTACATACACCCATTTAAACAAATAAACAATGTATCCCTGTATCTATCCATCTAGCTATACATACATATACACACACACACACACACACATATATATATATATATATATATATATATATATATATATATATATATATATATAATTTTTTTTTTTTTTTTTTTTGGAAAGCGACCAAAAAGTTGAGATTCCAATCTATAATTTCTGTTTGAAATACGCCAGTATTTTTCTTATTGGAAATAGTAAATTTAATCATTTAGCTTTTGAACCTTATGTTTGAAGATGGTTTCTGAAAAAAATAAAATTGAAAACATAACAAAATAAATTTAAAATTTCATAAGTGAGGTACCTAATTTTTACGCACATCTCTTGTGGAATTTCATGGTATTTATATTTATTAATTTTCATCTTGGCTATGAAAAAAATTTCACTACTGACATAATATAAAAAAATTAATTAAAAAATACCATGAAATTTCATAAAATAAGTACCTTACTCATTTTTAGTTCTAAATGTTAATTTTTATTTTCATTATTTTTAATATTGTATCCATCTCTAGAATTGAAACTAAAAAAAAAAAATAGTATCTCACTGAAAAACAATAAATTATATTTAAAACACTAAATTAAAATGTTTAGTGAAATAAGTTTAAAAAGAAAACCCCAAAAACTTGAATGCGAGTGGTCAAATTCAGAAAATTCAACAGGTGTTAATAATACAAAACTATTTTCTGACAGCATTTTATTGACGTCAGGGGAAGCAACTCTTAAAACATTTATGATTAATGTTAAGTACGACCATCCATATATTTGTGGGGGGGTGGTATGCACACTCAAAATTCTTTTAAAATACGGGGCTTTTGCAGATTGTAATAAGATTTCAAATTTGATCTATAAAGATAAATCTACTTAATAACATTTCCTAAACTGTATAGATTGAAACTTATTTAACGCATTTAAATTAACTTTGAAATATTAAAGCTTATTTATTAGCTTGAAATTAACAATATTTTCAAAAATACAACCAAAA
Organism: Acanthosepion lycidas; assembly: GCA_963932145.1. Classification (NCBI taxonomy): domain Eukaryota; kingdom Metazoa; phylum Mollusca; class Cephalopoda; order Sepiida; family Sepiidae; genus Acanthosepion; species Acanthosepion lycidas. The sequence goes on along the minus strand of OZ010605.1, from coordinate 57,449,016 downwards.
ATTGATTTTTAAAAAAAAAAATTTTTTTAATCAACTAAAGTTTAATAAAGTTTTTGCCGTTCAAACTTGCTGGTGGCAAAAATTGTTTCTGAAGAATTATCTCCCCTTGCTACTCTTGTTGCATTGTCTTTAACAAACGATGTACCTGCAATGAAGTTTCTAAGAAAAGTGATTACGAGCCTGCTGCAGCAATTAAGTTTTAATTTGCATTGCCGTGCTTAAACCAGTTTGAAGAGTGCTGGATATAAAAAGACTGACTTCAGCAAATTGTGCCATATTTTACCTGAACTTATAAAATCTAAAGTATGTTAAGTAAGCACATGTAACAAAGTTGACTGATGAAAAGCATTTCTCTTGGTTGGATGCAGCAGTACCGAAACAAATATTATCTTAAAAGGTAAATGCCAGTTTCACAAGTCTCAGTAACCTTTTGTGTTGCCTAGTTTGTGAGATTCAGATATAACTATTTTATTGCTATTATTGCCTTCTTGGATAACTTTTTAGTAAATAAGTATGTCTGTTGTCTTTATTTTTTGTGCATTCAGTGTATTGTATTAAACAAAAATGGTTATCTGGCCCGCACTTGTCATTCTGTTATCTGACCCTCTGTGTAAAAAAAAAAAAAAAAAATGGACCTGAGCTAGATAAAGGTTAAACAACTTGATGTAAAACAGGCACTAGTTAACAATGGTTTTCCTAAATACCTCAGTGAACACTAAATTAGACTTTCTTTTTAAAGTAACTAATAGCAATACTGAACATACAAATAAAAATAACAAAGCCAGAATTGCTTGGAAAATGCAGAAGTTTGGGGCAATTATATATTTTATGTGCAGAAAAGAAAACACTTGCATAAACACAAATTAAAGTTTAATCCAGTGCCTTGTCATTCGTCTTAACACACACACACACTGGGTGTTAAAAAAAAAAAAATACAAACTTTGGTAGTGGGTTCCATATAAAACATGTTCACAATTTCGTTCGTTTTTGAGCTATTAAGTTCAAAGAAGTTATTGTAGATAGCACTGTTGCATTTGTCATTTGTGTTATTTGTGGCTAGTCTGTCTTCAACATTTAATGTGTGTAGTAGTGAATTAACAATGGCAAGATATATTGGGAGCAGGCAGATATAGATTTCTGCACAAATGGTAATGAATGCAAGAGTGTGTGTATATATATATATATATATATATATATATATATATATATATATATATATATATATATATAATGTCTGGCTCACTAGGTGTATCTAGGTCTGCTCTACAGTTTTATTGAGCTCTTTTGTTAGTTGTTTACTCGTATCGGAGTTTGGTTTTTTTTTTTTTTTTTGTTTTTTTTTCTTCGGCAGAAGATCATGTTTGTAGCTCTTTTTCTTTTTTTTAAAACCTTTTCCCCTCGAGATTGATTTGATTATTGGCAAATCAAAAAATTTGAGGGTTTTTTGCAACAAGTCTAGTTATCTATATTTGTGTATATATATATATATATATATATATATATATTAATACTATGATTTTTTTTTTTTTTTTTTTTTTTTTTTTTTTTAAGGAAAACTTTATATTCAAGAAGCAACATAATTTGGCCCAAGTCAGAATGAAGCAGTTCAAAGGTCACCTGAAGAAGCAAAAATTGGCCCTTCAATTTGGGCAGGAAGCTGGTAAATATTGCTTTCACATATATCTGTGTATGTAAAAAAAGATGCATTGCCCACCTCATGTACTTGTCTTAATGTGTTGTATTTAGGGTGGTTACTGGATAAAGGCTTTGTTGGATATTGATAATGCTATTTTTGTTTACAAAAAATTAACTTTAGTTTAATGTATGATACACCTTGTGTAGTCTAGAATTCAAAATAGCATTTGAAAACAGAAGTTTAGCCCCCCCCCCCCTTTTTTTTTTTTTTTTTTTTTTTTTTTTTTAAGGGTACAAGATTATTTCCAGCTTAAAATACCAGAAATAATAATTGACAAGTGTTTCTTGTCATGGCAACAGTGCACCAAGAGTACCAAAGGGAGAGAATTCTCCAGCGGCTATTGTCGTCTGCAGTGTGGTAAAAGTTAAGAGTTGCAAACCAATATAAATGTGTCTTTACACTACAGTGGAACATCAGTCATCGAGCACATCTATTATCATATGGTTCAGATATTGTTCACTTTTTTGGCAAAAATGTCTGAAATCTAGATCTTCTCGATTAATAAAACCATTCACTTCTGATTACTTGCTGCCATGTGTACATAACTTAGTTTTTGTCTCGAAGTGAGCATCTCCCCTAGTATTATTAGGTTGGTGCAAAAATAATTTCGTTTTCTCACATGTGTTAGAAAACGAAATTATTTTTGCACCAACCTAATATATCCAAAAATCTTTGTTTTAAATAGTGTTTCTGTATGTTTAGTTTTACTCTAAAATAAGGCACAAAGTTCAAAGAAAGTTCAGAGTGCATCTTTGGGAAAGCTAGTGTGTGGAGAGCCACAGGGAAGAGACCCGAGGCCTTCAGCTGGAGCGGCAACTGAGGAACTAGTTTCAGGGGAGAGAGGTGGGGAATGTGCCTTTTTCAGTGATTAAGAAAATTTGTTCAAAATTGAGTGCAGTGCAAGGTTTTATTGAAAAATATTACCCTAACAAAGCAGTGTCGTATTTTTAATGATAATGCCTTGTTACATTTCTGGCAAATTTGAAACTGTTAAACCTTTCTGAATAGAATTTTAGTGATAGAAGAATAGTCAGTCTCATATACGTATGCATATAGGCCGAACACCGAAATTTTGCCCAATCTGTTCACCAGCACCACTCTTAGTGCAATGAGTAAGGTACTGCTGCAGGATTGGAATCCCTGGGACTGGTTGACTTCCCATCTCAAATAAAACAGTATACTTCATGTCCAGCCAAAAGCAAACTCATGTACCAGGTAAGTATTAAATTCTAGTGATACAAAGCAACGGAAGGGCAGTAACCCCAGGTTTTTAGTGTTTTTTTTTTTTTTTTTTTTTTTTTTTTTTTTTTTTTAAGCATATGTTAGGTGGAGCACCCGGTTAGGATCAAACTTACTCTGTCAGTTATGTGCCATATGTGATGCATGCTTAGGCAATCGTGTATCTTTTGATACATGGCTGACAGCAGTAGGTTGCCATTTCTTTCTACAGTAGACCAGTTGCCATCGAAGGTTATAAAACCCAGTCTTTCCTGCTATTTACCCATAGCTGGGGCAGGGAGAAGAGGATTCATACCTTTCCCACAGGTATTAACACATAAGTGAATGTAATAGTCGACTAATCCAGTCATCCATTTCCTCAATCTGAGCTGCTAACCATTATGCCATTAATTGATCTCCACTCCTTCCCTCCCACTGCTCTTCTCTTCCCTTCCCTCCCACTGCTCTTCTCTTCCCTTCCCTCCCACTGCTCTTCTCTTCCCTTCCCTCCCACTGCTCTTCTCTTCCCTTCCCTCCCACTGCTCTTCTCTTCCCTTCCCTCCCACTGCTCTTCTCTTCCCTTCCCTCCCACTGCTCTTCTCTTCCCTTCCCTCCCACTGCTCTTCTCTTCCCTTCCCTCCCACTGCTCTTCTCTTCCCTTCCCTCCCACTGCTCTTCTCTTCCCTTCCCTCCCACTGCTCTTCTCTTCCCTTCCCTCCCACTGCTCTTCTCTTCCCTTCCCTCCCACTGCTCTTCTCTTCCCTTCCCTCCCACTGCTCTTCTCTTCCCTTCCCTCCCACTGCTCTTCTCTTCCCTTCCCTCCCACTGCTCTTCCCTTCCCTCCCACTGCTCTTCTCTTCCCTTCCCTCCCACTGCTCTTCTCTTCCCTTCCCTCCCACTGCTCTTCTCTTCCCTTCCCTCCCACTGCTCTTCTCTTCCCTTCCCTCCCACTGCTCTTCTCTTCCCTTCCCTCCCACTGCTCTTCTCTTCCCTTCCCTCCCACTGCTCTTCTCTTCCCTTCCCTCCCACTGCTCTTCTCTTCCCTTCCCTCCCACTGCTCTTCTCTTCCCTTCCCTCCCACTGCTCTTCTCTTCCCTTCCCTCCCACTGCTCTTCTCTTCCCTTCCCTCCCACTGCTCTTCTCTTCCCTTCCCTCCCACTGCTCTTCCCTTCCCTTCCCTCCCACTGCTCTTCCCTTCCCTTCCCTCCGCTCTTCTCTTCCCTTCCCTTCCCTCCGCTCTTCTCTTCCCTTCCCTTCCCTCCGCTCTTCTCTTCCCTTCCCTTCCCTCCGCTCTTCTCTTCCCTTCCCTTCCCTCCGCTCTTCTCTTCCCTTCCCTTCCCTCCGCTCTTCTCTTCCCTTCCCTTCCCTCCGCTCTTCTCTTCCCTTCCCTTCCCTCCGCTCTTCTCTTCCCTTCCCTTCCCTCCGCTCTTCTCTTCCCTTCCCTTCCCTCCGCTCTTCTCTTCCCTTCCCTTCCCTCCGCTCTTCTCTTCCCTTCCCTTCCCTCCGCTCTTCTCTTCCCTTCCCTTCCCTCCGCTCTTCTCTTCCCTTCCCTTCCCTCCGCTCTTCTCTTCCCTTCCCTTCCCTCCGCTCTTCTCTTCCCTTCCCTTCCCTCCGCTCTTCTCTTCCCTTCCCTTCCCTCCGCTCTTCTCTTCCCTTCCCTTCCCTCCGCTCTTCTCTTCCCTTCCCTTCCCTCCGCTCTTCTCTTCCCTCCGCTCTTCTCTTCCCTTCCCTTCCCTCCGCTCTTCCCTTCCCTTCCCTCCGCTCTTCTCTTCCCTTCCCTCCGCTCTTCTCTTCCCTTCCCTCCGCTCTTCTCTTCCCTTCCCTCCGCTCTTCTCTTCCCTTCCCTCCGCTCTTCTCTTCCCTTCCCTCCGCTCTTCTCTTCCCTTCCCTCCGCTCTTCTCTTCCCTTCCCTCCGCTCTTCTCTTCCCTTCCCTCCGCTCTTCTCTTCCCTTCCCTCCGCTCTTCTCTTCCCTTCCCTCCGCTCTTCTCTTCCCTTCCCTCCGCTCTTCTCTTCCCTTCCCTCCGCTCTTCTCTTCCCTTCCCTCCGCTCTTCTCTTCCCTTCCCTCCGCTCTTCTCTTCCCTTCCCTCCGCTCTTCTCTTCCCTTCCCTCCGCTCTTCTCTTCCCTTCCCTCCGCTCTTCTCTTCCCTTCCCTCCGCTCTTCTCTTCCCTTCCCTCTCTCTCACTCACTCACTCACTCACTCACTCACTCACTCACTCACTCACTCACTCACTCACTCACTCACTCACTCACACCAAGAAAATCCATTGAGAAGCCCATTATACATTTTGCAGGGTGTGGTATGCAAGGGGTCAAAGCAGCAGTCTAAAAAATTTAACAGCCACTGAGATGGAGCATAAAGTATTTCTATATCTAAAACTTTCTTGAATTCCTAGGTTAGATTTTAACTTGGTTTGTTTTTTTCCCCTCCCCGACAGGTGCCTGTTCTTCAGCAGTAGAGAAAAAGCAAGGTGTTCTGGACAAGATTCTTCTGGAAATCCATAGTGGTAACTTTAGGAAGTTCCTAGAGAAGTCTGAACATCTAATCAGCACTCCTGCCCGTGAAACAAAAGGGAAGCATGAACTGGAATTTAGCCGTATCAGTTTAGCTGGTAGCCAATTGAAGTTACCTATCATGGTGTATGATGATTTGGACGATACTTTGACCGAGATTCAAGCTCTAAAAGACAAGCTGCAAATTCCAGGTAATAATGCTCATGTTCTTGGCTGCTTTTTTTTTTTTTTTTTTTTTTTTTTTTTCAGTATCATTTTCTCAATCTTAATTTTGCACTCACTTAACTTTCTATGCTTTTACATTATACATTGAAAATTCATTCATGTGAGAAATACAAAAGAAATCTAGCAGCTCAATTGTAAATTGATGAGTCTATGCCAGTCTAGTACTGCCCTTAAATTTATAAAGTTTAAGTATCTGCTGGAAATTTGCAGAAAATGAAATTCCTACTCTACCCAATAGGACTTCATTTCCATAAACTGACATTTTCATCAAAACATTCATACATGTGAGGTTTTTTGGCATTTTTAGAAGAAAACTTAATTTTTAGGATATCAGAATTTTAATTAATACATTTTGAGTTTTTAAGAATTAGGTCAATAGATATGGGAAGCATATTTGGAATAAATAATCTGTTGATACTATTCAATAAATTTTCATATTTCAAAGTGGCTGACACCTTTAACTAAGTAAATATGAAAATTTATCTGAATAGTTATCAACAGATTTTTATTCCAAATATGCTTCCATATTATTGACCTAATTCTTAAAAACTCAAAAATGAATTCAATTAAAAAAATATATAAAATTCAACTTATGATAAAAATGCCAGAAAAATTCCTCAATGTCATGAATGTTTTGAAAATGACAGTTTACAGAAATGAAGCCACGCAAGTTGAGAGGATATTCTTCTACAGTTTTAATATGATGACTGGGTATTTCACTCCGTTTCACTAGGTTTGCCTTTTAATTTTATTACTTAATATTATGGTCATCTTCTACAAAACCTTCATGTTTCGTTACTAGCAAAGATAAAAGTTGTATCGATTGAGGCCGCTATGGCAATCATGTTCCCCTGGTCATGATATATATTTGAAACGGGAAGGGCACAATATTCTCCCATTATGTGTCCATCTTCAGCAGGAGACTTCACCTGAACCAGCACCGTTGCCGGAGCCTTATGACAGCGTCTGCTTTTTCTGTGAGCAGTCCATGAAGTAGACTGCTCATTTAATTATGGAAAGCCTTCTTCTATTTATGCTTCCCAATCCTGCAGTGTCAAACATGAAGTTTGGTTTTGATGGCAGAAGAAGCCATGTAATCTATTGACTGATGGATAATGACAAAACAAATATCATGTCAATGTTTTGTTCACTCAGTATTTTATCTGGATCTGGTGTTGAAGTATCAGTGTGTCCCAAGCAGTCCACTGACATATTATCCTCTGCAACTTGAAAAGGAGTCAGCTGAGGCTTTGCAGTCGCTTGAAATTTTTGATGCGGATCAGGCAAAACTGCAAACTGAAGCATGCCAATTGAAGGTTCATGAAATAGTTTACTCTTGAAGTGAATGTGGTATCACGTGATGAATATAAAAGCAGCACACCTTTACATTGGGTTTGGTGGGGGCTTATTGTGATTTGTGCAACTGTAACAGATTACTATCATGATCCAGATTACATCAAAGAAGACTTTGAAATAAATCGGTGTAACTGATATTCAAGCATTGTTCACTGACCTTGCTCAAGATGGTACTGTTTTCAAAACTTGAAATGATTTATGATGTGTGTACTAGTCTCGCAGAAAAACCTGTGCCAACTAATGAAGTCTAATCAGTCCAAGTTTTCCATACATTGTTGAGAACTTCATGTTAACCACTTCATGAAAATAGTGCATTTGAGAGCTGGAGTGTTTGTCTTGACTGAATCAGAAGTCAGTTTAAACAATCAGCTCTTAGTGAAAGCCGAGGAGGAAATTCAGCAAAAGGTTGAAAAGTTTTGGCGAAAGATGACTTTTCTGAAAGTACAGGCAAAGAAGGAACATCCTCAACATGAAACCCTGCTCCCACGTCCTTCATTTTGGTGGAAAAGATATTGTTCTCCAAATGGTTGATGAGTGTTACACATAAATAATGTAACAATTTCCCCAGCATCTTTCCATGTACATATTTTCTGCTCAAGCAAGCAAGTGAATATGAAGAAGTACAGGAAACTTTGTACAAACCTGTACCTTCTTTTTTTTTTTTTTTTTTTTTTTTCTCCTCCTCAAAAGCTTTCCATGCTAATTCAACAAAACAAAGCCTGGTACTTGGATTACCAGCAGTCCACAAACTTCTAGGACACTCCTGGGAATTGAGATGTATAAGGGCTTTGGATTGGGAGATTGGGGTGAATCGGGTTTAGAGGCAAAAAAAAAAAAAAAAATTGTGATCAATCCGGTTGAAACTTGCAAGAAAAACCTCACAATCTAATCTTGATGACATGGTGAATAGATTATTGTTGTGATCCAATCCAATAGTTAAGTGTCCACCTGAAAGCCCAACCATACTGCAAACATTGTACTGAATACAGTCAATTCAACCAGGTACTGCAGAATCAAGAGCCCAATGTTTGTTTTGCTAAATGATGATGCATTATTTGAAAGTTTGTTTCCATTTGAAGATAGTTTGAATAAACTTTTTAAAAAAAATTCTATCAAACATGATGAGTCGTGACAAGTCTGAAATATATCTGCCCAAATATGAAAATTCAGTCTCAAACCACAAATTTTCATCTTTTTTGGAAAATTTATTACTTTGTTGTAAAGCACTCATGAAAATGCTTCTAAGAAGCCCCCACTAATGGCTTTCTCTTTTCCCAAAATTAAATGGCACTCAATGTTTTCAGGCATTAGTGCTCAAATATGGAAATCCAGTCCCAGACCCCAAAGTTTTTTTTTTTTTTTTTTTTAACTTTACTTTACTTTGTTGACAAGGCCTCATCATATCTTAATACCCAAATATGGAAATTTGGTCCTGGGCCCCCAAATTTGTATCATTTATGTAAATTTCTTTATTGTAAAGGCTTCATCAAAACACTTCTAAGAAGCCCTCACTGGTGTTTATACCTTTTCTGTAAGGTGAATGGTATCAAATTGTATTTTTGAACTTCAGTACCCAAATATGAAATTTCGGCTCCATGTCCCCCCCCCCCTTTTTTTTTTTCAAAAAATTTATTGTAGAGGCCTCGCCAAAATGCTTGTAACAAGCCCAAATTTAAAAAAAAAAAAAAAAAAACTCCCCAGCCCACTGTGCCATAGTGGAGAGCTCATCTGATCATTTGCCATGGATGTATTTACAGAAAAGGCACAGGGAGGTGCCGACATGTAAAAACTTCTCTCTCTCTCTCTCTCTCTCTCTCTCTCCCCTACCCCAATGTCATTTCTTTCTTGCTCCCTCTTTTTCCTTTTCTCTGTATTCTATATTATCCCCTCCCATTCCGTGTTTTTTTTTTTTTTTTTTTTTTCTCTCCAGTCTGTATTGTCTCATCTTCTCATGCTCATTATGACTAAAAATAAGAAAATCTCAAATCTTTTTCAGATAATTTAAACTTTGAAGATGGTTCAACCACCTTGCCTCATTCAAAAAAGCCTCAAATGCAGAAACCTGTACGCAAGACACATGCTCGCAGTCGAAGTGACCTGACGTCTTCGATCCTCCGTGGGGAAGATCAATGGGATAAATACAACCAGATGTGTCAGGTAGAGCAAGGGGAGGTCTTACGGCGTGCCCCTTTGGCTCGGCCAGAGAGTTCCTGCACAATAGCCAGCCTTCAGCTTGAAAACCAGGGTCACATTCTGACTCAGGAAGAAGTCCATTCAATCGAGAAGGCTCCTCCTTTGGAAGGACTAACTCAAGATAAGCCGAAAAAATCGGAGAGGCGCTCGTCATTTGGAAACTTCATTAGTCGTTTGTCTAAAGCAGTCCTCAAGCCTCGAAATAGTGTAACAAACCGCCAGAGCCAAGGGCTCAACAGACTGTCCCTGGAGAAGGAAAAATCTAATAAACAAGCCTCGGATGATAAGGAGAATGCGCCACTGAAAAATGTAGGGGGCAACACAGCTGGTAAACGATTTGCTTCCAGGGACTATCTTCGGTTTAAAAGCAGGAAGCATCCAACAGTCCAAGAATAAGGAACGGACAGAAAAATGTCAACATAAGCTTTAAGGAACTTGGTAATTTACTGGTGAATTTATTTTATTTGTTTCATTGTTGTTGGTTTTTTTTTTTTTTTTTTTCAGAATCCCCAATTTTTTATTTGTCTCTATCCCATTTCGCTTTACCATATCTACAAGCAAACTGAAAAAGGGGGAGAAAAAAAAAATTCAAATGAATTCATTTGTGTACATTTATTATGAGGCTTTAAGCTATGGTGTTTTTTTGTGTTTTTTTTTTTTTTTTTTTTTTTTTATTATTATTATTACTGATCCCCATTTACTATTAAGAAAAAGATATGCAATGCAAACACAGATCTTCGCATTTGCAAACATGGGTCATCAAAAAGACTCTTTCCTCCACACACACACACACACACAGTATTTTAACTACCTTCACTTTTTGGCAATATTTGTTTTTAAAAAGTGATTAGAATTATAATATAACCTAAACATGAGTGCATTTATACCTTGCTTTTGTTCTTGAGAATTAACAAGGATAATAAACCCTATTAGATTGTTACAAGAATAATTTTATATTTACATTCTAAAAATTAATATATAAAACTAAGGCTATGCAATATTTATCATTTACTATTTTATATAGGAATAAATATGAAATAAATTTTTATTCATGAATTTATAAACATTTACTTAGGTACTGCTGCTAAAATGATGATACCTAAAGTTTAAATTCATTTTTAAAAATGAAAAATCTTTAATTTTAGCATAGTTGAAAGCTAAAGGATTAAAATTTACTCTTGCCACTAAGCGAAATACTCTGTATTTCAAATTGATTGAAAAAAATTTTTTTACATTTATGTCTATAAAGTCACCCATTTTGAGACATTTGTAAACAAAGGTTCTGTGTTTTAAAACTCTTGAAAACAAAGTATGTAATATTTCTGAAAAATAGCAAATTTAAAGTTAAATAGATCAGATTTGAATCATTACTTTTTAGCATAAAACGTATAAAGACATTTCTCAAACAGTGGGATTTGTTTTTCTGACATGCTGGTCAATTTAATTGACAGGCTGACATTTGAAAAGGTTAAGTCTGGTAGAGCAGAAATTGCATAAATTTATGAATTCTAAGTGAAGACTGATCTTTCTTTGTATACACAACTGATCTCTGTAGTGTGTTTACTTTTATTTTGCACACTTTTTTTTTTTTTTTTTACCTTAATCACCATTCTTTATTTCTTCACATAAAGTCACTCTTAAGACGTTAAAGATCCTGAACTATGCAATATTTCACAGTACACATGCTAGAAAAAGAGAACAAAACGTATGAACAACATACCATGCCTCAATTAAGTTTTAATTATGGCTTAATTAGACAGTATCAATTACATTTTTTTTTTTTTTTTTTTTTTTTCTCTATCACTCGGTTAAATATTTAAATTTAACTTTAAAGGAGTTTTGATTTTTAATCACATGTAAATACAGTAGTTGATGCCTGTTGCTTCAGATTGTTTATGATAAAAGTAAAAAAAAAAACACTGTTGAACAGAAACACATACACTGCACTTTATTTATATAAAATGTGTAATTATTTACACTTTTATTTTATTTAATCATAATCCAATACCCCAAACAATATTTTTCAAAAAAATAAAATGCTACCATAGTGATAATATTAGGTTGGTGCAAAAATAATGACGTAATAATGTCTTTTTTTTTTTTTTTTTTTTTTTTTTTTTTTTTTTTTTTTTTTACCTTAAAAAATGTCATTATTATTGCACCAACCTAATAGTTTGAGAAGCATTTTGTGGCCCTGAAACTGGCCGTTTTTTAAAGACATCTTGCCTCTTCTTCAATTGTCTTCATGACTTTTATATTCTCAGAAACAGGGTCCCATACAGCGCAGTCAGTGCCAACTTCATATTAAGTCTTTGGCAACTTTATTTTCATTGATATAGTAAATCTTATAAAAGGTATTTGCAAAATTAGCCTATCGTATTCATGGTTTGCACTATCAATTACCCAATTATATCTGATGGTATAGCCAATTATGCCAGCAGTTAATATTTTGTGTTGATCTTCCTTGCAGATGGGTGTATAGTACCAGAATTGGTGAATAATAAAAAATAGATCTTCTAATTCTTTTTAATTCTCCCTCTGGTGTCTGGGCTTGGAGTGTTGGGGGGGGGGGTCTCTTTTTTTTTTTTTTTTTTTTTTACACCCCCACCTTTTTAACTTTGCTAGTTTTCTGTCTGCAGCAAGTCATGCCAATAATGGTTGAATTTGTCAGCATCCAGACCATCGATGAATTCTTTTACTTTATTCTGCTTGGGCTTGATATCCCTTATGCTCTATACCTAAGTATTAGGTGCTAGTTTCTTTTCACAATTCACTGATGACGCTTTCAGTTAGCATAATGTGCTGCCTCACTGATATTAACACTGAATGAAGAGCGGCTTATGATGAATGGCTTTTCATACTGCCAGCTTAAAACTTCCACGGCCCCTTTTAAACAGGCAGTTATCATTTCTCAAAAGTTAATTTCTGGGCAATAATTTCCCAGCCTACCAACTATATTACCCTTAACTCGACAAGACTTTTTAATTGCACCTTAATTTTTCATTCATCAACACTAACATTAATTACACGTCCTAACAATACATTCATTTATGGGGCCTCCAGGTGCATCAACTTCCCCTGTCTCAATGGATGTTCATCCTATTTTGGTATCGTCACTTCATTACCAGGTGATCAATCCCTCAGAGAGAGACCCCACCCCACATTAGTAGATTTTGGTTCTCTATCTCTATCTCGAATTGTCTGTGAGTGGGTGGGTTTACCAGTCTTATAAGAGCGCCATTCATAGCTACTTTTTTCTGAAAATAGGACAGCCTATCTTTACTAAAGGAGGGAAACACAGATCTTGTTCGAAAAACTGAGCACAACTTAACAGCATCGTAACGATGAAATTCTGACAGATAATAACTGACATATTCTGCCATGCCAAGGTAACTTTAAATAAATAGAACAACAGCTGGGTTCAAACACTACTGGTTCCTTGAAACATTTGATTTTGCTGTCAATAACACATCTGATAATGTTGATGGGATATCCATTATTTTCAAATATATTCCGAATGTTAACAAGTTCTCCATCGAACTGTTCAGGGGAACAGATCATCATAGCATGGTGAACCAGGGTCGCAATCAGACCAATCTTACGTGACTTGGGAACAAATGAATTCCAGCTCATATATAAGCCAGTAAATGTGGGTTTACGAAAAACACTAACGAAAACCCCATCCTTACGTTTAACAAGGACATCCAAAAAGGGTAGCACCCTATCATTCTCAACCTCCATCATAAACTTAAGGGATGGGTGGAGAGAATTAAGTTGCACCAGGAAATTTGTAGCATCACTGGCGTAATCAAAAATTGAAAAAGAATCATCCACGTATCATATAAACACAAGGTTTTTGGACCTTATCAAACGAGGTATATATATATATATATATATATATATATTTGAATAAAAACAAACCACTTTAAGGTTCCATGTAATAAGTTATTTCCCCACAACCTCTTTAACAGGGCTATGGATCATCAGACTTTACTTCCAAAGGTTGAAATGAAAAGAAATTCACATGTTTTTGATGGACCTCATCAAGCATATGTAAAATTAACGAAGTGGGGAAGTAAGGTGGGGGAGAGAAGATAAGATGCGAGTGTTTTAGGTGTACCTTTTCAATTCCTTATTCTTAACCGCCTGTCTGTCGGCTAGACGTTGTTTAAGGCCAACGCATCTTGTCTCTAGATATCAGTGGGTGAGGCCGACATTAAAAGAAGCTACAGCAACTCTAATAAATTACATTCCATGAGGACAGGTTTCATTCAGATTCTTAGACGCTGTTAATTCGTGTTACTTTAACGGGCATATTTGGGAGGTTACGGTTTGATGTAAATCTAAATGTCTAAACAATCAACGAAGAATTTAATTTGAAGTTGGAGTTTTGGGTATTTTCTATGAAACAGTCGATTAGAGAAACTCATAGACAGTACATTGGAAGAGTCATCTTTTTTATAAAAAAGACTTTTGTCTTATTGGTTGTTAAGTTGACATCTATTCGTTTGATTTTTGTTTATTAAATAAACTCGTGGTTGTTTTTAGGTACCAAATTATCAACAGTTATTCCAATTTAAATAATTTTATCAACAATGGGGTAGTATATTTCAATTTGAATTAAATTACCAATTTAAACTTTACCTCCGTGCTATCCAAAACTCACTTCCAATTGGAGAATATTAGAGGAGAGATTTGTATAAAATGTCACTAGGAGAAAATTAGGTCCTTCTTTTATAATCTTTTATATATCCATACTCGTATACACTTCTACACATGTCCTAAACCCCTATCTATATTCCCATACCTATATCTCACTATATACCTATGAGTTCTTATATACACCTGCACACACATCCACACCAAAAACTATATGTATATTCCCGTATTTACACATATACACCTGCAGAGAAACGCATATCTACATACATATATACACATAAATTCACCCGCATATCCATATTCATGTACATCCATGTAGATACGCACATATACTTACACACATATATACATGTATACGCATACACACACACACACACATACATGCATATACATACATAATATGCAGCATATCTACATATGCGTTAATCTTCACCTACACCTATATACAAACGTACACGTCTCTATCATGTCCACCCATACACCCACTTATGCCTGCATTTGAAGACTATATCAGTATTTAATCACATTATGGATACCCAAATCGTATAATTATCCATATTTTTGCGCATATATCATCCTCTCTCTCATATCTATGGTAAAACATATAGGTACCCATCTAATTGTACACCTCCACACACATTTAAAAAAAAAAAAAAAAAAAAAGTGTGCCTCTTTTTCACTATAAAAACATACATGTACATATCAACAGGTGCATCAGTGTTCAAGTACATTACCATAGTTGTATACATATAGTCATGTGTTGGCACTCATGCGTGCATAGTAATGTTTCTAAAAACAAAGGGAACAAAAATCACTTGCTATTGTTCTTTCTATATAGTTATTTCTCAATGTATTTGCTTGGGTTTAGGTTGTTTTTGTGCCGGTATTTAAAGACTAGTTCATTGTGTCTATTTAGTAATATGTCTGGATCTTTGTTTGATTATGAAGATTTTCTCCTTTATGCATAAGTTGCATCCGTCTCTGAAGTTTTTGGAGTTCTGGCTCTTGATATTATTTTCCACTTTATTTGTGGGGTTAGGCCACTCTCCAACAAATCCCAATAATGTTTTGATAGTGCCGTTTGGTTCTTCTTGCACTTATTTTTGAAGGACTGTCGATAGTTGTATGGTCGGTTTTTCCAATTTCCCGTCGATATTCCTAAGTATATCTTTTTCTCCTCAACCCTTTTCTTTGGGGAAAATTCTTGCTTCATATATTGTGTTCTCTGCCATGCATATTTCTTCAACTGGGCACTCTGATCCTGTCCTGCAGTTGCATGTTGGTTTTTCCATTCGGGTTGTATCCTGATTTTGTCTTAGATTTTCATGAAGGCCTCTCAAGATTTTACTATTGTGTGAGCTAATAATTCTTTCCATGTTATCCATGCAAGAATAGCTAATCTTTAGATTCATCTTGTTGAATATCTTTTTTAGAGATGCATTTTTGCTAAAGTGTTTTTCTATCAGTTTTATGAAATATTTACCTATATTAATATTGGAGAGGTTACAATATTGGATTGGTTTTCCTTTTGGAAGGGTTTATAAGTGTTATTGTTCAGATTAAATGTAACGTCTAGGAAGTTTACTATTAAGTTGGAAGAAATTTCGATTTTAAACCCTAGAAATTTGAAGGCCCTAATTATTTTCTTTTGTAGTTGGGATGTTAATGGACCATTGGTATCAGGTACAGCAACTAACCAGTCATCTCTGTATAGTCCTATGTTTTGAAGGTCAAGGAATCTACTTGGGATATCTAAAATGTATATACCTATTAGGTCAGCTACTTGAGCTGAATCAAATGCTCCCATTGGGACATCGAAGTTGTCGCTGTCTTTTTTAATCCAAGTGGTGTTAAGTTTTAGTATGGACTGTCTAGAGTCCATTATGATTTTTATTTCTTCGTCAGTAATGTCAGTGTGGATTTTGGCAAAACTTACACTATTTTCTAATAATTCTTTAGAGATTGAGGGGTAGAAGTCGATAATATCAAGTTGTATGAAAGTAGTTTTATTTTTATGCTTTATTTTTTTGGAACCAGTTAATCGTGTCCGATGAGTCTTTCCAAAGGCTTAACAGGTATTGTTAATATAGATGTGTTTACTCTTTTTAGGATGTTTTTAGAAATTATTCCTAACTCTGATTTGGAGGGATTTATTAGTCTGGACTGTAGATTATTCTGAAAGTTAGGTTTATGGTCTTTAAAATGTAGGTAGACGTCTTTTAGATGAGTTGTACCCATTCTATCGGCAATATTATATTTAAATGCTAATTTCGCAGTTTCTTTGTGTATGGAGGATAAGTGTTTAGAATTGTCTTTCTTATAAGAACCAGAAGCTTTATTCTGAATCAGATGGTTGTATTGCGAGGGGTTAATTTTGTAGATATTTTTGGATTTGTCAGCTCTGATCCATAGTTTTTGAATTTTTGATATTTGTAACGTCTTTTTTAAGTTTGGATTGGAATGGGTTGCATTTCTTCTGGAAGGATATTTTCTTGATTAACTCTATTAAATCTTGTTCAAAAGGTTATATATATATATATATATATATATATATAAAAACTTACTGTTATTAGCATTTATCAGTATATTTAGGGGAAAAGTTTTCTTGCTACTAACGTCATATGTAAATTAAGGGCAGAGTTGTCCTGTATTTGTGTTTGGAGTTTGTATTTCTTCTGTTTTCTTGACTAATAGAAAGATATTATCGGCATGTATCTTAGTTATATGGAGGGTTATTTAAAATTGATAAAGATATTATTTTCAAGATTAGGCATATAGAAATTGCTAGAAGTTGGAGTTTCTTGTGCTCAGACAAGGTGTTCTTTTTAGTAGTCACTCTGCCTGGTGCTAGATGTTAATACAAGTTTTTCTCCCCTCTAAAATGCACTTTGCTTCCTTGACTTTTTGCTGCATGAACCATATCTCCTCTGTAGATTAGCATCTTGTTGACACGGCCATTAGTCATTTTAATTGTCTTTGAATTGTTTTGTTTCTGTAGGTAAAGCTGTTCCTATCGCCTCCACTGACCACCCACCAGTTATGCTCCCTCCATCACCGCCATAACTGCCCTGATTCTCCGCCATAACTTTGTTGCTGGAATCAGTACTGTCAGCATCAAGAGTATAAACACTGTCTGAAATATGAGTTCAAACCTGTTGCATGTTTAAGTTTAATAGCTGCCCTTGCTGCAGTTCCCAAGGCTCTAGTTCCTTGTGTTTTCATAGAAAGGTTTGTCAGCTACTTCGGTAGATATAGACTTGTTTGCTTAGTGGAAGTCATGTATTTTGGCTGCTAAGTCTAGCCTGCTTTTAGGTACATTTTTTTTTTTTTTTTTTTTTTTTTTTTTTTTTTTTTTTTTGTTCTTCTAAATCTATCCTTGATCCCAGAAAGTTGTGATGGAGCCAACCAGTCAGTTGGGGTTTGTTTTGTTTTGTTTTTTTTTTTTTTTTTTTTTTTTTTTTTTTTTTTTTTCCATACCAGTGGCATGAATGAAAGTATCTTTTTTATCTTTATCTATAGTATGTCCAGTTTGGTTCTCTCCTGTTTGTAAAATTTCTTTATTATCAAAGGCAGGTCTACTAAACAGTGCACTATTAATAGGTTGGTGCAAAAATAATGACGTAATGTCGTTTTTTGACATTTTTTAACGTCAAAAAACGACATTACGTCATTATTTTTGCACCAACCTAATAGTTCCTGTTGATAGGCACCGGGGCGATGCCCGAATTCCCTCTCTTCCCCCTACTCTATCACATGACCTCTCGCGTGACAACATTAAATAAAATATCTTGTATATAATGTTGTACACTCCTCTCCATATTAGTAGACAGTTAACGTTTAAGGTATGGGGGTGGCAGCTGTGTTCACTGCCTTTGTTTTTTTTTTGTAAAGTTTTAGAATAGAATAGAATACGAGTACCTTTTTGGGATCGCTGTTGCAAGAGGTGCCCCTCCTAACTTACCATTAACTGTGGTTTGTAGATTTTTTTGGATAAGCGCGTCCGCGCTCAAAATCTTTCCTCTTCACAGTCGATGTTCTCTGTTTCATGCATATGAAGAAAAACAAATAAAGAAACAAACACTATATATAATATTTTATATATATATATATATATTTATTCAAATAAATGTGTTAGAATTACAATGTAGTACGTATGATATCCAATACATAGTAGTGTATCTGCAATATATTGATAGTGTGTTAATAGTTTGTGTTAATAGCTGTGAACTGTGCCTGTGGTCTTTAAAGTTTTTCAGCGCGGACGCGCGTCAGTTTTGATGCATCTCTCAGACACTACCCATTTCCCTCTAAATTTAACTTCTAATAATAATGACTCGATTTCTTCACTGCAGTATAGTAGTTTACCGTAAATTCTGTTTGCGTTGTATTCTCTGTTTCTGATTATTATGTATTCGTTGTGTTGTATGTCTTTTAACATACATCCTTTTTTTTTTTTTTTTGGACGGACTCTGTTCGAATTCTTCGTCACTTGTTAGTACGACTCGTTCGTATGTTTCCGGTACTGTTGGTGAATTTTCCGGGCCTAGGTATTCTTCTAACGAACTTAGCGGCGATGGACTTTTGATAGGATTTATAGCCCAACATTTGTGTGCTTTTTGTCTGTGTGTTACACAATATTGTGAGTCCTTGTCCATATTGATAGCGCATTCTTCGTCGTCCATTTTTATCTGTTTTTCCAATTCTTTTTCAAGTGCTCTGCGTACAGCGTGTATTTTCCTCTTTGAAGGAGATAACTTGTCTGCTTCAGATACCGTATACGTAGATGATGCCGTAGGTTCGCCATGTATGTTATCTCTTTTTGGTACGTATTTCTTTTGTATGTAGTCCTCGATGTAATTTCGCCATATAGTCAACCACATAAGAGGATTTAATTCTATGATGCCCCACTCTTTTAGTTGTGGCATCGGTCTTGTTGTTGTAAATAAGAACATTCTATTTTTCATGGCCTCTTTTTCACCTTGAACATGTCTCCACGGATCCTCGTTACTCGTCGACAAGGAGGGAGTTCTTTTTAACATTCTCTCGTTTTGGTGCTTGACGTTAACATATGTTTCTGTCCCTTCCAATATGCACTTGCCCTCTTCGACGTTTTGTGGCGTAAACCAAAGTTCGTCAGTATAGATCATCGTCTTGTCCACGCACGATCCGTATGTGAAATTGTCGTTCGCCTGACATCGCATACGACCGCAATTCATCAGGCCGTTACGTATGGAGCGTAGGATGTATGACTTGCCACTGTTAGATACGCCGGTTATGTGTAGTCCATTTATTTTCGGACGTATTTTGTGGCATATCTCGAACAATTTTACGCCTAGATCATTGCTGTCAATGTTGTGATGACGGCACCACTGTTCGTAGATATTGAGACTTTTTTGTACGTCCCAAAATCTGTTTCTCCGAGTTGAAGTATTCTTTTTTTTGCCTAATCTGCTCGTATATTGGCGTTACTTTCGTCTGAACATTCAGGTCGCTCGCTGCCGCTTGCACAATGTTTTGCAGGTTTGAAGTATTTCTAAATATGTTTGACCATATTTCTTTATCGGATCGTTTAGGACTATTTTTACAGTATAGCATTACGTCAGCTATGTCTGTACTGTTGCATTTGCGCATGATCTTTATAATGAAATCGTATTTTTTTCCACGAATGGTGTTCCCTTTGTTTATAAGTTCATCCTCCTCAGGAGATTGTTCTTGTTCTCTGTATATTTTAGATGTAATTTTGCTCAGCATACTTTTTTGTCCCCGTGTCTTTAAATTACCCGCTGCAATGGCTGTTCTTGTATCATGGTCTTTGTCGAAGTACATTGCGAGCCCATACGGGTTGTAGACCTTTGGGCAATTTATGTTGTATGGCTTTTCCATTCTTTCAGACAGTAGTTTCTTTAATGTCAGAAAGCTGTGTTCACTAGTTGGATGCGCCGTATGCCACGTGATCATGTGGTAGTGATCCACGTCGCTGCAGTTTTTCAATTTGCTGTAACCCGCCTTGTGGTAAATTATTATGTTCGGACGATTTTCGCATATCTTTTGTAAGTATTTGTGATGTTCGTTTTTCCTGAACTGTATCGCATTTTTGTAATCAGTTATTTCGCTGTCGCTAATGTGGTGTTTGAATTCTTTTTCATCTGCCCATCTATATATCCATGTGTACGGAGTTGTTTTCCTTCCGTCGTATTCGTCCTGCAATATCAAGTCGTTGAACCTTCGTTTTTCTTCAAGTTGTGTAGCTCCAAACGTATCGCTATCGGCCATGTTGTACCCTTTTGCGTCTTTTTGTGTTCTGGTAATGTCTCTGATTCCGCACTCGTATTTATGCTAAAATTTTAGCTGACTGTACCATTTATGTCGCATGCCTTTATTTGTTTATGAATTTGCCGTAACTTAATCCTAATACTTTGTTATCTGTTTCCCAGATGTGGGTTGAGTGATTGTGTATCATGCCTTTCGCTGATTGGCCATGGAAATGTCTGTTGGGCGGGACTATGCATTCCAACTCGTAATTGAAATTTGCTGACGTTGCTGCAATTGCCGCGTCGTGATCTTGTAACGGTACTTTTTGTGGATGTACCAGTGATTCGTAAAAACATTCTATCTCTAACATGTAAGTCAATTCGAAATTGAAATATAAAATGCCTGTTGTTGAGTTTGGTCTCAAAATCGGTGGGACGTGTATTAGAATCATTTCCGGTGCATCCTCGTTGGTGTAGAGTACCTTGTTAATCAATGTTCTGTTTGCTACTGTTATACATCCAGATGTTTGTTCGTGATTTGCTAATGTTTCGTTGACAATCTTTGTTGTGTTTGTTTTTCTTCCTCTTTGATGGTCAAATGCGATGTCGGCAACCTCTGTCATACATAAGTCGTCTTGTGTTTCCGTTCTCATTCTCTTTCTTGCTACTCCTCGCGCCAAGTTGCCTTCTGCTTCCTTAATTAATGTGCCGTATTTTGGTGCGGTACTTATGTCCAATCCTGAATCCCACGCTGTCGGATTACCTCCAGCTATTGAACTATCTATTAAGCTTGTTCCTGATAGGAGAGAACCTTGTACTACGTAGTTACCTTGAGTCATTACGTTTGTTATCGGTTTTCTCAGTAGACTGTGGTTGTTCCATATGTGTGTGAATGTGTCACCTTGTCTTATTCTCTTTACGTCCGGCATTTCTCTCCAGTCGTGTAGCAACATCATTTGTACATCTGTTTCCAAGTTGTCTTGTGTTATATCTCCAGTGTTTGGTAGTTTATTTATCAATGTTATCGGCGCCGCATAGTTGTACTTGTATTTTGGCAACTCTGCGTCCGTTCCTACCATTGGTTGAATCTCATGAAAGTTTTTGTTCGGTACTTTTGTTATTCCCTCCAGATTTCCGTATCCAATGTATTGTCCTCTATCTATGTATACATTGAAATACGGTTCTGGATTTGGTACGAATACCTCTTCGTTATTTTTCGTTAACCATTCCCCGCAAGTTATGTTTTCAATGGAACATCCTATTCTTTTTACTCTGTAGGATGTTGCCGATTGTATCGTGGCCTCCCATCTCGGTTGAGTTACCCAGGTGGAAAGAAAGTACGGTACAATGTAGTCTCCGGACTCCGGCTGGGCCCAGCAGAAGTGTCCTACATTATGAATTCCTGTTTCTAAAGTCCCTTCATATTTTGTAAAGTGTCCTGATGTTGAATTCATGTCTGTTGTTCAATGCCCCCTCTCCCTCTGGGGAGTTGTCTTTGTGAGTGGGTAGGTTTATTGGTCTTATAAGAGTGCATTTCATAGCTGTTATATATATATATATATATATATATATATATATATATATATATATATAAACTGGTTTTAGAATAGACTTGTGGATGAATTAATTTTTGCACTGTTTAAGTTACTATTTTATAGTAATTTAAACATTCACCCTTATAGTTAAGGGTACAGGAATTTATGTTGGTTGTTTTTATTTTCTATTGGGGAGATAGTGAACTTATTGTTATTAGTGTATAGTGGGTTATCAGTTATAGTGAAGTGTATGATTTCAGACGATCACAGAAAGTTTGTAGTGAACAAAGCAACATCTAGATATAAAATTCAAATTGATTTGTTAGAAATTTAAAAAAAACTCAAATTTACAAAAATTTGCTTAACACACATGCAAAAGTAGGTACCTCTATTAAGTCACGTAAAAAAAAATGCATATGAAAAAAAAAAAATAGCCCATAAATCAACGAAAACAGTTTTGTCTGAATAATTATCTTATTAATTGAAAGCTAAGCATTAAATTTATTACTTAAGTTAAGTAAAATATTCTGGTGTATTTCAGATAGAAATTATATAGATTAGAATGACAAATAATTGCTTGATTTTATTTTTTTTTTTTTTTTTTTTTTTTTTTAAGCGGCCATTTTCTTAAATTTTAAGAAATTTGTAAACAAAAAAAAATTTGATTTTAAACTTCTTCCTAAAATAAATTATATATTTTTGACACATTATTTGAGTAAAATTAGAAAATATAAAGTTAAATTAATCTGATTTTAAACAAACAGTACTAAAAGGATAAAAAAAAAATTGTATCCAAACATTTAATGATGTCTGAATTTTTTCATGTCTTTATTGACGTTATCAAAGTAATTGATTGTGATGAGTCTACTATGGATGATCAAAATTGACAATTTTTGCAAAGTAAGCGAATGTGGTATTTTGTTTTTAACTAGTACTTTTTAAATATTAACATTTTTATTCAGCAATCATGTCATATTTATTTCTTTTATTTCATACTTTCTTGATTAGATAATTGTTTAAACTTTTCTTAGATAATTGTTCAAACTTTTTTATTGGGTAATAATTGTTTAAACTTTATTAGAGTGTTTAAATTTTTTTATTAGATGATTGAATTCTTTTTATTAATTAGATGATTCTTAAAAAAAAAAAATTTATTAGATGATTCTTAAAAGTATAAAATTTTTATTAGATGATTCTTAAAAAAAAAAAAAAAAAAAAAAAAAAATTATTAATTAGATTGTTTAAACTTTTAATATTTTACTCCAATACCCTAAACAATATTAGAAATCGCTGTTATCTATAATGGTGAAAAGACTTTCAGAAATATTTTGTGGCCTTAAAAAGGGCCGTTTTTATCTTTCATTGTCTCTTCATTCGTCACCATTGCAGAGCTAACTTTCAAAATGCAAGTCTTGCAAAACAGCGCCAACTTTGTATTTGGTCAAATAATAATAATCAGTTACATCATCAACATATGAAATCATATAAAAGTGATTTTCATATTTTTTGATTTAACCGATGTATTCAGTTGATACCATCAATTGTCCAAATATATCTAATTGTACGTCCAACTATGTTTCCAGTTAGTATTTCTTTCAGGACTTGTCCATGTTCAGGATAGTTAGCTTCCAAAGAATCAATTGCCATTTGCTTTAATTTTTTCTTTACGTCAGCCCTTTTCTTTTTTTGATGGTGGTCTCCCTTAATCTTCAACCTTTTTACAACTTTGTTAACTTCCTGTTGCTGCTTTTTCTTCATGCTTGTCTTGTGTCTGCCGTACATCAGTGTATCTGATAAATATTGATGGAACTGCTCAGCATCCAGCTCATCGGTGAATTTCCTTACTCGATTCCGCTTGCCCTTTATAGCATCACTTATGCTTGATAAATAAGCATCAGGCGCAAGTTTCTGAACTGTTGAATTTGGTGTTTGGTTGAATCAATAGACCCAGTAGGACGCATCCTGGTACTGATTCAAAATGTCCAAATACTCCTTACTATGGCAAGTTGCCACGGTGATGTCAGTAGTGGTATGTTTGGAGTAGGTTCCAACAACACATAGATTAGTTAGGTTATCCGTTAAAGAATGGTTGTTCATTCGAACGGTAAGATCAAAGTGTGCCAGGAAATCGGCATCGGAACTTCGGCAACAGTGAAATCCCTACGCATACCTATATTCAAGGTAAGGGTCTTGATACCATAGGTATTAATGCAGGATCCATTTGCTGCTAGCAAGCGAAGTTGATATGGTTTTAAACCAGCCTTGTTATCGACAGATCAGATAACACACTGATGGCGGCGCTGGTATCAACCAAAAATCATAAATTATTGCGTGTGTCCAACACATAGAAAAGACGACTAAGTTTCGGTGAAGGAGCCTTGCCATCAAGATTAGTCGCCTTCACTTGCTGGCAGTCTCGTTTCCCTGGACAGCAGTATAATTGCACGGCTTAGTGCAGCGATGTGCTAAAGGACCAAATCTACTGTGATAATAGCACATAGAAGGGGTACCAACGTCTCGGCTAGACGAACGTGGTCGACTCCTAAAACGACGGCGGGAAGGAAACCGGTTTCGACCGGTTTCTAAGAGCAAATGTCAGGTCTCTAACTTGCTGTTGTAGATCTTCCACAGCTTTCTCCAAGGACCTGTAGTCACTGGATGTTGCAGAACTGTGTACTGGTGTCATGTGGTGATCCAGTTGGGAGAAAATACGGTCTGCAGCGTCCGCTAACTGGTCAAGTGGGGTGTTCTCCGACATTGGCGCCAAAATTTGGGTAATGGTGGTGGGGAGGCAATCCAACCACAGGCTTTTTAAAATGGGGTCAGCCATAATGTTCTTAACCCAGATGACTTTTCATGAAACGCAAAATTTGCGAAGGGGTTCTACCGTCACAAGTTAAGTTGCTAAATAACTTGCGGATAAGCGATTCGTCTGTACGGCCCATTCTCCTCGTTATAGCTTCCTTCAGTTGGTTATAGGGTTCAATCTCTGGAACGGCTTCCAAAAAATTGGACACTTCTTCCACAATGGTGGGTGACAAAGCTGATACTACGTGTCCAAACTTTGTTTTTTGGTCTAAAATTTTCCTCACTGAAAATATGGCTTCCATTTGAAGGAACCAGTTTTTAATATTCCCTTCGTAAAAGGGGGGAAAGGGAGTAACGGCAGCAGCCATGCTCGACATCTCTCCTGCTTCACCAGACGTCATTCCTGCTACCAAATTTTTTATGCACGTTTATAGAAGTCTGTGATCACTAAACTTGTGTAGGACCCGATTGATCACGTCGGCAGGTCACCAATTTTGTTGTGGCACTGCATTGGTATTTGGTCTGCAACAATGCGAATTGTTAAAATAACAGTTCACGTAAATTCCATCTTATGTTGTTGAATCGAAAACTAGTGCAGCTTTCTGCACTTGACACTGCAGGAAATGTCTTAATATCCAAATTGGAAATCAAGCTCTGCCACCATTTTATAAATAGTTGTTGAAGACATGTCTGAAGAAAAGTTCCGTATAGACCTTGGGTCCCCAAGCTTTTTAGACCATTGACCCTTTCATGGAATCCTTGACCCCCTCATCAACCCCCGAGGCATGTACAAGAAAATAAATAATTAAGATGTACAGTTTTTATATTCATTACCGTGGGGAAATGGCATACTAATCCCTGTTGTTCTGTATCTCTTCAGACTTTCAAAATATGTGGAAATACCGCCTGATAAATGAATGTTGCATAAAATATAGGAGAATCTGTTTGCTGTTAATTGGTGCCTAATATTAAGTACATTAAAACTAGATTAAGATAGCTTTTTATTGAATTGGTTGACATCATTAATTAAGCATCAGAAAGGGAATTGATGTTGTTACAACATTGGTTGTAAATTGGTGAGCTTTGAGTTTTAAGTCACCATGCTCTTCTATGTTCAATATGTTTCTCTGCTTTGTAAGAACTGTTTGCGAAGCTAAACCAACTTCATCCCTGTACGAACATGGGAATGCAGGTAAAAATTGGTCAACTGTTGCACTAAGTTTGGGGTAGCAGTATTTGCATTGGTGCAATAGTTACTGAAGCTTTTACTTCTGAACAATGATTTGACTTAGAGATCCACACATATCGATTTCATTTTCTATGTGTAATTCAATGTCTGCATTTTCTCTAGGTCCTCGAAATATACTTTAAAGTCTTCTCTTGCTATTCAAGGTATTTATATGTATATCTCAAAATCTGTCTGAATTTTTTTCCAATTGCTGCAAATTTGAAAAGTATTTAAAATTCTCTGTGTGCCAATGAAGATTTAAGTACCCCTATTTTGACTTGGAAGCCTATTAGGATTGTTCGGGCTTGAATAATTGTAACATCTTTATCTTGCAGACATTTCTATACTTTATTAAATTTTGAATATATTTCATCAGTTGCTATCCTGCCTAGTCTTGTCAGACTATGTTGCATCACCAATGTGATAGATGCACCAAAGTGCCTGCAACACACTGGCCTTGTCTCTTGCAGAAAGGGTTGTGTGTAATTTTCCTTTAGTAGGTGTCTCCACTGGTAAAGCAAGAAACAGTCCTCGTCTTCTGCAGCAAGAGTTGCGTGTCATCGTCATCATCTTGCGGCCTCAGCCGACGTTGAACTCGCTACACCTCTCCAGTATTCTCTATCTGTCATAGCACCTAAAAGATCTTCCTTAGGGATCAATGTGTCTCGTTTTATCCTATCTGGAAAGGTTAACTTGCGTGATCGATTGTCAGATGATGGGTGCCTCCAGAGTACAAATGATGACACGAGTTCATCTGTGGCACGTGCACAATGCCCGGCAAACTGGACACGTCTCTTACAAACTAAAGTTGATACACTCTGCAAGTCACCATATATCATTTCTAGAGTTGGGTGGTTTCGCCATGAGAGATTAAGCATTCTTCCTAAAAGACGTGTATAACATCCATCTAAATGGCGCTGTTGTTTCGTTGAGAGTCCAAGTTTCAGAGCCATAGAGTAAGATTGGCTCAATAAGTGCGCGGAAAAGTTGGATTTTGAATTGACGAGCAAGATTGGATTTCCAGATCTTATCCATTTTGTTACAGTCCATGCTATGCCTTTTCTAATGTTGAAGTCTTTCTCAGAGTTCTTGATGTGTGATCCTAGATTCCTATTGTCTTCGACACATTTGAGGATGTTATCTGAGAGTGTTTTGATCTCTTGATTGTTGCGAATGTTAATTGGCATGCACTCAGTTTTGGTTTCATTTAGGTGTAGACCTGCACAGTTAGCTGCTGATTCAAGAGAAGAAAGGAGTGCTTGGGCACTAATGAGGTTGTCGGACAACAGTGCAATGTCATCAGCAAAATCAGCATCAGTGATGTAAAGTGCAGGATGACGTGAGCTTCTTCTAGGCCGATACATCAGTCCATTTTCTTTGATTGTATCCACTGATATATGCCTGATGTAGTCTATTACAATGATGAAAAGGAAAGGTGCAAGTGTGTCACCTTGGAGAATGCCAGCCAGAATATCGAAAGGTTCTTTCTCCATCTGGGGTCAGGACAGTGGCCTGTGTGTTGGTGTACAATACTTTGATTGCTTCAATGATTTCTACTGGTATGCTGTAGAGTTTGAGATCACGTCGGCTTTCGTGTGATTTTTGCAAATCACGCAATTGTATAGATATTTCTTGCAATTCTGAAGACAATTTTTGTAATTGTCAGTTGATATCTGGCACAAGGCCATCCACAGTCTCCGTTGCCGAAATCTGTAGTATCTGCTACTTTGTCCGCTATCGTTGCCAATTTTTGTATATCAACATCGTCTGCCAGTGCAGCTAAGATCCGTACTATGTCTTTTGGTAATTTTTCTAGCCACATTTGGCGGAATACTGTGGCTGATATGTCGTTGTCACCTAACAGTTGTTGCATGCGTCGCAATAATTGAGATGGTTTCGAATGTCCAATTGTAACGTTCGTTAAAAGGTTTTTTTTTTTTTTTTTTTTTTTTTTTTTTTTTTTTTTTTTCCTCCGAAAAACCAGATTGCTTTAGTATTGCTTGTTTAAGGGTCTCATGGTTTATCTATCGGTAGAGAGGTTAGTATGTCGGCTACTTCAGCCGCTACCTCTGCGGGTAGTTTCTCCGCCACTGACGCAAATTTTGATTGCTGCGAAGTTATGTGTCTGGCCTGGAATATCGTGTCCAGTTGTAAAAACCATATCTGTACATTCGAGTTGAAAATGGGCATTTCAAGTCTGATTGCCGTTTCTGTGATAGGAACTGGATCAGCCATTTATGGAGTTAGATTTTGTTTCTGGATCTTTGGTTTGCTGGTTCGAAAATAACACATGTCAATTTTACTTCCTTCCCGCGCGTTGGAATCCTCACTACTTTTGCTTTTTGTACGTCAGGGTTCTAATCTTGATTTCTTCAACGATTCACACGTCTGAATCACCAATTTTTTGTTCGGTTTTCTTACCCGTCGGTGGTTATGAATTTTGCTGGGTGAACGTCGGGTTCATCATTTTTTTTTTTTTTTTTACGTCGGGGTTGCCAATTTAGTTGGGTGCACGTCGGGGTTGCCAATTTAGTTGGGTGCACGTCGGGGTTGCCAATTTAGTTGGGTGCACGTCGGGGTTGCCAATTTAGTTGGGTGCACGTCGGGGTTGCCAATTTAGTTGGGTGCACGTCGGGGTTGCCAATTTAGTTGGGTGCACGTCGGGGTTGCCAATTTAGTTGGGTGCACGTCGGGGTTGCCAATTTAGTTGGGTGCACGTCGGGGTTGCCAATTTAGTTGGGTGCACGTCGGGGTTGCCAATTTAGTTGGGTGCACGTCGGGGTTGCCAATTTAGTTGGGTGCACGTCGGGGTTGCCAATTTAGTTGGGTGCACGTCGGGGTCGCCAATTTAGTTGGGTGCACGTCGGGGTCGCCAATTTAGTTGGGGACGTGCAGTTTGTTATTTATGTTAGAGAGAATCGGAAGGATTTTGAGTAGGTTGTGTTTCTTTCTGCATCCCAAACAAATAAACGAAATTCAAAATACAATTAAAAAAAAAAGCGAGACATATTCAATTAGAAATCAATACAACATTTATATACAATTCAAAGATATATACAACGAGATAATTGGTATATGTTATGTTGGCGAAATGTGTATGAGGTTTTTAGATTTCTGAATGTCTTTTTTCTGTAATTGTTCATTCGTTTAAAGTCTTTTTTGTTTGTGTTGATATTTGTAATTTGTGTCTTTTTTAGAAAGAGTTTTCTTTAAAAGTTATCTACCTTTTAACTGTAATGTAATATCTTTCTAAAATCGTTCGTGTTTAGTTAATAAGGTAGTGAATATGATTCACTTTAGATAAGCAATGTTGACAATTATTATTCAGTCAGGTAAGTTTTGATCGGGCATGAGTCAGTGAAGATGTATCTTTTTTTTGCGCGGCAAAATCGTGATTCTTAGTGATGTGGAGTATTTTGGAAAATTCTCTGTGGGCGTTCGATACTGACTGCCTGGGGCTATCTTCGTTTATTTTTATACGGTCTGAAATTCCAAAGGTGGCTCACTCGAGTTTTGGCGCAATTTTCATTCTGCACGTGAACTTCAGTGATGAACCAATGAGATTGTTTGTTTCACTTTGTGCAGTTTTTATTGGTTGAGGTTTTTTAGTACGTAGGCGTACGATATGGACTGTGCTTTTGCTAGGGTTGAAAGGTAAGGAAAATAGGACGAGTCTATAAGTTCAAGAATTTCAAACATAATCTCGCGGTTGACTGAGTCAAAAGCTTTGCTGAAGTCTACAAAGATAAGAGCTGCAGAAAGTGAAGGACAAAAAGAGACTGTGGCCATCATGCTTGGTAATGGGGTGTCATTTTAGTTTCTTTACTTGATTTGTGGTGAAGACTTATTTCTGTACCATATTTCATTGCCAAATTACTACAATATTGAAAGTCCGTGTCATCCAGCTCATTAAAAAATTTCCAAACATTATTCTAGGTACGTCCACTAGGTCACGTAAAAAAGGGGCATATCACAATTAAAAATGACTCGTAAATCAACGAAAACAAAGTTTTGTTTAAATATGTTGTTATTAATTGAAAGCTAAAGCATTAAATTTATTATTTACACTAAGTAAAATATTCTGAAGTCTTTTAGATAGGAATTATATAGATTGGAATGTCAAATATATGCTCGATTTTTGTTTAATTTTCTTAAATTTTAAGAAATTTGTAAACAAAGTTTTGAATTTAAACTTCTTCCTAAAATAAATTTATATATTTTTGACACATTTGAGTAAAATTAGAAAATTTAAAGTTAAAATAATCTGATATGAAACAAACAGTACTTACTTATAGCTTAAAAAATTTGTATCCAAACATTTCATAACGATGTCTGAAATTTTTGCATGTCTTTCATCGATTTCGCAATTGACGAGGCAATGACAGACAGCTATGGATGATCAAAATTGACAAATTTTTAAATTAGGCGAATGCGGTTTTTCGTTTTTAACTAGTACTTTTTAAATATTAACATTTTTATTCAGCAATTGTGTACTTTTTTTTTTTTTTTTTTTTTTTTTTCATACTTTCTTATTTAGACAATTTTTTAAATCATTACATAATTGTTTAAACTTTTCTTATTCAAACTTTTCATTAGATAATAATTTTTTAACCTTTTTTTAGATAATTGTTTGAAGTTTTTATTAGATACAAATTCTTTATTTTTTTTTAATTATATAATTGTTTAAATTTTTTAAATGCATAATTCTTTAAACTTTTTTTTATTATTTAGGTAATTCTTTAAACTTTTTTTTATTATTTAGGTAATTCTTTAAACTTTTTTTTATTATTTAGGTAATTCTTTAAACTTTTTTTTATTATTTAGGTAATTCTTTAAACTTTTTTTTATTATTTAGGTAATTCTTTAAACTTTTTTTTATTATTTAGGTAATTCTTTAAACTTTTTTTTATTATTTAGGTAATTCTTTAAACTTTTTTTTATTATTTAGGTAATTCTTTAAACTTTTTTTTATTATTTAGGTAATTCTTTAAACTTTTTTTTATTATTTAGGTAATTCTTTAAACTTTTTTTTATTATTTAGGTAATTCTTTAAACTTTTTTTTATTATTTAGGTAATTCTTTAAACTTTTTTTTATTATTTAGGTAATTCTTTAAACTTTTTTTTATTATTTAGGTAATTCTTTAAACTTTTTTTTATTATTTAGGTAATTCTTTAAACTTTTTTTTATTATTTAGGTAATTCTTTAAACTTTTTTTTATTATTTAGGTAATTCTTTAAACTTTTTTTTATTATTTAGGTAATTCTTTAAACTTTTTTTTATTATTTAGGTAATTCTTTAAACTTTTTTTTATTATTTAGGTAATTCTTTAAACTTTTTTTTATTATTTAGGTAATTCTTTAAACTTTTTTTTATTATTTAGGTAATTCTTTAAACTTTTTTTTATTATTTAGGTAATTCTTTAAACTTTTTTTTATTATTTAGGTAATTCTTTAAACTTTTTTTTATTATTTAGGTAATTCTTTAAACTTTTTTTTATTATTTAGGTAATTCTTTAAACTTTTTTTTATTATTTAGGTAATTCTTTAAACTTTTTTTTATTATTTAGGTAATTCTTTAAACTTTTTTTTATTATTTAGGTAATTCTTTAAACTTTTTTTTATTATTTAGGTAATTCTTTAAACTTTTTTTTATTATTTAGGTAATTCTTTAAACTTTTTTTTATTATTTAGGTAATTCTTTAAACTTTTTTTTATTATTTAGGTAATTCTTTAAACTTTTTTTTATTATTTAGGTAATTCTTTAAACTTTTTTTTATTATTTAGGTAATTCTTTAAACTTTTTTTTATTATTTAGGTAATTCTTTAAACTTTTTATTTATTAGATAAATGTTCAATCTTTTAATATTTTAATCCAATACCATAAACAATATTACAAATCGCTGTTATCTATAATGGTGAAAAGACTTTCGGAAATATTTTGTGGCCCTAAAAAGGGCCGTTTTTAACTTTTACTGCCTCTTCCATCGTCACCATTGCAGAGCTAACTTTCGAAATGCAAGTCCTGCAAAACATAGTCAGCACCAACTTCATATTTGGTCAAATGATAGTAATCAGTTACATCATCAACATATGAAATCATATAAAAGTGATTTGCATATTTTTTGATGTAACCGATGTACTCACGGTTGATACCATCAATTGTCCAAATATGTTTAATTGTGCGTCCAACTACATTTCCATTTAATATTTGTTTCAGGACTTTTCCCTGTTCAGGAAAGTAATCTTCCAACGAATCAATGGTTATCTGTTTTAGTTTTTTCTGCATGTCAGCCCTTTTCTTGCTGGTGCTCTTCTTCTTTAATTTTCACCCTTTTCACAATTTCTTCCTGAACTTCTAGTTGCTGCGTTTTCTTTACATTTGTCTTCTGTCTACCGTACATCAGTGCAATTGGTAAATACTGATAGAACTGCTCAGCATCCAGATCATCGATGAATTTTCTTACTTGATTCCGCTTGGCCTTTATAACATCACTTATGCTTGATACATAAGCATTAGGCGCAAGTTTCTGTCTTTCACAAAATTCACCGATGATGCTTTCAGCGAGCATGGTGTGCTGTCTCACCGATGTTAATAAACTTCTTGGTGAAGCCTCTACTGTTTCGAAAGTTTTTGCATACTGCCTGCTTAAAACCCCTACAATCCCTTTTAAGCAGGCAGTTATCATGTTGCAAAATAAGTGTTCATTTGCTGGGGCAATCAATAGGGATGCTGTAACATTCTCTGGAAGGGTATTTCCAAAGAAATCTGTTGTAGAGGCGAAAATAGACATAGGGTTGTTGATGAGTACCTTCACATTTTCAATAACTCCCTTGACAATGTTCATAGTGTCAACGGGGTCTTTTTGATTGTCAACACTAGTATAGAAGGTACTCATCCAAGGTCCCGATAGCATCTTCCCTATGATTCCCAGCACTTGCATTTCAACAATAGCAGCTTCTTCCATTATAATGTCTTGGAGTCTTGTTACTGTTTTATTTGAGGAAAGTCCCAAAACAAATTGCCTACACTGAGCGAAAATGGGAAAGTAAATTGCACCTAGATGACTAGTGATATTGAACCATGGAATGCCTTGTTTGATAAAGGCCTGCATTTTTGGAATAATGCCCAATTTATCACTATATCTCAAGGAATTTAATCCTGCAAGAATTTGCCATGCTAGGCACTCTCTCACATTCACATTTTCTTCGCAATCACTCAGGACCTTCCTCATTTTTGTTGCCACTGTCTCTAATGGATGTAAATTGCAATGCAGCTCTATAAGGTTTATCTGCCACTCCTTTTCCAATAACGAAACTGTTGAATGGTTAACAGGAGCCCGGTCTGTCAAGCAGCATTTAATTTTTGAAAGTATTATTTGCAAACTGGCATCAACACTTATGCCAGTAGACGATGAGCCTGCTTTAGCTAAGTTGTTGATGCAGTCACAAATATGCTGTTTGTAGTCCATAGCAGTCCCTCCAGGAAGACGTTCCAGTGACACAAGATGGGAGGATGATGGAGTTGTTAACAAAACACAGTTCACATGTTTGCCATCTTGTGTCGTGGAGCCAAAAACTAAAGTGCAGTTTTCTGCACTTTGCACAGCAAGGAACGTCTTTACATCTGAAAGAAAGCCGAGCTCCGCCACCATTCTATAAACTGTCGTAGCACTTTTTCCGAAAGAGCAGTGTTCCAAGGATAAAGTTCTTGAAACTGCTGTAACCACACTGGAAACATGAGAAGCAGGAACTCCATTCAAAAGACGGTCATAATGGAGTTTCCTGTTAACGAAAGAACTGGAAATTTTCTTTATTTTTTTAAGTTCACAAATTTTTTTTGAAAGTGAAGAATTTTTTTTCACATTGGTATGAACTTTTAGATGGGTTTTGATTTGTAGCAGACAGGGTTGTAATAGCAGAAGTCACATTTGAAGTTGCAACTGGGATGGCGGTGGAAGAGGCAATGGAAGATGTCAGTAGAAGAATGAATAGCAGATTGGACCACCACTTCACTTTTTTTTTTTTTTTTTTTTTTTTTTTTTTTTTTTTTTTTTTTTTTGAAATCAGAAATTACCTCCAAAATTTCTTTTCTTGTAATATTCAGAAAGTCTCGAAACTGAATGTTTCGAAATAGGAGGGAAACCATTTTGTGAATTCTGCTGGGTGGCCCATTCTGCAATCTTCATTAAAGATCCATATTTATCAAACATTTTTTTAAAAATATGGCCACACTTGATTGGCTCTCGTGTATTTATACACTCATAACTCTGCAGAATTTCTTCTGTTCTTTTCACCATCTAAAAATTATAACCAGAGTGGACCTGGGAACAACAGCAATTCTGAGGTGGTTCCACGCTTTTTCACAAACTCCAACCTAATGATCAGTCCTTGCTGACAGATGTAACAGGATGGGGTTTAGCCATTGAAGAGAAGGTTGTGCATGATATAGTCGGTAGCCATTTCACTTTTGTCCAGTTGATAATCTTCATTTTCTTCTTCATAGAAAATGTTGTAATCTGGGTCAGAATTCCATGGCTCATCCTACAAATATCTTAACAGACTTAACTGTCCAAATGTGTTTTATAGTCTGGCCAACTATATCACCACGTAAGATTTTGCAAATATCATCTACAAAATCTTGGGAAAGTCCGGGATTGAACACCTTTTAATCTTTTCTGTAGCTGACACCATTCCTTTTTTTTTATGCTGCCTCTGCTTTTCTTCACTCCTTTTGATGATCTCTGCCTCTAATTTTTCTTCCTTTGTACATCTCATCTTGTTTGCTTCTGTGCTATAATGCATGGCAACATCCAAGGAGCGTTGAAGTGTACTGTCGTCCAGGCCATTAATGTAGCTCCATACCTTATTCCTTTTTGCTTTGATGATGTTGCTTATGCTGGAGACATAAGCATTTGGACATCCCTTCTTCCTCTCACAGTACTCCCCTATCACACTTTCAACCTCCATGTTATGTTTATGTTGCCTTACAGATAATAGCACAGACTCTGTTGAGGTCTCCACCATCTCAAATGATTTCTTGTACTGTCGCTCCAAAACTTTGATAGTACCTTTCACACAGGCAGTCATCATCTTTTGGAAAAGTTCAGGATTTTTGGGGGGCAACCATCAGTGTTTCTTTGTCAACTTGTGGCAAAATATTCCTAAAGTAGTCCCGCTCAGCCAGTAAGATCTTTTTGGGGTAGTCCTCCATTTTTTTTTTCTATTCAGCAATTACCTCTCGAACTGTCTGCATAGTTTTAATTGGATTTACAGAAGATGTTAAATCTGTATAAAACTTGTGCATCCAAGGTCCAGACAACATCTTCGCCAGGATTCCCAGCACCTGTAGTTCAACTTCTGCTGCTTCCACCATTATTAGTCCTTTCAATTTCTCAACAACTTTGTTTTTTTTTTTTTTTTTTTTTTTTTTTTTTTTTTTTTATCAGACCGTGCACAAATGATTGAAGTTTTGGAAAAATGGAGAAATACACCACACCTAATTGGAAAATCACATGCAACCGGTTCCCCAGGAATCTTGGTATCTGGGATCCTTCTTTCCTGATGAAGTCCCTAACTGGCACCACATGTTTGTACTTATCACTGAATCTGAGTGAATTCAATGCCATGATTATTTTCCATGCAATGCACTCACCAGAACACTTGGTTTGCATCTCCTTACAAGCTTGAAACTCCTTCTTCACTCTGCTTCTAATGGGTGTACATTGCAATTTAGCTCAACTAGGTGTGTGCCCCACTCTTTCTCCAGTAAAAAAACAGTCAAGTGGTTGACTGGAGCCTGGTCTGTCAAACAACATTTTACTTGATTTCCAGCAGCTGTCAACATTCAAACCAGATGAGAGAATATACCTCAGCCAAGGTCTTAATGGCAGTGTTGATATGGCTTCTATAATCTTCTGCAGTCCCACCAGGAAGACGTTCTATCGACACAAGATGAGAGGATGATGGTGTTGTGAACATCACACAGTTGACATGTATCCCATCTTGTGTTATGGAATCAAACAGCAGGCTGCAACTTTCTGATCTTAAAATGTATTCAACACTTTTTAAGTTGGAAAAAAATCCCAGTTCGGTCTGTATGCGGTAAACTGTGATATTCGAGTTTATGCTATGTTTTGGTTCTTGCAGGACCATAACAAATTTTTGCAACAATTTAGGCACATTCTTAGCAGCCACAGCACTTAACAAACAGGCATAATGCATTTTCCTAGATGTCAAGTGTAGATTTTTTTATTTTATTTTTTACTTTCAGCTTCAGGGTCAATCTTTTCACTTGTTCTTTTAACAATGTGATGGTTTTCGTGTCTGCAGACTCTCATTTTTAATTTTTTTTCAATTAAAATTGATGCCTGTTTTGGGGTTATTGGTATCTCCTTTGGGCTGGCTGGGGTCTGTGAATGGGCAACTTCATCAAACATAGTCTCAAATTTTAGAAAAACTTTTCCCTGTGTGCCTGCTTTTGTAAATTTTCCTAAGATTCAAAATGCGGGCAAGTGAAACTTTAGGAAAACCATTTTTAGCATTTTCCGAAGATGCCCATGTCATAAGACCCTTTAATGTCACTTTTTCTGCCATTTTCAAAAATATGTAGCCGCATAGAACTGGCTGTCCTGATTGTACAGCACCATATTTTCTCAGACATTGGCTGATAATGCTCATCTGGAAAAGACAAAAAAAGAAAATTTAATTGGCAGCTAAAATAGATTTAATGAAGAAATTAATATTTAAAAAAATTGAATGAAAAAAACATGGGAATTGTTTGATTTCTATATTATGTATTCTCAATTGAGACAAACCTAATAAGGAGTGAAGTATGACTCGCAAAGATCTGTAAATATTAATTGAAACAAAACAAAAACAAGAAAATACATTTAAAAAATAAGTTATAATTAAAGTAGGTTTATGTAAATATAAATACATAAATTCCAAGAACATGGAGGCATAAAAAAAATATTTGAAAAATGGAGGACAGAAAAAGTTCAGGACTGGTGGGGGATTTCTAGATTTTTTTTTTTCTTAATTAAAAAAAAATAAATAAATGAACCAAAAATTCACTAAAAACAAATTCACAAATTGAAAAAGTATTTTGAATAAAATAAATGGATTTTTTATATTTTTAGGTAATACATAGATATCTATATATATATATATATATATATATATATATAATATATATATATAATATATATATATATATAAAATGTCTTATCTGAAAAAAATATCAAGGAAAGTTTATGAAACTAGGTATTTTCTGAAAGCAAACAATGTTTCATTTAAAAGTAAAATTGGCCAGTGTAAATGACTCAAAAGTCTTTAGTTTTCTGGAGGCAAAATGTGAATAAATTATAAATGGAAATTTTCCCATTTCATGCATAAAATTGAGAATTTGCTTGAACTTCTATGATGGGTTTAATGTTGCTGACGAATGGGAATTTTCACCAATATTGTGTTGGATTTTCCTATATGACAAAAACAAGCATTTTAATCAGCTTTGGCTGAGGGAGATAAAATTTTACAAGAAATGTACATGAAATTCTACTAATTTTAAGTAAACTCATGAAATTTCATGGTCTTTTTATGCTCAATTTATTAAATTTTAAAAATATCTTGTAGAAAAATGTCATGGCTAACATAATACAAAAATAATACTGTATAAATTTCATTGAATAGGTAGCTGATAAATGTAGGTATCATTCCAAAACTTCAAGTATTCCTTGTAAGGATACTGAAAACATTTTTTTAAACAATGAAAAATTACTTGGGGCAACCAGGAAAATATTCTTTTCTTTTTCTGGTAATATGTTGCCAAAAAAGTCATTTTGTAGTTGTGAAAAATCTCAATTCTCCAAAATGTTTTAAATTCAGAATAACACTCTTTACAATATTCATTATGTTAACTGGATTTTGTGTTGAACTCAAGTCAGTGTAAAATGTTTTCATCCATGGGCCTGAAAACAATTTTCCCACTAACCCAAGCACTTGCAATTCGATAACTGCTGCTTCATTGTTCACAAGAATTTTAAGCTTTTTAACTACTTTATTAGTGGGTTTTAAAGTAATCAAATACTTTTTTAAATTTGGAAAAATAGAAAAATATATCCCACCTAGCTTAAAAATGACATGGAGCCTATGCCCAAGGAATCTGGGAACCTCACATAATGGCAACCCTTGTTCCTCAATGAAATCTTTGATCAGTGTAACATGGCGATATTTGTTACTGTACCATAACGAATTCATGCCCATAATAATATGCCATGCTACACAGTCATCAGAAAATTTCTCATGCTCACATGCATGCAGTTCCTTCTTAATGCGAGAAGAAACTGCTTCAAGCGGGTGAATATTACAGTTCAATTCCACCAAACTTTTATTCCAGTCTTTTTCCAGTAAATAAACAGTCAAGTGGTTGACTGGTGCCCGGTCAGTCAAGCAGCACTTAATGTTTGAAACTATTTTTTGGTATGTATGATGGACACTCACTCCAGAAACTTTCGAATGCAAATCGGAAAGTTGTATAATACTTTGCAAAATATGCTGCCGATAATCCTCTGCAGTCCCACCAGTCAAATGTTCAATAGACACAAGATGGGATGAAGATGGTGTTGTTAGCATAACACA
The DNA here is from genome assembly GCA_963932145.1 of Acanthosepion lycidas. NCBI lineage: Eukaryota > Metazoa > Mollusca > Cephalopoda > Sepiida > Sepiidae > Acanthosepion > Acanthosepion lycidas. Next base: position 57,410,693 of record OZ010605.1, on the reverse strand, counting down.
ATTCACATGAACCCCATCTTGTGTTGTTGCATCAAAAATTAATGTAACATTGTCTGATGCCAGAATGGAATTGGCAGTTTTTAAATCTGAAAAAAAAAAAAAGCCAGCTCAGCTAACATACAGCCAACTGTTGCCTCTGATTTTATCATAAACTTTGGCTCCTGTATATATTTTGAAAATTTTGTCAAAAGTCCAGGGACATTTTTTTGCTGCCACTCCACTTAACAAACAGGAGTAGTGAATTTTCCTGGATGTCGAGTGTGTGGACTTAATTGGTTTTTTTACTTTTTTTTTTTTTTTTTTTCAATTTTTTAAAAATTGATTTCAGTTTATGCAACTTTTGTTTTAAAAGAAATATCAATTTTTTTGTTTCAACACTTTTGTTTTTAATTTGGTATTTTCTTTCCTAAGGGAAGAGGTCTCCACTGGGATTGCTGGGGTCTCTGAAATCACAACTTCACCACAGATATTTTGGAACTTTATAAAGTTTTTCCCAGTGTACCTGGATTTATATATTTGCTGCAGTTTCAGTACAGTGGCGTACGACACTGCAAGAAAATCATTTTTGGCATTCTCGCAAGATGCCCATGACTGTATGGCCCTCACTGTCGAAAAATCTTTTAAAAATATGGCCGCAGAGAACTGGCATCATACCCAAGCAAAGCTTGTGCAGTTTTGTTCATCTGGAAATATCAAAAAAAAAAAAAAAAAAAAAAAAGCAAATTAATTCCCAATTAAAATATATTTCATGGAGATATTAAGTAATATTTGAATAAATTGAATAAAGAAACAATGTCAGAATTGATTTTCAATTCAAGCTAATGTATTCTCAATTGAAACAACTAATAATGAGCAAATTCTGACTAACAAAGCAATGTAAATATTCATTGGAACAAAACAAAAAAAAAAAAGAAATGTGTAACTAAATACAAAAATTAAAAACACATTGAAATAGGTAAAAAAAAAACTAAAACAAATGGTACTTGCTTTGAAGAATGAATAAGAGAAAAAATCACTTCTTGTTGGAGTATATTTACTTTGTAATTTCTCAAAAGAAAGAAAAAAAAAAGTAACTGAATTAAAAACTCACTAGAAACACAATTTCCACAAATATGAAATAAATTCAAAATTTAGTATAAAAAAAAAACAATTCCAATTTAGGAAAAAAAAAATAATTAAGCCAATTGAACTTACTTGGAAAAAATAGGGGACAAATATGGCAGAGGTTGGTGGCAGGCAGAATATATTTACTTTGTAATTTCTTAAAAGAAAAAAAAAAACGTAACTGAATTAAAAACTCACTAGAAACAGTCACAATTTCCACAAATATGAAATAAATTCAAAATAAGTAGAAAAAAAAAGAATTCCAATTTAGGAAAAAAATAATTAAGCCAATTGAACTTGGAAAAAATAAGGACACAAATATAGCAGAAGTTGGTGGCAGGCAGAGTATATTTACTTTATTTTTTAAAAGAAAAGAAAAAAAGTAACAATTAAAAACTCACTAAAAAGAATGTCACAAATTCCACAAATATGAAATAAATTCAAAATAAGTATAAAAATAAGAAACAAAATCTATTGTACTTTGTATAATTTCAGAATTAAAATGAAAAGCCTGGTAATGGAAAAAAAATAGAATGAAATAAGAAGAAAGTCTTTGAATATTATAAATTCACAAAATTGAAAAATTGCATTGAATTGGTACTTACTTTTCAAAAGTTGGTAATGGTGGCTGTGTGCACTTCGTAGTCTTGTTCAAATTTTTTTAATTAATAAAAATGATAAATAAAATGATGCGCAAGTGTTTCAGCAGGAACAGCTTGCTAAATTAAGGGGCCGTATACAGTGAAAAACAACCCTTAAATACTAGACAGAAACTCAATCCATTTTTATTGCACGCACCAAACTTCTGGTCTTCTGTAGATTTCATTGGTGAACACATTATTGACACAAATTAATTTTTTTTTTAAAATACAAGGGCTCGTTAGTTTGTAATAAGCTTTGGAAATTATAATCTGTAAATATATATCTACTTAAAAACAGCATTCGTTAAGTTGTACAAGCTTTTCCATAATTTTAGAAGAATTAACATAATTTAAAAGTAAAAATAAATAACAAATAATTGTAGGTAATTGTTTTAAAAATTCATTTTTCATCGAAATATCTTTTTGCTTTCAGAGAATATTGTCCATGTTTATTGAAATAAATAAAAGCAATTAGAAACTTTTGAAATTAAATAAAATTGTTATCCACAAAATCTTGTGCCAAGTCCGGGAATTCTGCCTTTATAGCAGAAGTACTTAAATGAATCTGCTTTATCCTCCTCTGCAGTTGTCGCCTTCTCTGTTTTTGTTGATGGCTTTGTTTTTTATAATTTCTTTTCTTGATTTCTGCCTCCAAAATTTCTTTTTCTGTTTTTCTTTCCTTGTTCTTTACGGTGCTATACTGCATGGCAACATCCAGGTACTGTTGAAAAGTACTATCATCCAAACCATTTACATAGGACCACACATCATTCCTTTTGGCCTTGATAATGTGGCTTATGCTGGAGACCTAAGCATTTGGGGATACTTTTTTCTTCTCACAATACTCCCCTATTACACTCTCAACCTCCATTGTGTGTTGTCGTACACATGATAGCACCAATTCTGTGGTGGTCTGTACTGTCAAAAATGACTGCCTGTACTGCCGTTCCAAAACTGAAACAGTTCCTTTCAGACAGGCAGTCATCATATGTTCAAATAATTGTTCGTTTTTGGGCGCAACCATAATTATATTCTTTACTGTTGCTGGCAAAACGTCCCCAAAGAAGTCTTGTTCTGCCAGTATTATTGCCTTTGAGTCCTCCATATTTTTTTTTTTTTTTTTTTTTTTTTTTTTTAACTCTTCTATCACATTTTTCACAATTTTCATGGTGTTGATTGGGTTTTGTGTATGTTTCAGGTCTGTGTAAAATTTGTTCATCCAGGGCCCAGACAACATCTTCCCTAGGATGCCAAGTATTTGAAGTTCGATCTCTGCTGCTTCATCCACTATGAGAATTTTTAATTTAATAATTAATTTATTTTTGGGCAACAGATCGAGCACAAATTGTTTCAGTTTTTCAAAAAATGGAGAAAAACACACCACCTAACTGAAAAATTATGTGCACCCGATTTTCCCGGAATCTTGTAACTTTATAGCCTTTTTTCCTTGATGAAGTTATCCATCTGCATCACATGGTTGTACTTATCACTGAATCGTAATGCATCAGTGCCATAATAAGCTTCCATGCAATGCACTCTCCGGAACGCTTGAACATCTTCTCTTCACAGGCTTGAAATTCTTTCCTGACTCTGTTGGAAGTGGTTCCTAACGGGTGCACATTACACAATTCAGTTCAATTAAGTGGGTGCCCCACTCTTTCTCCAATAAAAAAAAAGTCAAGTGGTTGACTGGTGCTCGGTCGGTCAAGCAGCATTTAATTTTATTGATTAATTGCTGTATGGCAGCTAGCAACACTCATTGTCGATATTTGTGAATATAATTCAGCGAGATTTATAACTACACTATTAATATGGGTTTTGTAGTCCTCGGCAGTTCCACCAGGGAGTTGTTCAATTGACACAAGATGAGATGATGATGGGGTTGTGACCATCATGCAGTTTACATGTATCCCATCTTGTGTCGTTGCATCGAAAATGAGTAGTTTCATTTCTTCTGTAGTAAGTCGATTTGCTGCTATTATTTCTCGTTTATGTGGTTCCTTTTCAAAGTAATTTGCTAGTCCGTAAGGATTGTATACCTTAGGACAGCTTACAACGTAAGGGTGTACTGCTCTGTTTCTCATGGCCTTTTTCAGGCCATTAAAGCTGTGTTCAGACGTCGGATGTGTAAAATGCCAAGTAATCATGTGGAAGTGGTCTATATCAGAGCATTGTTTTAGTTTTGATGGCCCAGCTTTATGGTAGATGATTATGTACGGTCTACTCTCTATAATATTTTGTAGATATGTGTCCCTCGTATCTCTTTGTGTCCATATATAATAGTTTCTGCCGGTGTGACGTAATTGTCTTTTTTTTTTTTTTTTTTTTTTTTTTTTTTTTTTTTAATTTAAATTCGTTCGGATTCTCCCATCTGTATATCCATGTATAGGGAATAATTTTTCTCCCGTCGTGTATGTCTTCTGATATTATTTTGTTAAATCTTATTTTTTCCTCCATTTGTGTTTTTGGTGATTCCATCGTGCTGCTGCTTGAATGTCGTATTAACCCTTTCGTCGCAAGCGGGAAAGTGTTAACCGTTTCTTTGTGTGTTTCTCTTTATATGACTTAAGTGCCTTTGTAATTTGATATTCAATGGCATTCTTACTTGTTTACGAAGTTCCCGTAGCTGTACCCTAAAGTCTTTTTGGTTTTCTCATCAGCCCATATATGGGTAGAATGATTATGTATCATTCCTTTAGCTTGTTGCCCGTGAAAATGCCTGTTCGGGGCAACTGTTATTTAGTTCGTAATTGTAATCAGAAGTCGCAGACAGCGCACATGTGTGATCATCTATGGGAACCTTCTGCGGATGGGATATATTATCGTAGTAGCACTCCACTTCCACCATGTATGTCATTTCGAACGTGAAGTATAGAATTCCGCTGCTAGAATTTGGTCTCAGTACCGGAGGAACGTGTATAAGTACCATTTCTGGTGCGTCCTCGTTTGTGTATAGAACTTTGTTAGTCATAGTTCTGTTTGCAACAGTGAAGCATCCCAAGGTCTGTTCGTGTTTATCAGGGGTATCATCTGTCACTATGCTTCGCTGGTGATCGAATAAAATGTCTGCTATTTCAGTCATTACCAGGTCTTCCTGTGTAGCTTGTCTGCACCATTTTCGTGATTTACATCCGACTGCTAGATTTTCTTCTGCTGCCTTTACTGTAGTGCCATATTTCGGAGCCGTGCTAACATCTAGACCTGAATCCCATGCGGTACTGAGTCGTCCTTGTATACTGTTGGTCATTAGCGCTGATTGCGCAATGATCGACCCTTGTATCCAGTAGTTCTGTTGTCATGTTACTGAGAGGTTTTTTTCAACAAGCTGTGATTTCGCCAAATGTGAGTATAACTATCACCTTGTCTAATCTTTTTTAATGTTGGCAGTTCGTTGACAGGTTATCCGCAGTTATAGGGTTCCCTGTGCATATCTTGTTTATTACCTTTCATAGGTTGTATTAAGCTGAAATCTTGGTTCAGTACTTTCGTTATACCCACTAAATTTCCGTAGCCTATGTATTGTCCATGGTCTACGTAAATATCGAAGTATGGCTCTGGGTTCGATACGAACACTTCTTCGTTGTTCTTTGTCAGCCATTCTCCACAGACTACGTTGTCTATAGTGAAGCCCTGACTTTTTATTCTGTATACTGTTGCATGCCTTATCGTCGCTTCCCATTTTGGTATTGTTACCCATGTTGTTAGAAAATATGGTACAATGTAATCCCCAGCCTTGGGCTGAGCCCAACAGAAATGTCCAACGTTGTGAATCCCTTTTTCGTTGCCTATGTATTTTTGAAAATGTCCGTTTGTCGTTCATGTTAGTTGTTTTTACTAAGTGCTTAAATCGTCTCTTTATGACGTATGATCTTACACTGTTTCCAGATTCTGGCGGTAGTTCTCCCCCGTAGCTACTCCCTTCCCAACCATTTCTGCTACCGGGGTCTGAATCAGCGACTGTCGATGCGTCTTGATCCGCCATAGTTTGATTCTCATCAGTACTATCAGCAGTAATAGCATTGTCCACGGAGGTACTTCCTCTGAAATATTCGTCGAATCCCAACGCAGATTTAGTCCTAAGGGCCACTCTGCTGAGACTGCCAAGTAATCCTGTACCTTCTGAATCGCGGTAGAATTTTTCACCCACTTCTTTCGTTATTTTAGGGTCTGCGTAATTGAAATAGTGTTTTTTTTTTTTTTTTTTTTTTTTTTTTTTGCTGCTAAATCTAACTTGTTTAATGCAGGTAAGTGTTTAAATTTGTTCCTGGTCCCAGGAATCTGTGATACGGGACTGTGAACTGTACCTTACGTCGTCTTCCTCTCCTGATTGGCGGCATACTGACTGCTGCTTTTATATTCGTTCTTATGACGTCATTTCCGTTTTCGTTACTTCCGCTACCTTCGAAAATATTTTAATCATCGAAGGTATGGTGTATTACTTATAACGGCACCTTCCTTTTTAGTGGAGGCGCCGAAGGCATGGCGTGTTATTCTTACGTAAAAATAACAGAAGCGTATTTTATTTAATTCGCTGCCAGTCGGCTGTTATTTTGTAAATTCTAAGTTTCGTAGCTCTGGCTTAGGAAAATTATTTTTTGCATTTTCAGAACATGCCCATGTTATGCTGTCCCTCAGTGACATTTTTTTTTTTTCTGAAATTTTTCAGAAGCATATGGCCACACAGGGCTGTCCACATTGTACAGCACTTTTTTTTTTCTCTCTGACATTGTTTGATCTTAAAAAGAAAATAGACAACTGATATAGATTTTGAAGAAATTATTACTTGAAATTATTGAATAGGAAAACTGTAGTCATTGTTTCATGTATTCTTAATTGAAAGAAAAACAGATAAGGAGTGAAGTATGATTCATAAAGCTCTGTAAATATTCATTGAACCAAAACAAAAATAAGAAAATAGACAAACTTTAATTATAACTTATTTATCTAAATATAAATGCACAAATTCAAAAAAATTCTGAAATAGATTTAAAAAAACAAAACAAAATGGTACTTTGAAAAATGAGGAACTCTAAAATTTCAGAGACTGGTGTTTTGTTTTTTTTTTTTTTTTTTTTTTTTTGTTTCCCTCTTAATTAAAAGAGAAAAATAAATGAAACAAAAACTTGGTAAAGACATTCACAAAATATTTTAAAATGTTTTCACTGATATCCAATTTATCAGCGATATATTTTCTATCACAGTTAATTTTCTTAAGGTTAGACATAGTAGCATCAATTTTCATATAATTTTTAGTTAGGTTGCTTTTTTAACTCTGATGTTTTAATCCTTAGGTGATAACTTTATAAAAGTTATGTATTATCCAATTTTATGTAGATATTATTAGTTTATTAATATTGTTAATGTGTTTGCAAAAGTTTTTTACTTTTATGGAAATTTAATCCATTAATGATTTCCAATAGGTCAATTTCAAAACCAGCTAATGCCTTGATTAGTGGTGTAGTTTTCAAGTTCTTAAAGCCATAATTTTCATATTTATAAGATTCTTCCTGGTCAAGAAGAAAAAAGTGGGCTCTCCACTGCATTCTTCTAATAAGATCTTCAGTTTGCAGAACCAATTTAGCAAAATAATCCCATTTGTTTGTTTTGGGAATGTTCTTTAAAGATATTCCGTAATTTATTTTCTCCATAGTATAAAAACGTTTTTATATATTAAAGCTCTTATAAAACCTCCACTCTTATAAATCCTTCCTACACTCTTAAACACTTTTAAACATTTTAAAATCAAACTTAGGTTTAGAAACATTAACAAAAAATAATTTAAAAACAGTGTTACAGCTCTTGTACAGGTACCACTTCAGCAGGTGCTTTGTCAGGTGGTGTAATATCTTCATTTTTATCCTCTTCTGTAACTTCAATTACTATGGAAGCAGTAGTTCCTTCTGGCTTTTGTGGGTGAGGAACATAGTAATGGGCAATTTCTGACACTGCTCTTTCTTCTGTGGAAAGAGGATATGGTATATAGAGATGAAATTTTGGGGGCTAATACATAAGCAATGGCCAAGTGTCATGTCTATAGTGCCATTTTTTTTATTGACTTCATGTGGTTACAGTTGAAGTGGGTGATTATCGTTTTAGTCCTTTTGTGTTTTAAGAGTTCATATGTGGCCATTGTGTTTGAGCTGAAAAGAATTCATTTGTTGAATTCCTCCTCCTTTTCTTTTTTTGTCTTGTACATTCTTCTCTGGTTCACATTTATGTTGATATTCGATCGGTTGACATTGGACTACGCACTCGGGAATGCATTCTGACAAACTTGGACGAATCTGAATGGTAGTCTTTTTTTTTTTTTTTTTTTTTTTTTTTTTTGGGATGTGTTGTTGGTTGGTTTTTGCATGACATTCGCTGACCCACAAGTTATGTCCTGGTTCTGTCGGTTACCAAGGATAGAAATAATAGAAGGAAAGGGAGTATATATGCGAGTTTTTCTTTGTCACCCTCTTAGTGAAACGGAAAGTGTATATTTCAATATGGTCTTACTATTACCTAATCCTACTACAAGAATTTTGTAATATTACATGACTCCATTGATTGTATTTCTGAACTGTAATACCTGAATCATTTTGGGGATGGTCTCATTCTTCCCCTCATTCTCTGCATTTCTTTTTCCCTTTCTTAGTAAGGTTGAGACATTCCAATGACAGGCCAACTTCTTCCTCCATCCAGCACAAAATAAAACAAACCTTTTTTTCTTTTCTTTTTTTTTTTTTTACTCTTCTCGCACTGTCGTAAAAAAAAAAAAATAAAAAATTTTAATCAAAATTTTCTATGTGCTAGAAAGGATTTTAAAAATACTTTGGTCTTTCCTCTTCATAACAACATAAACATATTGAGACAAAATTTTGTTTCCGTTGATTTATGGACCTTTATTCATTGTTATATGCTGCTTTTTTTAAGTGACCTAATGGAGGTACCTAGTTAATAGACTCTCCCACCTAATATAAGTAGGAGTAGTAAGAGAAACGAAGGTCAGTCAAGGTCGGACGAAAGTAGTCAGCAACCACAAGAAGATTACTCTGCATAATACCAAGTTCCTAACGTTTTGTACGTCGAACTATTTAGTACAAATACAAGCCTCCACTGCGAAATAACTCCACAACAGGTATGCTGTTTATGACTTGAATGGGACACGTATGTGCATTTGTATTTGCAGAGTTCTGTGTCTTTTGCGGTCATTGGCTGTATTAATCTGAATCTGTTGTTTGGAACTTTAGTGAGTCCCATTAACTTGCCATAACATATGTATTGTCTTCTGTCAACGAAATAAGGTTCTGGATTTGGCATGAATACTTCCTCGTTGTCCATTCTCTGCACGTTATGTTGTCTATTTGGAATCCTATACTTCTAATTCTGTAGCTTGTTGGTTATTTTATGGTGGCTTCCCATTTGATCTGTTGTACCCATGTTGTCAGATGATATGGTATTAGGTTGGTGCAAAAATAATTTCGTTTTCTAATATATGTTACTATGTGAGAAAACGAAATTATTTTTGCACCAACCTAATGCTATATAGTCCTTGGACGTTATGTTTGCCTTACAGAAGTGTCCGGCGTTGTGTATACCTGCCTTGTTTTTGAAGAATTTTTGAAAGTATCCCATGCAACTGTTCATGTCTTTTTTTTTTTTTTTTTTTTTTTACAAGCACTGCCCAGAAAAGTTACTTTGATGTATTCTCCATCTGTAAATGTGAAGAATTTTGTTGCTATCTTTCATTTTGCCTGCCTAATCTTGTCTTTTTGACAGCATCTTTGCCAATAGGTCCAAGTTGGAAACTGACTTTTGGTCCTTTTTGTCTCTCTCTGATGTTTTGAATATTCCCTCTCTTCAATGGCAAACTGCAATCTCAAGAAGTGCATGCATTTAATAATAGATCTAGAATACATGACAAATATTAGGTAAAATATTATTTACCAGAAAAAGGAAGATTATTCAGGGTGAAATTTATTTTTTTCAATTTAAATTTTGAAACTTGGAGCATGAACTTGTTCAAATTAAACAAGTAAACAAAAGGCAACCATAGAATTAACATTACCTTCTTGTTAGGAGGACTAGTGCAGACTATGTGCCTTGTTTAGCCATTTTCTGTATCTGACTTTACGTAAAAGTCATCACATCTAACGACACAGTTTACAGCAACATGAAGAAATATCAATTAATTCGTCTAGGTCAGGGGTGGCCAAATCAATCTGAAGAAAAAAAAAAAGGCAAGTCAAAGCATTGATTGATCAATGCTTTGACTTTTTTTTTTTTTTTTTTTTTTTTTTTTCTTCAGATTTTGCAGGAGTATGGGGGGGACATGGCAGTTTATAATGTTTACATAGGCAAAATAAACATAAATAACTTTAATGTGTCTTTTGATTCTGCTTTGTTTTCGCCAAACCAGCAATATTAGGAGTTAAATTCGTAACTGAAAACAACAAAAAATTCTTCAAAGGGCGTGCAATAAATATAGAATCACTGAAATGAATGAGTAGAAGTGGCTTAGTTTCTTTTCATCAAAAGGATGCAATGTGCCACAGGTTGGCCATCCTTGGTCTAGGTGTTCCTTAATTCTTTACATTTTGGATGCAGTAAGAGTTTTTCTGTTAATCTGTCTGGCTCTCTTGAAACAAAATACATTCACCTTCTGCACTATGTCATATTCTCTTAAAGGCAATTGTGGGTTCATTGCTTGCTAAATACTGATTATTTCCTTTGCAGTCAATTTAGAAATGTTATTGTTTATCAAGTGGGGATAGATATTTTCAAGGAAATAACTAAACTGGATAACTTTAAAAAAAAATTTTTTTTTTGGTGGGGGGGGGGGTCCATTTTTACCCAAAGGACATGACGGATCATAAAATCTTTTGGAACTGTTACTACAGGTTAAAACTGAAAATCCAGACATTTTTATCTGGAAAAAAAAAAAATCTGAATAATTATAAATGAAACTATCTTCCAGTTTCATATTTAAAAAAAAGACTGACAATTATGGTAAAGAGTTATTAGTTTCAGTGATAGTGTGTTTGAGTTAGGATAAACTGGGCATTTAACCAAACTCCCAATACTGTTTGGGTTTAGGTAAAATAAATTTTTTTAAAACTACCTTTACCTGCCCTTTGGCTTATCTAAAATTAAGACTCACGAATAAAGTATGTCAATCCCATTTAACAATGGAGGTGTTCCATATTTAAATAAACTTTAGAGCAGATACAAGTAGTTTGGTTTGTTTGTTTAATGACATATCAACCGTTATTTAATGCCAAAACTATGTTTGTAGGAGAACCTGTCACTTTAAGGGCATTCATAACCTTTTCTAAGGGTATCGGTCCAAAAGTGGACAGCATAGTCTGACTGGTTTTCAAACTCACTACAATGTTGCAGTCTGACATGTTAACCACTATGCCCCCAAAAAAAGGACACACACAAACTCCTAATACTGGGATGCTCATTGATATAATCTCAGATCCATTCTGATGTGATATCATCTGAAAAATCATAAGCTAAGTTAATCAGCTGTCTGTTTCTAGATATGTTCTTTCTTTTTTAAGGCTGCTAGCCAGGATTTCAATCAATTTTCCAGTAAATATTGGAATCTTTGATCTGCTTGTGACTACTCTGTTTACAGAACTTGTGTTGCTATTAGCCATTTTTATTAGGAAATGTGAATTCAAGGAAAAGGGATACATCAGATTTTGGATAAAAAAATGTATAATTTATTTACATGTATACAAAGCCATCAAACTACTACCCGTTGCTGTTGTAAAGGCAACAAAGTGAGAGAAGAAAGACAAGGAGAAAGAATGCTGGTGGTTGTCGCTGATGTTCTGTGAAGATGTTGAAATTGATAGCATCGCGTTGAGTGTACCTACTAGGTTCTCAGCTAGCCTCTGCATGTCGACATCTCAGCCAGCTCTCTGACCCTTGTGGCGTTGAATCAGGGAGTTTATATCAGTCATATTGACTCCATATCACAGTTTGGAACTTTTAGCAGGAGTCATTTTTTACTGGCCAATATATAGTTCATTTTATTTCATTTCATACTGAAAACATGCATCAAGCCATGATGCACAGACACATTTTCACATTCTGCTTTGGGTCGTCAAGCAGTCAACATCTGTTTTATATAGAAGAGTGAAAGACACAAGGGTGACGTGTTTTCCTTTGTTTGGCTGTGCCATGGAGATTTGTCAGTCACTTCCTGCATCTTAAGGCACCAGATGTGATCTTACACTAGTCATGGCACTAGCAGTGGTCTTAGTTGATACACAGGTGGTAGTCAAGGAACTATCCTAACAGTCGGAAGAAATTCTGACCAAATTGTGTAATCTCCTTTCTATGGATCATTTAAAACACGGTGTGGGTGCAGAAAGAATTTCTTGATTCTTTAAGTTACTATCCCTTCTAGCAATTCGGACCAACTACCCTGACCGTCAGAAGAAGCTCTGTCTAAATTGTTGTTTCCCTCTGGGGAATCTTTCAAACGCGTCATGGGTGCAGCAGTTGACAGAACATCTAGTCGGAAACACGTGGTAGTCATAGAACTAAGATCACACCTATTACCGTGACTAGCATAGCAAAACACACACACACACACACACACAGAATAGATAGGTTGGTTAATAATAATTAAAAAAAAAAAAAGGTGGTTGGGGGGGGGGCGGTAAATGATATAGCCATTATGATGAATATTTATTAAATATCAACCATTTGACAAAAATGAAGCATGGAGAGAAAGATTTTAACTTTGGAATTTTCAGACATGCCTGTGTCCTTATCAGAAGCCTGAGGGACAAACAGAAAATTGGGAATTACTTACTGATAGATGTTTTTGTGGGTAAGGTATTTTCCAGTGGAAATCTATTATGAGCAAAATGTGATCTCTGTCTAAGCACTTGGTGTGTGAAACTTTGAGAATAAGATTAAATTTTGATCTGTGTAAAAGTGCTAGGCTGATCTGGTATATGTTGGCAGAGCGTGATTGTAATTATCAGGATAAGGTGGTTAATATTTCCACCAGATAATGTAAAGAGTTATTGGTTGGGGAGAGGTGAAAAAGTCTTGTGTAGCAAAAATAGATAATGTTGAGTGTTGAAAGTCAAAACTATGGTTGGGATATGTTGTGATGAAAAGGAGAGAAAAAAAAATGTGTCGGGGAGGGAATATATATAATAGAAATAAAATTAAAATATCACGATGGGATAAAATTGATACAAAAACTGAAAAAAAATTTTTAATGGGAAACTGAAAGGAAAAAGCATATAGATGCACATGCATACATATGTGTGCATAACTGTACATACACACAAGCCCACAAACACACATACATGTACTGCTATACATGTATAAAATTCATATGCATTATCAATACTCTTCCTCTCTCTTTCATTACTCTGAGTAAACCCAAATCCCTGTTTAGTCCCCCATCATCAAGTCGAGAATTCTTCTCAAATTCTCTTGACTTCTTCCTTGTCAGGCATCACAGTCAGCAGGTCCTCCAGGTTGCATCCCGAGTCATCTACAAGTTGGTCAATGTCGGTGCAATGAGGTTTTCCAACTGGTATTTTGCTGTACAATGGATTCCATAGGAGTGACCCAATAACTGAAGCACTCACTCAGCGAAACTGAGATAGGAGGAAAATATCCATACAGACGTTTCTTTGTTGGGTGTTTCTTCCAGCTGATGTCCAATGCACCTTGTAACATCCTTGTGTATTTTCTGTCAAGGGATGCTTCTTGGTGTGAGAATTTATTTTTAGAATGAACTCTACATTTGTCCTGGATGCCGGACTGGATGCCCTCTCCTTCAGCCAGCAAAGAGGCGGCTCCAATGCCAACGCATAAAGTAGGGCCAACAGCAGACAACCCTGTCAAACCGATCATGACAGCACAAAAGCGCTCAACCTCTTCCCATTCACCTGTACCACAGCACTGGCAGGGCAATCCAAGAGGCTGATCCACTCACATAAGTTGGGTGTGAATCCGGCAGCCTGCTGGACAGCAGCCAGGTACAGATGGTCAACCCTATCAAATGCCTTAAATTGATCAGTCGTCATCTTTTACACCCTCTATGATCATGCAAATCAGATGCAGGTTGTCTTGAATTGTTCATCCCCTCACAGCACAATTCTGCTCTGGTCCCAACAAGCTCACTACAACTGACTGTAAACATTGTCAGGATCTTGACCAAAATCTTTAACTCTGTGTTTAGCCAAGTTATGGGCCAGAGCTCATCTAAATCCCTTCCAATACCCATGCCCTTTTTCAACAGTGGGATTACACCCTTGGAAATCCAGTTGGGGATGGACCCTTGCTGGAACCAGTTGTTGAACACCACTGTCAAAATTGGGACAAAGATGTGAGACAATGTCAAGTAGATTCCGTAGGGCAGACCATCAACTCCCAGAGACTTGTCTCTGCTGACCTTCTTCAGTGCCAAGTGAACTTCGCCCTCTGTGATTTGTGTAGCAGACCCGGTAGCATGCAGTGCTGGCCTACGAAAAGGTGGCCTTGTGCCAGACACTACTTACGACTACCGAAGTATAAAAAAAAAAAAAATAACTGGATAAAGGGTAAAAATAGGTGGCCAGGAGGAAATGACGGAAACGAGTCCTGGTGGAAAACAAATACAAAACTTTTTTTTAATAAGTCGTGATATCTTGTCTCAACAGTGGAGACTCAGAAAAGTAAGGACAGTTCTTAGCCAGTAGGCAGATTGTATAATGCAGTGACTAGTAGAATGTTAATGTTCCGCGCCAAAATGGCTAAAGCAGGAAAAGTTTCTTCAGAAGGAAACATAGTCTACTATGTGCAAAAGTGTATGCGTACACACGGAAAAATACTCACTGCGAGGTTTAATAATGTGTGTGTAATGTAATTTTTTTTGGGGGGGGGGGACGGGTTCGCAAAGGTTAGAATTCAAAAGAGGTGTATGAAAAGTTCATCAATCTTCAGTGAAGAAAAACTCTACGTTCGCTGGCAGTGAACGGAGAAAAGTCCGAACCAGTTGTTCGCATCAAGACGAGGAAAAGGCCAATGTAAAAGTGTGATGTCGACAGTGTCGCAAACTCGACGTTTTCTAGTAGAGAAACGGAGGAAAGTTCGAACAGGTTGTTCGAAGAAAAGTTATAATCACACGACATGTTGAAGTTTCGGTTAGATATTCCATCCCGCGTATGGGTTAGGGGCACGGAATAAATGAGTTGACCTTCTAGCTTGAAAATAAGGCAGCAACTGACTTGAAAACGCTGTTCGTCGGTGACGTCAGAGAAAGCGCGGGAAAAATTCAAATCCTGTCCAAGCTGGAACCAGGAGCAGCTAGCAACGTCGAAGTCGGCAACAAAAGGCTGGTTTACTACTATATCAAACCGATCATGAAAGGAAGGGGTGCAATCCGCACACACGTAAAAATAGGTGGAATCCGTGCACGATTCCACAATCTCACCCTTGCAGCTAGAAGCTTCAGCTGGCAAAAGCTGAGGTAAGTTAGCCAAATAGCTGTGAAACTCATTGCCACTGAGACCAGGCTCCTTAGTAAAATGGCCCTTGAAATGCTGCTGAAATGCCTCTCTCATGTCTTTGGTCACCTTCAGAGTATGCCCCCTCCAGGGTAATGACCTCACGAATGTATCAATTGGAACCTCAACAGATCTCTTCCTTGTGCAATTCTGCGCCCATATTCACGGCTTTGTTAGGCATCTTGTTTAACCTAACTACCCGACCCTGGTAGTGCTTGCTACGGCTATCTCTTTCATAGTCAATAGTGACTGAAACACGATTAAGATCTGGTTGCACCTGCTGTTTTAAGCTGCTGAACTTATAAGTAGCTTTATTTTCTTTTCTTTCTTTTTTCTTCTTCTCCCCAACACACTATATTAGAGAAACTGTATGACTCTCCTTCACCAAAGCATACACAGTATATAACTGAAAGTGTAATGGGGCAAAATCAAAAGTCCCATCACATAACGACTTATCTTTCAGAGCAAGAATTTCTGAGTTTCAAGGCATTGATAGAATTAGCAGATTGTCATTTTCATGAATGACAAGGCCTTCCCTTCTAATTGATTTCTTTAGGTCATGAGCTAAAATGCCCCCCTTTGGTATCATACATTGTCTACACATCATTTTTGCCAAAGTTTCTTTTTTTTAGGAAAAGCACTTGCAGCATTAAGTGAGTAATCTGTGGTGAACAGCCCCGTGGAAGCAAGCGAGCCAGAGTGGCTTGCATCTAGTGTATAGGAAAATAAGGGTCTTACCTTGACATGCGGCGTGTGACATCGGCAAGTTTGCTCCATGAAAATGGCATTACTCTCCCGTCTAGCAGTTCCAGCAGTATGTGCGGTAATGAGGTAATTTGTACTGTTTGGCATGCATCCACCGATAACAAGTTGTGTGCTGATTGGTCGAACGGGAGGAGTCTATTTGCCAGGGTAACAGAATAAAAGCGAATAACGCTGATTGGTTGATCAACCGCGGTGTTAGCCTGATAAGAGGGCTTAAGCAGTGAAAACGGGAGAAGAAAATTCGGATTTACGTTGTGAAGTGTGCAGAAAGCAAGAACGACGAATTGAACCAGCGGCATCTTGATTTGTACAAGTGACGTAGTAATAGAGGCTCATTTAAACTACGTAATCGCCTTTAGCATTTTGGTCTAAGGTTTAGAATAAAATAGAATACCAGTAGCTGCTTACTGTGGCAGACCCCAATATGTGCATCCTCTAATTTACCTTTAACTTTTGAGTGTTATATTAATTTGGTGGCCATCTTGTTTGCCTGTGTGTGTAACACGCGTCCACACTGAAAATCTTTTCTCACCACATGCACAGGTTCTCTCTTTCATGCTCATGCAGTATGTATCATGCATAGTACTTTACACACACACACACAAACATATATATATATATATATATATATATATATATAAGAAAAATATACGAAAAAAAAACAAACAAAAATCCTTATATGCAATTATGCTGTTTTAATGTTAATATAACGTCAGCGTCGGACGTTTCTGTCTAATAAACCATCTTCAGGACATATTCATAAAATATAATTAACATTGTCAATTCAACATGACAAAGACGATGGACATAAGAACAAGACTTATCCAAACAAATAACTGTTTTGACATTTTTTTGACAGTGTCGCCCACTTGACAACAATGTGACCATGTTTAAACGGAACGCTGATCATATAAAACTTTCAGTTATCTGTTTGGATAAGTCTTGTTCTTATGTCCATCGTCTTTGTCATGTTGAATTGATAATGTTAATTATATTTTATGAATATGTCCTGAAGATGGTTTATAAGACCGAAACGTCCGACGTTGACATTATATTAACATTAAAACAGCATAATTGCATATAAGGATTTTTGTTTTTTTTTTTTTTTTTGTTTTTTTGTATATTTTTCTTCATACTGTCGGATCTATATCCATATACTTGCTTACATATATATATATTAATTCCTATATATATATATAATATATATATATATATATATAATGTAATGAAAAACAAATCACTTTAATGTACCATTACGATAATTTATTTCACCTAAATCCTTTTTTAAGGATTCAGGATCATCAGGTAAATCTTCAAACAACGAAATGAGAAAAAAAAAGAAAGAAAAAAAAAAATATATATATATATATATATATATATATACACACACACACACACGAATTCCAATATAATAATAATAATAAGAGGTAAGTATATTTAATAGTTTGACTGTGATTTGGTACATTTTAAAGAAATTCTGCACGGACGAGTGTTAAAAATCAAAGTTAAGTCTCTTTACCGTTGCTGATTTGAGTGTCCGTTCATTATTTCTACTAACATTTCTTCTATCTCCTCGTCGCAATCAAATAGTTTATATTTGATTATAAGTCCGTTATATTCTCTATTTCTAATAATTATGTGTTCGTTTATGATGTTTTGTTTTTTTTTAATCTGGTATTTCGTAGTCGTTCGTTGGTGAGTACGGCCTTTCTTCTGGTGTATTCTCATTGTTTGATGTTTTTATTGACGGAGTGTAATTCATCGGTTGATGCCCCAGCAGTCTGCTGCTGTGCACCCATGTGTAGTGCAATATTGAGCGTCCATATTAGGATCGTATACGCATCCTGGACTGTTGTATACAGTTTCATTTCCTTCTAGAATTTTAGTAAGATTTCTTTTTGCTTTAAAGTGTTTTCTTTTTTGTTCTCTGGAGAGTAGTTTTCTGGTATTTGGACAAAGTTTGAGGTTGGTTGTTATCATTAATATACTCTGTCGATTTTGTTTTCAATGTGGTCTTGCCATATAGTTAGCTACTTGGTGGGATTCAGTTCGATTGCTCCCCATTCGATAAGTTTATGCATCTGTCTCTTAGTATAGTATGTGTACATTCTGTTTTGTAGCGCTTGTGCTTCACCCATAATGTGACGCCATGGGTCGTCATTTGATGTCGATAATGATGGTGTTCTCTTAAGCAGACGCTCGCTCTGATGCTTTATGTTTATGAAGGTTTCAGTACCTTCTAGGATGCACTTGCCTTCCTCTACGTTTTGCGGCATAAGCCACATCTCATCCGTATAGATTAAAGTTTTATCTATGCACGAACCAAATGTAAAGTTGTTGCTGGCCTGACAGCGCATGCGTCCGCAATTCATAAGGCCGTTAGGAATGGATCTTAATATGTATGATTTGCCCAGATTAGATACGCCCATAATGTGTAGACCGTTAATTTTCGGTCTAGTTTTGTGTCATACCTCAAGTCTTTTTACTGAATTCCTCTGGGTCTATATTATGAAAGTTGCACCATTCTTCATAGATGTTTAGCAATGTTTGCACGTCCCAGTAACTATTTCTTTCGATGTTGAAATGTTCGCTTTTTTTTGTCTTATTTTTTTCCCATATCGGAGTCACTTTTGTTTTGATGTTAACACAGCTTGCTGCTGCTGATAGCATGTTATTTAGATTCGGTGTGTTTCTAAATATTAATTCTCAAGTATCCGTTTTTTTTTGTTTTTTTTTTTCTTTTTAGACACCGTATTCTTACAATAAACCATCAAATCTCCTAAGTCGTTGCTGTTGCATTTTTTCATAATTTTTTTTTCTATAAAATCATATTTTTTGCCTCTTAGAGTTTTATTTTTGTTGGTTATATCGGCGTCACTGGAGTCCTCTTTTTCCTTAACCTGTTCCTTATTTGTTAGTCTTTTTAGCATTTTTAACTGGCCGTCTGTAGTCAAGTTTCCCGCTGCAACGATTTTTCTTTTGTCGGGTTCCTTCTTGAAATACGAGCAGAGACCGAACAGGTTGTAAACTTTTGGGCAGCTGACATAACATTTTCAGGATTATGAAGGTGTGTTCGCTTGTATGCCATGTGACCATATGGAAGTGGTCAATATCGGAACAATTTTTCAAGTTCGACTCGCCGGCTGCATGGTAAATGACAATATTTGTACTTTACTCTCAAGGATCTGTTTTAGGTATTTGTGAATGTTGCTCTGTTTAAAGTTGATTGCCAATTTCGTTGGTTTTTTGAAATTTAGCTTAGTAACAGCCAAGCTCAGTGCATAAAAGGATGGGGAAACTTTGTCTCTACGTCTAAAGACGGGAATCCCGCGTAACTCTGTTAACAGAGACCTGAAACCAAGAATATACAACCATAACAAGCGAGATAAAGAAGGAAAGACCACTTGAAATAGCCATAAACTTTATTGAGGGAAAAGAGAAAAAAAAAAAAATGGGGGAGGGGTGGAATAAAAAATAGTCTATTTAAAGTTCACAGGTACAGCTGAAAATAACTGTAGACTTGTTTTTTCAAACTTTCTCTACGACACAAATTCAACTTCTAGAGACGACTTTAGAAGATCTTTTTTCACATACTTTTTCACGTCAGAATTTCGTCCGCCTATAGGAAAAAATAACTCCTCGAAGGAAGGTAGCTTTTCAACTGCATAACTTTGACTTATTTCTCACTTCGACCCGATTGTCGAAAGAATAATTTCTTGAAAATGTTCCATTGTAAATTCTCTTTACAATAATTTCTTTAACCATGTACAAATTTACACCCGAATAGGCACAATCATTAAGAGAGGGCCTCCCACCTGTTCTCAGTGAGCAATTAAACACAGGCCTTATTTTTGTTGTGCACTGCAATTCACTTTTATAGACCGGTCGATGTGGTATCCAAGTATACTTGGCAAATTCCGAAGGAGGTACATGTATTCTCTTTATTATACCCTCGTCCTCCTGATCGAGAAATACCTTGCAATAATCAGAGTACAAACCTTTGTCAGATAATTTATTTACCACCTTATCTAAAACAGCCAAGGATACATTATTAGATGGCACCGTATTCAGCTTATCTAAATCCCAAGATAGACCAACATAATAACAGTTGTCTCTATATTCTATAGAAGAACGAAACTCATCAATTTTCACCCTATCGTAATCACTACAGGTTTCATCAACTATTCCCAAAGATTCTAGATTAAACATTTGTTCAATACTTCTATCATCTGTAGCTTCATCAAAACTATTCCATGGGTCTAAATATTTCGATTTAGGGTCTAAAACAAAATAAACTTGTGACATTGCACGAAGAGAATTCTCCGATAACACAAGTGTAATTCATATCAAAAAGTACCTGCACAGAACTACAGGGTTTGAAATTGGCAACGTCTCCAAATAAAATCATTTCTTGGGAGGACTCGAATGCAAAACCGTTTCTAAAATTAGTGAGCTGTAATGGTCCCAAAAACTTTATAACATCTATTCCTACTAGACCATGGGCTCTGAGCATATCATTTCTCATCTCCGAGAAATCAGCAGCCAACTTCACATTATTCTTCTTTAAATCGGAAATTACATCACCCAGTCCTTCCATCTTAAAGGACAGGTCTAAATGTTCATCAATCAAAAAAGAAACGGGCCTTGATTCATCATGAAAATTCACACGGAAGCTAACCTCTAAATTTCTCACTTGATTACCTAAGAATGTTTTAATGAGAAACTTGCGACTATTCAAGGGAGATAACTTGTTAGCATACTTATTCTCAAATTCCTTGCATAAGTAGGATCTCTCACTACCCGTATCCAACAGACAATTAAATGTAACATTTTCACCACCCAGATTTACGGAAATGTTAACTACTGATAGCAAGGACACACTACAGGTCAACCAACATGCATTCGAAGCAACTACAGGCTTAACAGCTTTAGGACACATAATACTAAAATGTCCAGGTTTATTGCAATACCAACATAAGACAGATTCTTTTCCATTAAAAGGACATATATTTTCGATATGAAGGAAACTACTGCACCTAGCACAAATTTTCAACTCGCTACATCTTTTTGACTTGTCCTCGTGAGTAGGATAAGATTTACACAATCAAGCCGAGTGATCATTGCTTTTACAGAAAAAGCTTCCAAGGTTAAATACCTTGGAAGCTTTTACATGGAAATTCTCCAAAGTGGAGGGCCTTTTCTCAGGTAAGGAAGACTTGAATTTGGACTTTCTTCTAGAAAAATCCACCTCACGATTTCTTAAATCATATCTGCAAAATTCTAAAGTTCTAAAGATATCTGTACTATTCTTTAGGATTTGTTCTGACGAAGGATAATTGTTATTCACCTTGTGTACTAATTCCGACCTAAACGAGGCAGGCAATTTGCTGAATATGATATGACTTAACAAGCGATTTCCAGGAGTACCAAGTCCGAATGAGTTTTTCAACTCCTACACCTGAGTCTTCACATCAGTCAGGAATTTCTTCACAACCGTAATATTACATAGACGGTCCACATCTAACAAGGAAGAGAAAATCGAGTTTACTATACAGTTCTCTTCCAAAAATTCATTGGAAAGCAGTTCCAATGCTACTCCATAATTTTCATCAGACACTGATAAATGTTTTATCACCTGAAAAGCATAACCAGTGAGATGATTTTTCAGAACTACCAATCTCAGCGCATCGCTATCTAGATTCAACATAATTCAAAAATTCTGTGTCAAAGTTCAAAAAGGCTAACTTGTCTGTCTGTAAATCCTTGTTATTAAATTTAGGACATTCTATTTTAGGGGTTAAATCTACACTCTTGATTCTTTCACTGGTTTTCAAACTAGGATCACTGTCCTCAACCTTATTAGGACTTAACTCGGATAACTTTTCTAATGCTTGTATTCTGAACAAGCACTATCCTTGATAAAGGTTTCGACTGTATCCTCGTCAACACCTTCAAATAGGCATCAACTATCTGCTCTTCCAAAAGAGCCACCGACGCTAGATAATCATTTATCTGACCCTTGTATAAGGAATATTTAGTGTCTTCTATTACCTCTGAGGACTCCAGAGCCTCAAACACCACTAGTATTTTATTTCTTGTATACTTTAACTTTTTCAACAAAATTAGTGGAAGGTTAGGTGGGGAGGAACAGTTAAAGAAATTATTGTAAAGAGAATTTACAATGGAACCTTCTCAAGGACGTCTTCTTTCGACAATCGGGTCGAAGAGAGAAATAAGTCAAAGTTATGCGGTTGAAAAGCTACCTTCTTTTGAGGAGTTATTTTGCCCTATAGGTGGATGAAATTCTGACATGAAAAAGTATGTGAAAAAAGATCTAAGTTGTCTCTAGAAGTTGAATTTGTGTCGTAGAGAAAGTTTGAAAAAACAAATCTACAGTTATTTTTAACAGGAAGCTCGCATATCAGTCCAAGGGGAGCAACTCAAAAAATATCTAAAAACCTTTTTTAACAGTAAGTTAAATTTTCCCTTCTTTCGGCTATCTCTCTACTTCTTTCACTCTCTCTGAACTGTTATTGGAGTCCTTTTTAAGGGCTTGCCAAAGGGACGTTTTTGGCAGTTGTTTTCAGTTGTACCAGTAAACTTTAAATATCAGACTTTTTTTTCTTTTCCCTCAATAAAGTTTATAGCTATTTCAAGTGCTCTTTCCTTCTTTATCTCGCTTGTTATGGTTGTATACTCTTGGTTTCAGGTCTCTGTCAAGTGTTACGCGGGATTCTCGTCTTTAGACAAAATGACAGTTTCCCATCCTTTTATGCACCGAATTTGGCTGTTACTAAGCTAAATTTTCGACAGGTTCTATGAAATTGTCGTTAACATTTATCGAGTACTCATGTGGGTTCTGCCATCTGACTATTCAAGTGTAGGGTGTTAACTTTCGTCCACCTGATTCCTTGTTTAGTATGTAACTGTTGAATCTCTTTTTCCTTCATTTGCGTTGACATAGTGACATTCTCAGCTGTTCTGATTTTATCATCTCGAGTTTCCCCTTATAATGGTTTTAAATGAATTCGGTCTTTGTCCTGATGTTTTATCAACTACTGTTATTTGTTTTGCTATAAAAGTCCCTTTGTTTATTTGTTGATAAATTTACCATAATGTAACCCTGTCAAATTATCGCTGCTTTGCCATATTAAGTGTGGAATGATTATGTTGCATTCCCTGCGGTATTGCGTCCTGGGTATGACGATAAACTACATCCAACAACAAGGCTTCAGATAATGTTTTCGGAAAAATAATGTTGCCAGGTATGCACTTTTGAAACAATGTTGCCAACTATGTTTAATAGTATTGTATATTTAATATATGTGTAGGTATGTATGTATGTATGTATGTGTGTGTGTATATATATATATATATATATATATATATATATATATATATATATAGGGTGTTTCAAAAAATTTGATATCCTTTGAGATGTAAATATCACAGGAAGTACATGATTAAGGCAAATGAAATTAAAAAGTATTAATGTTGAAGATCATAAGATTTATTCTTCCAAATCTGAATGAGAAATTCAAAAGCATGTGGATTATGTAAACGATTTCACAAATGTTCAATATGCGCACCACCTGAGACACGGCATACGTCAAGTCGGTAATCCAGCTCCTGCCAAACACGCTGAAGCATATCTTGGGTAACAGTCTCCAGTGCTGTATTGATTCTCTGCTTGAGTTCTTCTATGTTTGCAGGAAGAGGGGGAACATACACCATTCCCTTCATGTAGCCCCAGAGGAAAAAGTCACAAGGTGTTAAATCAGGTGAACGGGGCGGCCATTTCAGCAACACAGTCTTTGACACCAGCACGCCCGATCCATCTTCCTCGCATATTGTCATTGAGATAAGCACGCACCATGAGCTTCCAGTGAGGTGGAGCCCCGTCCTGTTGGAAAATGAAGTCTTCATGTTCATGTGCAATGAGCTCATCCGTTAACCAGTTCTGAAGCATTTCCAGATAAACTATGCCTGTTACCTTTCCCTCAAAGAAAAATGGGCCATAAAGACGATTCTTGGAGATGGCGCAAAACACATTCACTTTTCGTGAGTCCCTCTCGTGTTCAAATGTGGCGTGGGGATTTTCTTCGCCCCAAATGCGAACATTATGCTTATTGACTTTCCCATTCGTATGAAATGTGGCCTCATCGCTGAAAACATGACGCTTCAAGAACTCGTCTTCCTCAAGTTTCTCTTGCGTATCAACACAGAATTGTTCGCTTGTCATTATCTGTTATGGCCTGAACAAGCTGCAACTTGTAGGGTTTCATTTGCAAGCGTTTCCTCAGAACGCGCCAAACTGTCGTTGGAGGAATCTGTTTCCAGACCTGTTCTTCATACGGACTTTTTGGAGCTTCGCAAGAGTTTTTGGCGAACCTGCTCGACTTTCTCTTCCGATGTTTGTGGCCGTCCGGATCCTTTTGCTCTGCACAGACAGCCTTCCTCTTTGAACTTTTTATGCCATCTCCAAATCTGCATTCCTGTTGGTGACTTTCTAGAGAACTCTCTCATAAATGCACGCTGCACAGTCTTGTTTGACTCCAACACACAAAACGCCTTTTCTCTTCTAGTAAATAGCATTTTTTATAACTGTAAAGAAAAAGATTAAAGAATACAAATAAGAAAAACAAAGACATAAAACAAACATTAAACATAAAGATGCTATTAAAATTTGAAGGAGATCTAACAAAGTTATTAGATTGTGAAATGATAGCAAATTTTTTGAAACACACTGTGTGTGTGTGTGTGTGTGTGTGTGAAGAAAAATATATGGAAAAAAAGAAACAAAAATCCTTATATGCAATTATGCTGTTTTAATGTTAATATAATGTCAACGTCAGACGTTTCGGTCTAATAAACCATCTTCAGGACATATTCATAAAATATAATTAACATTATGAATTCAACATGACAAAGACGATGGACATAAGAACAAGACTTATCCAAGCAGATAACTGAAAGTTTTATATGATCAGCATTCCGTTTAAACATGGTCACGTTGTCGAGACTGAAACGTCTGACGTTGACATTATAACATTAAAACAGCATAATTGCATATAAGGTTGTTTTTTTTTTTTTTTTTTTTTTTTTTTTTTTTTTTCACTATTACCCAATTATGCCCGCAATTTCCATTGTATGATTGCGTATCGAAGCTAAAATTGATTCTGTAGTTGTTTCTACTGTATCAAAGGATTTTCTATACTGCCTTTGAAGTATTTCTATTGTCCCTTTTATGCAAGCAGTCATCATCTCCCAAAATAAGAATTAAGTGGGGCAACCATGAATTTTAGATCTTTTTCAGGTAACACCTTTGCAAAGAAGTCCGTTCCAGATTGAAATATATAATCTTAGTCCACAAATTGTTTCGATTCATAAATTCCGCCCTTCACTATTTGCATGATGTCCTTTGGGCTTGGCACTTTGTTCAAATTTGTGTAAATATTGGTCATCCATGGTCCGGAAAACATTTCGCCTATTAATCCAAGCACTTAATTCTGCTTGAGCTGCTTCATCGTTAATTAAATTTTTAATTTTGATAATTTTATTGGATGCCTTCAGTTCATAAACAAATTTTTTTTTTTTAAATTATTATAAATACTGAAGTAAATGCCACCTAATTAAAAAATGACGTGCATTTGGTTCCCCAGGAATCTTGGTATGGCAGACAATGAGAATCCTTAGGCCGTAAAAAAATTTCTCATTATAACGGTGATATTTTTCACTATATCTTAATGAATTTAATGCCACAATAAGTTGCACATGCCTTCCGTTCACATGCATGCAGTTCCTTCTTTATTCTCAAAGAAACTGCTTCTAGAGGATGCACATTACAGTTTAATTCTTTTTAAACTTGTATTCCACTCTTTTTCCAGTAGGTATACAGTCAAATGGTAGACTGGAGCCCGATCAGTCAAACAGCACTTTATTTATGAAATTAATTTTTTATACATTTCTATAACAGTCAAACTAGATACTGCCGATTGTACTTCTGCCAATTTCATAATACAGTCAGAGATGTGCTTCCTGTAATCCTCTGCAGTCCCACCAGGCAGTTGCTCAATTGACACAAGATGAAATTATGTTGGTCTGGTGATCATCACACAACTAACATGAATCTCATCTTATGTTGTTGCATCAAAAATTAAGCTGCAGTTATCTGAGGAATTAACAGACATATTGGTCTTTAAATCAGAATAGAAACCCAGTTTGCCCACCATTTGGCCAACTATGGTTTCAGATTTTATGTGAAATCTTTGATCTGGAATAATAGTGAAACATTTTATCAGAAGTTCTGACACATTCTTTGATGTAACTACACTCAATAATGTTTCATAATGGATCTTCCTGTTTGACAATTCTGTGACCCTTTTTGATTTTTTTACTTTTTTGGTTTTCAACAGTTTTGTCAATTTTTTTTGATCTTTTCTTTTAACATGCCTAAAATTTTCTTTTCTTTTTTTGTCTAGACACTCTCATTGTTAATTCTTTATTTTTTTTATTTTTGATGAGCGTTTCGGTTGCAATTGTTGGTACTTCATTTGAGGTTGATACCTCAGTCGGGGTTGCTACTGTCTCAATTTGGTTTGCTGTGCCAATTCCTTGCAGATTTTTTGAAAATTTCTGTCCTGGCACCTAAGTTTAAAAATTTTTTGGAGGTTTAATATTTTAGTTCGTGTCACTTTAGGAAAGTCACTATTTGTATTCTCAGATGATTCCCAACTCTCTATGTGCTTCAGTGATTTATTTTCAATTAATCTTTGGAATATATGGCCGCAGAGGACTGGCTGTCCATATTCCATGGTACGATATTTCAATAGTATTTGTTCAGTTTTGTTCATCTGGCAAAGAACAAAAAATGACATTAATTGCCAACTAAAATAGAATGAACAAATTAATTGATACTTGAATAAACAAACTGAATGAAGAAACAATGTCGAGGTTGGGTTTCAATTCTAGAAATGAAACAAACTAATAAGGAGCAAAGTATGAATCACAAAGTACTGTAAATATTCCTTGAAACAAAAAAAAAAAAAAATACATATAAATTTATAGTGGTATTTAGACAAATAAATAAACAATGACAAAAATTAAATTATATCAGTGCTTGGTAGTTTTCTTTTTCTTATTTATAAGAAAAATATGTAAATGAATTAAAATCTCAAAGAAAACTATTATCAAATTCAAAAAATATATTGGAAAAAAGTAGTTTAGTTCGGAACAGTGCCTTTGGCAAAATAAGTTTTTCAGTGCGGATGCACGTAGTTTGCGTGTGTGTAACAGTTAAATAAATATCAAGTCGAAGGTAAGGTCAATATTAGGGGAGGCACCTAATCCGCCAGAGCTTAAGTTAAAGCACACGTATCTTATTTTATTCTTAACCAGACGAAGGTAAGAAGAAAGGCATCGACAATCACCACTCTATTCCCCCTTCAACTTGATATTTATTTCACTGTTACACACACGCAAACTACGCGCATCCGCGCTGAAAAACTTATTTTGCCAAAGGCACTGTTCCGAAGGTTTATCTGAAAATGAATTTAAGTTTCACGCACATGCATTATTAAAAACGAAAGCTGTAATTAATGTTATATATTTTTTTTATATTTATTTATTTACTGTTACATTGATGTTAATTGCAATATAATAATAGTGTTAGTAATAAAATGTAATAGTTAGTAATGTCTCTGAAAAGCTTTGAACCTTCGCCATTGGTGAAGAAAATTTTTATGTACGGACGTGCGTTATATCTCTATCTCCTCACTGCAATATAGTAATTTCTTTTGGATGTTATTACCGTATATTTCTGTGTTATATGTATGTATTCATTGTAAGTGTTTGTTAATCATCTGTGGTGTTTTTTTTTTTTGTTTTTTTTCTTCCTCTTAATCGTTGCTTATTAATTCAGCATCTGTTGGTGAGTAGTATCCTGTTATAATCTTTGGTGTTTCTGTTTCAATGGGCGAATTATTTGGCGTCGTATACTTGTCTATTGGCAGTAGTTTTGGCACGTAATTTTCTGGCTGGAATAACCAACATTTATGTGCTTTTTGATGAGTGACAGAACTGGCAGTTCATGTTAGGGTCTATTCTACACCCTGGAGACAGCGGTTCATTTAGTTCCTTGCTTAATTCCTCTTCTAAATTTCTTCTGACGTTGTGTAACTTTATTTTTTTGCCGGCGAATACATATCTGTATCGTTTTCCCTATATTTTCCTGACTCTTGTGGTAGCTTATGCTTTTTGACATGTTCAGATTTGTATTCGTCTCTGACGAATTTGTCTATGTATTCTTTCCATATCGTTAGCCACATTATGGGGTTTAACTCGATGCTACCCCATTCTTGTAACTGTGGCATTGGAATGTATGTTCTAAACAGGAATACTCGGTTATTCATCGCCTCTGCCTCTCCTTGAACATGTCTCCACGGGTCATCGTTAGACGTATACAACGACAGTCCTTTTTAACAATCTTTCGTTCTGATGCTTCACGTTAACATAAGTGTCGGTGCCTTCCAAGATGCACTTTCCTTCTTCTACGTTTTGTGGTGTAAACCACAACTCGTCTATAAATCAGTCTTGTCGACACAGCTACCGAATGTGAAGTTGTCACTGGCCTGGCACCGCATCCTGCCGCAATTCATAAGTCCGTTTCTGATTGAGCGCAGAATATAATTCTTCCCGCTGTTGCTGACTCCTGTAATATGCATGCCGTTAATTTTTGGCCTTATTTTATGACATACCTCGAAGCTCTTACGTCCAAAATCCTCCGAATCGATACCGTGATGTTTGCACCATTCTTCGTAAATATTTAACGATGTTTGTACGTCCCAGTATCTGTTTTTGTTCATCTGAAAGTAGTCCTTCTTTTGCCTGATCTGTTCCCAGATAGGCTGAACTTTAGTCTCTACATTAATGTCTGTTGAGGCTGCCTGGATAATGTTATTTAACTGTGTTGTATTTCTAAAAATATGTTCCCAGGTGCTTCTTATCTTTTCGTTTTTTGTATTTTTGCAGTAGATCATAATGTCTGCTATGTCTGTACTGTTACACTTCTTCATAATTTTTATAATAGTCATATTTCTGACCTCTTAAAGTGTCCATTTTGCTACTAATTTCTTTACAGTTGCCTTCGTCGTTTACTGCTTCTGTTATTAGTCTTTTTCTTTTTTTTTTTTTTTTTTTTTTTTTCAAAAAATAATTTCATACCTTCAGTAGTTAATCTGTTCGCTGCTACAATTTGTCTCTTTTCTGGTTCCTTTTCGAAGTATTTTTCCCAGTCCATATGGGTTGTATACTTTCGGACAGCTTACTGTGTAGGGATGCACGCCTCTGTTTAACATTGCCTTCTTAAGTCCGTTGAAACTATGTTCCGAAGTCGAATGGTTGTAGTGCCAGGTAACCATGTGGAAATGGTCTGTCTGAACACTGTTTCAACTTAGAAGGCCTTGCTTTGTGGTATATAATTATATACGGCCTGCTTTCTAATATGTTTTGTAAATATCGCTGACTTTTGTAGCGTTTAGTGTCCATATAAAGGACTGTCTCTGCCGGAGTAACGTAATCTTCATTTTTATCTATCCTGAATTCATTTGGATTCTCCCACCGATAGATCCAAGTATACAGTGTTATTTTTCGTCCGTCGATCATGTCTTCAGATACGATTCTGTTAAATCGTAATTTTTCTTCCATTTGAGTCTTTGGCGATTCCATGATGCCGATGTATACGTAAGTTGTGTTAACCCTTTTGTAGCAAGCGGGAAAGTGTTAATGTTTCTTTGTGTTGCTACTATTTATAGTCGTTATGCGCCTTTGTAATTTGATATTCACTGCCATCCCTACTTGTTTACGAAGTTACCATAACTGTACCCCAAGGTCTTTTTGGTTTTCTCATCAGCCCCCATATATCGGTAGAATGGTTGTGTACCATTCCCTTAGCTTCCTGCCCGTGAAAATGCCTGTTCGGGGCCACTATGTTATTAATTTCATAGTTGTAATCTGCAGATGTTGCAGCCAGTGCACACATGTGGTCGTCTATCGGAACCTTCTGGGGGTGCGACATACTATCGTAGTAGCATTCCACTTCCACCATGTATATCATCTCGAAAGTGAAGTATAGAATTCCGCTTGTGGAATTCGGCCGCAGCACCGGAGGAACGTGTATAAGTACCATTTCTGGTGCGTCTTCGTTTGTGTATAGAACTTTGTTAATCATAGTCCTATTTGCAACTGTGAAGCACCCTGATGTCTGTTCGTGTTCCTCTGGCGTTCTATTCGTTATACTTCTTTGATGATCGAATGCAATGTCTGCTATTTCAGTCATCGCTAAGTCTTCTTGTGTTGCTTGTCTGCATCTTTTTCTCGATTTACAACCGACCGCCAGATTTTCTTCTGCTGCTTTAACTGTAGTCCCATATTTCGGAGCTGTACTGACGTCAAGACCCGAATCCCAGGCTGTACTGAGGCCCCCTTGTATACTGCTAGTCATTAACGCAGACTGTGCAATTATCGAACCCTGAATCCAGTAGTTTTGTTGTGTCATGACGTTGCTGAGAGGTTTTCTTAACAGGCTGTGATTTCGCCATATGTGAGTATAGCTGTCTCCCTGTCTTTTTTTTTTTTTTTTTTTTTTTACTGTTGGCATTTCTCTCCAATCATGCAACTTCGTCATTTGGCAGTTTGCCGATAAGTTATCTGCTATTATCGGATTTCCGTGACAAATTTTGTTAATCAGTTGTACCGGAGCACCGTACATGTATTTGTATTTTGGTAGTTCAGCATCTGACCCTTTCATCGGCTGGTATTAGACTGAAATCCTGATTCGGCACTTTTGTTATACCTACTAAATTACCGTAGCCGATTTATTGTCCACAGTCTATGTAAATATCGAAGTAGGGTTCTGGGTTCGGTACGAATACTTCCTGATTGTTTTTAGTCAGCCATTCACCACATACCACGTTGTCTATAGTGAAGCCTTGACTCTTTATTCTGTAAGCTGTTGCATGTCTTATAGTAGTCTCCCATTTTGGTATCGTAACCCATGTTGTCAGAAAGTATGGTACTATGTAATCGTGTGCTTCTGGCTGAGCCCAGCAGAAATGTCCTACGTTATGAATTCCTTTTTCGTTACCTATATATTTTGTGAAATGTCCGTTTACTACGTTCATGTCTGTAGTCTTAACCAAGTGTTTAAATCGTCGTTTTATAACGTACGATCTTACACTGTTTCCTGACTCCGGCGGTAGCTGTCCTCCAGTTACTTCCTTCCCAGCCGTTCCCGCTTCCTGGGTCGGAATCGGCGACTGTTGATGTGTCCTGATCCGCCATAATTTTATTCCCGTCAACACTGTCAGCAGCAATAGAATTGTCCACGGAGGCACTTCCTCTGAAATATTCGTCGAACCCCAATGCAGATTTAGTCCTAATGGCCGCTCTGCTGAGACTGCCAAGTATTCCTGTACCTTCGGTGTCTCTATAGAACTGTTCATCTGCTTCTTTAGTTGTATTTTTTAGGATCTGCGTAATTGAAATCATGTTTTTTGGCTGCTTGATCAAGTTTGTTTAAAGCAGGTAAGTATTTTAATTCTTCTAAGTCTGTGCCCGGTCCCAAAAATCTGTGATATGGGACCGTGAATTCCAATTTACGTCTTCTCCCTCTTCTGACTGGCGGCATACTGACTGCTACTGCTGTGTATCAGCCTTATATATTTGTAATTGTGACCTCACTCCCTGTTTCTTTCTTCCTGTGCCTTCGAAATATTATTAATCGTCGAAGGCTTGGTACATTACTTATATCGGCACCTTATTTTTTATTGGGAGGTGCCGCAGGTATGGTGTGTTATGCTTACGGAAAAATAACAGAAGCGTATTATATTAAATTCACTGCCCGATGGATATTATTTAGATGTCCTTAAGATTTTGCCCTTTTCTTTTCTTTTTTTCTTTTTTTTTTTTTTTTTTCTTTTTTTTTTTTTTTTCTTTTTTTTTTTTTTTTTTCTTTTTCTTTTTTTTTTCTTATTTGTCGCAAAATTTCTGCATTTACAATTTCTCTAAATTTGTGTTGGACAACTACATTAATGCCATACTTTATTGCTGAATTCATGTAGTTTTCAAATTCATTTACATCCTGCTTATTGATAAAATCCCAAACATCATTCTTTTTCACCTTTATTATATTACTAATGCTGGAGACATATGCATTTCGTGATTTTTTTTTTTTTTTTTTTTTTTTTTTTTTACACACTATTCCCCAATTACGCACTCGATTTCCATTGTATGATTGCGTACTGAAGCTAAAATTGATTCTGTAGTTGTCTCAACTGTATCAAAGGATTTTCTATACTGTGTGAGAATTTCTTCTCACATTTCAACCCTTGGCAGAGACAAGAAAGACATACAATCAACAAGCCCTAACTTAAAACTTAAAACAAATTTTATTGTATCCTTGCAAAAAAGATTTTGCCCTTTTTTTTTTTGCCCCTGGGAACAGGGTGGGGTAGTTCTTCAATGAATAGGTAGTGTCTTTTGCTTCAGTAGGACTCTATTGGTCTCTACGAAGTTGGAGAAGCTGGAATTTGCTTGGAGAAGCTGGAATTACCATTTGGTTGCAGAAGTTAAAATTCGGCTGTTGTCGAGATCATTCATAAAGTTCTTCGTGTAAACATACACATTTGACGACAGTCCATAAATAACTGAATTATACAGCCTTGAAGGAATTAAGCTGGGACATGACGTCGTCTCTGAAGCATTACCATTTCGGTTGCCGAAAAGAATCATAGCCTAATTATTTAGGCTTGATCTTGGGCACTAAAGGCCCTGCAAAGATATTCAAAAATGACTCCAGACTTTCCCACGAATTTGCTGCAACTGAGTCAAAAGGGCACTGGCTGTTAAAAGATGCCCGCAAAAAACCCAAGTCAAAATTCGACCAATGAAATTGGTTGTTACAAATCAGCCAATAGGAGCTCAAATTGCAGAATTTCTCACAACTGCTTTTCAAGTACTTCTATTGTCCCTTTTATGCAAGCAGTCATCATCTCCCAAAATAAGTAAGAATTAGGTGGGGCAACCATGAATTTTAGATCTTTTTTAGATAACATCTTTCCAAAGAAATCCCTTCCAGATTGAAATATATTTTCTGAGTCCACAAATTGTTTCAGTTCATAAATTGCACCCTTCACTATTTGCATGATGTCCTTTGGCCTTGGCGCTTTGTTCAAATTTGTGTAAAAATTGGTCATCCATGGTCTGGAAAACATTTTGCCTATTAATCCAAGCACTTTTAATTCTGCAGCAGCTGCTTCATCGTTAATTAAATTTTTAATTTTGATAATAATTTTATTGGTTGCCTTCAGTTCATAAACAAATTTTTTTTTTTTAAATTATTATAAATACTGAAGTAAATGCCACCTAATTCAAAAATGACGTGCATTTGGTTCCCCAGGAATCTTGGTATGGCAGACAATGAGAATCCTTGGGCCGTAAAAAAATTTCTCATAACGGTGATATTTTTCACTATATCTTAATGAATTTAATGCCACAATAAGTTGCCATGCCACACATTCACTCGCACATGCCTTCCGTTCACATGCATGCAGTTCCTTCTTTATTCTAGAAGAAACTGCTTCCAGAGGATGCACATTACAGTTTAATTCTTTTAAACTTGTGTTCCACTCTTTTTCCAGTAGGTATACAGTCAAATGGTGGACTGGAGGCCGATCAGTCAAACAGCACTTTATTTATGAAATTAATTTTTATACATTTCTATAACAGTCAAACTAGATACTGCCGATTGTACTTCTGCCAATTTCATAATACAGTCAGAGATGTGCTTCCTGTAATCCTCTGCAGTCCCACCAGGCAGTTGCTCAATTGACACAAGATGAAATTATGTTGGTCTGGTGATCATCACACAACTAACATGAATCTCATCTTATGTTGTTGCATCAAAAATTAAGCTGCAGTTATCTGAGGAATTAACAGACATATTGGTCTTTAAATCAGAATAGAAACCCAGTTTGCCCACCATTTGGCCAACTATGGTTTCAGATTTTATGTGAAATCTTTGATCTGGAATAATAGTGAAACATTTTATCAGAAGTTCTGACACATTCTTTGATGTAACTCCACTCAATAATGTTTCATAATGGATCTTCCTGTTTGACAATTCTGTGACCCTTTTTGATTTTTTTACTTTTTTGGTTTTCAACAGTTTTGTCAATTTTTTTTTGATCTTTTGTTTTAACATGCCTAAAATTTTCTTTTCTTTTTTTGTCTAGACACTCTCATTGTTAATTCTTTATTTTTTTTATTTTTGATGAGCGTTTCGGTTGCAATTGTTGGTACTTCATTTGAGGTTGATACCTCAGTCGGGGTTGCTACTGTCTCAATTTGGTTTGCTGTGCCAATTCCTTGCAGATTTTTTGAAAATTTCTGTCCTGGCACCTAAGTTTAAAAATTTTTTGGAGGTTTAATATTTTAGTTCGTGTCACTTTAGGAAAGTAACTATTTGTATTCTCAGATGATTCCCAACTCTCTATGTGCTTCAGTGATTTATTTTCAACTAATTTTTGGACTATATGGCCGCAGAGGACTGGCTGTCCATATTCCATGGCACGATATTTCAATAGTATTTGTTCAGTTTTGTTCATCTGGCAAATAACAAAAAATGACATTAATTGCCAACTAAAATAGAATGAACAAATTAATTGATACTTGAATAAACAAACTGAATGAAGAAACAATGTCGAGGTTGGGTTTCAATTCTAGAAATGAAACAAACTAATAAGGAGCATAGTATGAATCACAAAGTACTGTAAATATTCCTTGAAACAAAAAAAAAAAAAATACATATAAATTTATAGTGGTATTTAGACAAATAAATGAACAATGACAAAAATTAAATTATATCAGTGCTTGGTAGTTTTCTTTTTCTTATTTATAAGAAAAATATGTAAATGAATTAAAATCTCAAAGAAGACTATTATCAAATTCAAAAAATATATTGGAAAAAAGTAGTTTCAGGATAAAAAACAAAAGAAAAAAATTGTTGAAAAATGTATGAATACGCTAAAAAAAAAAATTCAGTACACTATGGGGTATGTTATCTTTATTTTTATTTGTGCAAGGTAATTGACACTTGGAATAGCATCACCTTTTGTATAGTGTTTTAATATGAATGGTTTCATTTTGTCAATTTTGTGTAGGGGAATGTCAAAGTGCACATTTTCAAAAAAAATCAAAGACAAAATCATCTTGTACCTCTTTACTCTTCAACAAAATTGTGATGGTCTTCTGTTTTAGTTGAGCCAACTTTTTTCTTGATTTGATGTGATCTTTGTGTCAACCCTAAAAATGTCAACACTAAGACAGAATTTTCTAAGTAACATTTTCTTCTGCTTAAATGTCATCAGGAAATTGCTCTTTCTCTGGCTTAGTACAAATTTTTTTTTTTTTTTTTTTTTTTTTATAAGAGGAGCAGGCCCAACTTTAAAGGTTGATTTACCATAAGTCATTATGGTAAATCATAATTCAGTCATGTTGGCAATTTGTTGCTTATTCATACAACTGGTTTAGATTACAAAATATGAAGAAATAATCATTGATTGTTATTAAAGAACTTTTTTGTTCAATTTAAATTTGTTTACAATGGTGAAGCACTGAAGATGATGCAGTGATTAATCCAGGAGAATCTGTGTGTGTGTGGGGGGGGGTAAGCTTAGACAAGCCAGTTGTTTCATAGAATAGTGTTTTTTGGAGAATTGTTTTTTTCTTTATTTTTAAATTGTATGGTAGGCACGTGATAGCATTTAAAGGAAATGAATTTCTTAAAGTTATTGGTATCTATCTATCTGACATCAACTGATGTCTGTCTTCATTTCCATTTTAGCAGTGGATCTTGGTGACCTTTTGACTTTCATCTCATTTGCAACATACAGTTTCTTAGAAAAGTTATAAAATATTTAAAAATAGACTAGCCAACATTCTCAGAAAATTTTTATGTAAACATTTGTTCTTTATTATTTTTCGGGTTTTATGAGGAAAATAACTACAGATTTGTAAAAACAAATTAAGGAAATAACTGTTATTCTTATATTTATTAAAATGTTTAACAACATTGGTGAGACGGTTAAGAATAAAAAAATTTTTTTTTTTTTTTTAATTTGTGATTTATTCTTGAAAATTACATTTAAAACCCAGATTCCATTTAAGATTAACAATTCTGTGATTCCATCTGCCATTCCGTGATCAAAAAATTTGATCTCTTAGGTTTAAGATCTTTAATTAAGATATACAATAAACCCTATTGCTAACTTTAAGTTTGCCTGTAAAAAATATTACTGATAATGTTAATTCTATCAACAAAATTAATAGTGTTAATATTCATCTTATAATTTTTAATTAAATTGTTTTAAATTGCATTATTTGAGATTAAATTTATAAAAGCAGTTTTATTAGATTTAACAAAGATTTGGCTGGATCTATTAATATCCTTAACAAAAGACTCTAAATGCCTCTGAAACTGATTTTTATTTTTATGAAAAGATATCATTTATAATGCTTAGATCCTTTACAAAGCCATATAAGCTCCTCAATGAGAGATGCAGTTTTTAAGGATCTGAACCATTCCTCACTTTTTTTTTTTTTTTTTTTTTTTTTTTCCTTTATCACTTTTTGTATAACTCCTCCTGCTAATTGAGAAATTGATTAGACATTTTGATGTCTTTTGCAGGTTTCCTTCATCTAGTCATTCACATGTTTCAACATTTCACAGGAAAGTGAGAAAAAAAAAAAATGTACAAGGGAGATCACTCTTGTCACTTTAATGCTTTTTTGCTTTTTTTTTTTAACATGGGATGGTTTGTTTGCTTTTTGTTTTAATTTAATTTCCCCTCACACTGTCAAAACACTTTCTTATTTATTTATGTAAATATTTCATTTGTTTTGCAAAACCATTAATAAAAGCTTTAATTTACATTTATTGTTTGCTTTTTTTTTTTACTCTTGGTAAAGCAAGATTTTACATGGCTGGTGTGAACAATGTGGTTATGAGGTTACAGAATGTTGAGAAAACTATTTAAAAAAGGTAATCTGTTAGAAATGCAGATGTTAGTGTGTCACACTTTTTCAACATATACCATTTTGGAATCAGGCTGACTCATGAGTAAGTTAAAAACATTCTGAACCGGATACGGACCACAAATCCTGAAATTTTGTATTCCCAAGTTTTCATTACTGCGATTGTTTTCTGATTTCACCATCTTGGCTTCTACTGATAAAAGCAATTAAAAGGGACACAACTCTCTAACTTTCAATAGCTCATGTTTAAATGAAAAATTACTGTTCTCAAATTCAAGCCAACCCTGTGAGCAAATTAAAACATTCTGGGCCGGATCCAAACCCGCAATCCTGAAATTTTGGATTCCCAAGATTTCATTACTGCAATTGTTTTTGGTGATATTTTTTTTTTTTTTTTTTTTTTTTTTTTTGTACAATAACAATTTTCATAACTCGGAAATAATCAAAATTAATTGCAAATCCTGCAAAAGTCACCCATGAAATAAAAATAATTGCTTATACAGAAAGTTCATCAAATAGTCTAAATTAAGTGGCAGCAGAAAAATTCACTGAACTTTTAAAAGGTAATGTTAAATATTAATGCAATACTTAAATGCAGTAATCAATTTTGAGTTCTTCAATTTATTGTTGCTTATCGTATCTACACATCCCTACCTATTGTGATGAAGGCCCAATTAAGAGCCCTCTACAGGAG
Source organism: Acanthosepion lycidas (assembly GCA_963932145.1). Taxonomy (NCBI): domain Eukaryota; kingdom Metazoa; phylum Mollusca; class Cephalopoda; order Sepiida; family Sepiidae; genus Acanthosepion; species Acanthosepion lycidas. The sequence goes on along the minus strand of OZ010605.1, from coordinate 57,372,885 downwards.
TTAGCTTAAATGCCACCCGATAAATATTTGACCATGGTTTTTAGATTGCAATTAGGGGGAATTGAAATTCATAATATAAAAGGTGTGTATGTGATAGTCGGATAATTTTGTCATTTGAGGATTCTATTTCCTTATTCACCCAAAATACATGTATTACTCATTGCTCAACCATACTTTGGTAAATAAATATATTTATGTATTCATCTATTTTCCCAAGCTAGTGATGTGATTTTTATCAAGAGAATTTTCTTTGAAGAAAACTCCTACATTTTCAATGTCTGAACATGAAGGTCTACACCTGAAGCTAGTGAAGGAGAGCTGCCCCATTCCTACTTTGTGCCTAGTGATGCAGCTACTTTTCACTGTAGTTGAGTTAAAAAGAAAGAAACTGACATAAATGAAAGTAGTTGTTACTATTGTTGGACTAGGGTTCATAGTAAAACCCCTGAAAGGAAAGTCCTTGTGTAGAGGCTAGTGTTCACTCCAGCTAGAAGCAAAGACAAAACTGTATAGTTATTGCCAATGATAAATAGTTAGGTAAACATGGCCCTTTGTCCCTGCAATAAAACAGAATGTAAAAAAAAAAAAGGATAATTTTGTCCATGACACCACTATTATTTTTAACTACCTTCATTCCTTGGCAATATTTATTGTTTGTTGTTTGAAAAAGCAACAATTAAAATTGATAGAAGATAGACATGATGAAAGTGAATTTATTCTTTTTTTTTTTTTTTTTTTTTTTTTTTTTGTTCTTGAGAATTTACAACAAAAATATTAATTACTCTTTATTAGATTGTTTATTTTATTAAATATCCCACACTGTGGTAATAGATTTGCCAAGAAAGGTAAGAACCTGGACACAAATTTACTGTGGCTGATTTTAGTGACCAGTGCACTTTGTAAACATTTTCATCTTAGCTATTTTTTTTCTCTTTTAATTAGAGTAGCATCTTTTATAAAAAAATTGTGGTCAGTCTCATTACAATGAGCCACTAATACATTTAATGTGGTGTTTTGTAAAATATCCCTCTTGTGTTCATGTAATCTTTTATTCAAATTTCTTGAGGTTTCTCCAATGTATTTTTATGTGACTATCATTACAGGTGATAGAATAAATTCCTAATTTTATTTATTAGATTACTTGTTTACAAGAACAATTTTATATTTACAACATTCTAAAAACTAATACAATATTCATCATTTACCAATTTACTAAATTAAAATATGTGAACCAAGTATAAGTAAATCCTTATTTACCATTTTATAAAGTATGTTTTCTTCAACCATTCTAATAAACAAATAGTGTATATTATTTTTGTTGTCACTTCTCAAGAACAAAATGTATAAATTCATTACGTTTAGGTTTTATTACAATTCTAATCATTTTTTAAAACAAACATTGCTTAAGAGTGAAAGTAGTTAAAAAGAAAAAGAGTCATGCAAAAAAAAAAAAATTCTTTTGATTTTCCATTTTATTGCAGGCCCAAAGGTTCATGTCTGCCAATTGTTTATCACAACAGCCTTGTGATTTGAATTTATTTTCAGTTAAAAGGATATCCAATTCAACACTTAAACACAACACCAGTTGTGGCCTAGCAGAAAACAAATCATGTTGTGGCTAGTTTGCAATATAGCAGAACAAATTATAGCAGCATTCGCAGCTTGTCATTACCCTAAGAACCAACAATTGTTTTTCAGTTAAATATAACCTGACAGTGCAGTCAGCAAAGTGTGCCCTGAGGCTTGTTCTGTTGTTGATTTTACACAAGTACACCACCTTTTAAAGCTAAAATTTGAAGGCTCACTTTAGAAAATGATCAATATTTTCCCTTCTTAAAATAGATATTTAAAAATTGGGAAAATATTTATTAACCAATAAACTCTGAGTTTAGTAAAATCTAACTTTTAGATTTCTGGAGCCTATATTTTTCTTATAAATATTGTGATGTTAGTAAATTAGTTTTTCAGTTAACCTTTGACCAGAGTTGTTGACGACGAATCTTTCCTAACAAAGAAGAATTGTATATTGCTGAAGATGTGAAAACGAAAATGACCATTACTTAGGGTCAATATTTATAACAGTAAAGAAAGAGAAAAAGATTAATAGATATGACTGCATGTGCAAAAAGGACTAGACTGCAAGTAAAGAAAAAAAAAAAGGAAAGGGAAAAGAGAGAAATCTCATTTCATTTCAGACAAGTATTAGTGTGTTTTTTTTTTTTTATGTCTTTATTTGACATTTTTACTACTTGAAACGTTATTTTTAGTAGATACCTATATTTGAGTAAATATTCAATTTATTTTAAACAGTATCTATTTCGTCTACCGGCCCGAGTACTCGAGAAAGCTTAGTAAAGATAGGAGAGGACATTTTCTTTCTGTGTGAAGACTGGTAGATGAAATAAATACTGTTTAAAATAAACGGAACGTCTACTCAAATACGGGCACCCATTAAGAATAATGTTTGAAGTAATATATATATATATGTGTGTGTGTATTACTTCAAACATTTTTATACCAAGAAATAATTTTATTTATACTAAGAAACTTCGAAATCGGAGAAAACGAAACAAACTGTTATTTAAAGTTAAGTAATCTTTATATATATATGTGAAAAGTGTGTGTATATAAATATAAATAAATATATATGTGTATAATTATTTATATATTATATGCGCGGTACTTATTAGAAAGCGCTCAATATCAGTGATAGAGCTAAGATATTTGGTTGGATAGATGTGAGTTTGTGACCCTGGGTTTCACGCTTTAGCTTGCGTGTATTGGTGTTATTGTGGAAGTGGTGGGGAAAACTTTGTCGTTTTTTCATCGTACTGACGCAAACATCGATGTATGCAGACACATATACATACTTGATCGTCCGTCGGGACGCATACATATATAAACATATGTGGGCAGTCTCGGATATGACATGTATGTATACGGGTGGTGTTGTGTCTATACATACGCATTTGTATGTTGAAATTTAAAGATTGGAAGTGTGGCTCAAATGTCTTCCACTTCCACAATACACGCAATCTACATAAAACCAAAATTTTTAAAAATTAATCAGTTTGTCTGACGATCGCTAAAGCGTGAAACCCAGGGTCACAAGCTCTCATCTATCCAACCATATATATATATATATATATATATATATATAATGTATGTATGTATATGGCTAATGGTTGGTCAGAGTTGAATTGGTCCAGGAAACAGTAATATTGAACAGGAGAGAAAGCGCAAATTTGTAAACAGTGACTACTGCTTCTGATAATGCAAACTCTCTTGTACGAATTGAGCTCTCTGGGCCACTGGCGTGTTTATTCAAAGAATGACTACGCAAAAATTCGCTTTCGTCTCTATCGGTCGCTTATAAAATCTCCGACTCATGCCAAATCAGTCGGGTTTCGACCCGCTTGAGGCGATCGGATGTCTAGTCACTGATGAACTGTGATACAGTCTGTATGTGGATGACAATACATTCACACACACACACATATATATATATATATATATATATATATAATAATAATGTGCGGTTTAACCGAAAACCCAACTTTTTTCGGTTTCATCTTCACACCGTGAAAACGCATCGAAATTTTTTACGAAACCAAACGGTTTCGTTTTTATATCACTACTAAGTGACCATAGCTAAAGAAACACTATTGAAAAGGATTTTCAAATGATAATAAAATTAAATTTTATCAACATTTATGCCATTGTAAGAGAAAAAGATTGAACAAAAATATGTTAAAAACATTTAATTGAATAGTTTTAGGAAATAAATGTGAAATCTATTTGTTTACAAAAGAAATGAAGAAAAATAAGGGGATACGACATGATGCCTGAAGTCTGTTTCAGTTTAAAAAAAAAAAACTTTTTGCGGTAAAATTATGTTAACAACAAAATAGCGAGTAAAAATTTTAAAAAAAAAAATAGTTGCCAGTTCGTCTAATGTTAAATTTTATGAAGTCGGATCTTTTGTAAGGGGTTTCTAGTAAGCCATTACGCCAATCACGAAATAAAGTTGTTGTAAACAAGAAAAATGAATCAAGATTTTTTATTTATGCTAAATTAGATATTAAGAATAATTAAAATAGTTCTTAATTTCACTTTTAAAATGTGTATATTTCCAGGTATGCGAGTCTCTGTTTTCTACAAATAAAATTATGTTTCTATCTAGCGAATACACGTAAAATTAGATATTAAAAAAATAGTTTTAATCTCGGTTTTAAAATGTGTATATTTTCAAAACTGCAAGTCATTTTTTAAAACTCAAAGTAAAAATTATTCTTTTTTAGCCACTAGTGTTCGGTTGTTGTTTTTTACTGTTAGCGTTCTGCCTATAAAATTCTTTTAAACAAGGAAAATTAATTTTTAATTTTATTTTTACAAATATCTATGATTTTATTTGGCGAATAAGTAAGATTATATTAAAATAGTTTTTAATTTCACTTTTAAAATGTGTATCTAAAAAAGAACAGGTGATACTCGCAGATTTGGAAATCTACACATTCTAAAAGTGAAATTAAAAGCTTTTAATTATTTTTAATATTTAATTTTAGGTGTGTTATAAAATAAAATAAGACGTATCTCGGCTGATTTACAGGCAAATACTCAAGAGCGAGAGCCGGATGTGAACGGGACAAAGCCCCGTCACAAAATGACCATTATCTTCGTTTACAAATGTTCCAGTCGAAAAATAAAATAATATTTAAAGTGTTCTATTTTTCGTCCAATAAAAATGCTTCCCTCCTAATTACACTCGCTTCGTTTTTCGAGCCTGTTAAGCCATAAAAAAACGCTATAAAAGGGGTCACACGGAAGTTCAACGGGTGGCCAGGGACAAGACCCGTCACGGTCAGCAGCTGTCAGCAGGAGAGCATTAACCACCATCAACATGTGTGAACTACTATGAGAGATCGACCTAGATCCGAAGCCGGCTTATGAACTATACCACAAGGTAGCTGTCCCAAACCCTCATGTTCCTATTGAAATAAACCACGTAAATCTATTTCTGCTGTTGTCGTATTTCTTTCTTGCAACCATACGCTTGTCTATAACAGGTGTATTTGCTACATAAAAACATTTTATTTGGGGGTAAATAACTCATTGATTTTTCTTGCTTAGAAATTTATTTGCAAACCCCAATAATAGTTGATTCGTGTACCAGAAAAGAATTACCCTTTTTTTTTTTTTTTTTTTTTTTTTTTTTTACTTTATAATTTTTGAAGGAATTTGCTTTCTCGGGTCAGAGAAGAAATGAACATCTTTCTTGTTGTAGTTTAAGTTGTCTTCTAATTGAGTGTACAATTTCAAGATTATTCGTGAAGATTTGTCACTTTGAGTCTGTGAAGCAAATATACGTGTAAAATTTAGTCTCGAAAAAAATCATGTCGCATTTTCGGCTGGCCGATGCAATACTGTTTTAACTCGCTTGTAAAAAAAACTAATTCAATGAATAAAATCACATACAAATTACCTATTTAGAAAGATTATATTATTTTCTTTCCAGTCATATGAATATTTTAAAGATTGGACGAGAAATTGCGAGTTGAACGGACTAAGTCTAAGTCTCAAATTTATCAATCTTAAAAGAAATCAGATATCGACTGGAAATGCTCTATCATTACACACAAAAATGAATGACTTCCTTAGAAAGCAAAAATACTAATTTAAAAACCGAATCGAAATCCGCGGCATCACGGAAAACGAAACCGGAACTCATACCGAAACATAAATTGCCAAACCGACCAACTCTAATATATATATATATATATATATATATATATATATATATATATATATATATATATATATTAATCGGTTTCACCCCAAGCAAACCAGTAAAGCCACTAAGACACAAAGGGTTACTAGATGTGGAAAAATTAGAAATAGAAACATTACTAAGGCGCGGGAATAAAAAGAGTAATCTGGGGAACAGTAGACAAAAAGAGTAATCGGGGGACAGTAGACAAAAAGAGTAATCGGGGGACATGAGCTTGTTATAAGCGCTTAGGATGTACAAATTATGAGGATATGTAATATAGATGACGGTAGACCCTAGACTTGAAATTAAAAATGTAGTGATTTGGGAGACAATCTTTCGAGAGTCTGTTCCACAACGTAACACTTTTGGAGAATAAGTTGCCTGAATGAAACTTCCACCTTACTAATGGAATACTATGAAAAGGAGAATGAGTCGACTCTGTATACGTGGCATGGTAGCTTCTAGCAGCGAAGGTTTAGTGGAACTAAAGAGTATAGCAGCGTGGAATATATAATAATTCCTCGCCCACAAGGATCATTGTTATAATAGGCGATAAGGAAGTGTCCTTGTAAAAGTCAGGTACTTGTGGAGAAGACGGAGCAATGAAATAAGCCAAGATCTCGACATAATGGAAAGGAGACAGTAAACTCTGCCAAGATACGGGACGGAGTACAGAAAATTACACAATGAAATAAGGACCAAATGCAGGCAAGCTAAAGAAGAATGGCTAAATGAAAAATGTGCAGAAATAGAAAGATTGTGTAGCACCAACGAAAGAGATATGTACAAACAAATAAGACAACTAATGAGACAAAAGACCTGCTCGTCAACAGGCTGCCTAAAATCAAAGGATGGAACACTCATATTAGAGAAGGAAAAAATTCTTCAACGCTGGAGCGAGTATATTGGAGAACTCTTCCACAACATAACAGAACAACCAGTAATACACAGAACTACTGACGGACCCGGAATTCTGAAAACATAAGTAAAAGCCGCACTGGCCAAATTGAACAGAAACAAGGCAGCTGGGCCAGACGGAATTGTAGCGGAAATGCTGACAGACTTAGATGACTTTCGCATAGACAAGATCACCAAAATAACAAATGAAATCTACAACAGCGGGGATATACCGGATGACCTCAGCAGATCTATCTTCATAGGTATGCCTAAGAAACCAGGCGCAAACGAATGCGAACTCCACAGAACAATAAGCCTATTGGTCCACATGACAAAACTCATCATCCGTATTCTGTTGAATAGAGTGCGCAGCAGAATCAGGCCAGAGATAGGACAAGAACAGTGCGGGTTCGTTAAAGATACTGGAACAAGGAACGCGATATTCATGTTATCAGAATGGTATCAGAAAGAGCGATACAAATGCAGAAAGACGTGTACCTATGTTTCATAGACTACGCAAAGGCCTTCGACAAAGTATGCCACAAGAATCTGGTGGAATTGCTCAGCAACCTTCATATATACGGGAAAGATATCAGAATAATCAAGAACCTATACTGGCAACAAACAGCATGCATACGCATAGGGAACGAGTTCAGTGAATATACAAAAATAGGCGTAAGGCAAGGATGCGTCTTTTCACCCGACCTGTTCAACCTATTCTGAGAGAATTGGAAACCCTACCGGGATTTAGCATTGGCGGGCACAACCATAACAGCATAAAATACGCAGATGACACAGTACTGATAACAGACATAGAAAAGAAATCACAAAATCTCCTACAGAAGGTAGCGACGAAGAGTGAAAAGAAAAGACTAAAGTATAAACTACAAGAAAACAGAATGAATGATCATCAGTAAGAGGATGAACCCGAAATGCGATTTGCTGGACGGGAACACTAGAATCAAGCGGACAGAAGTTTAAATATCTGGGAAGAGTCTTGACAGAGGACGGTAAGTGCGACACTGAGATCCGTAGACGTATTTTGATGGTCAAGGACACATTCCAAAAGCTCGGCAAAGTATTGCGAGATAGGAAGATTTCTTTGGTAACAAAGAAAAGAATACTGAACTGTTACGTGACATCTGTCCTCCTTTACGGCAGCGAATGTGGGACGATTTCCTGAAAGATGAAGAAGAGACTCGAAGCGACAAAGATGTGGTTCTACAGAAGGATGGTAAGGATATCCTGGACCTAGCGTGTGAGCAACGATGAGGTCTTAGAGAGGTTGCAAACAAGGAGGAGGCTTATACTTAATATCAGGAAGAGGCAGCTGAAATTTCTGGGACACATAATGAGGAAGGAGGGCCTGGAGAATCTGATATTCACGGGTCGAATAGAGGGGAAAAGAGACAAGGAAAAGCAGCGCGTGACATACCTGCGCAAGTAGATGACAGAACGTGGCCTGGGGAAGGAAGCAGAAAGTAGGAACTTGTTGAGAGCTGCAAGGGATAGAGGGAGGTGGAGAGCCATGATCGCCTACTTCCTCAAAAGGACATGGCACATAAAAAAGAAAGAAAGAATAGAAAACCGAAATAGTTTGCCAACCTTTACTTTCCAATTTTTATTTTTTTATTTTTGAAATAGCGATTTTTTTTTGATTTTTCTATCACTACAATCTTTCAAATCAAATACAACCGAAATTTATGTTCTAAGAATGCATTTAAAATGTGTTTTTCTGTTTTGTTTTGTTTTTTCTTTTTTTTAGAAAGTCTGTGGCGGTACCTAAAGAATTTTTGTTTTTGTGATTGCAGACAAAAAGCAGCAATAAAAACCGCAACAACAAAATAAGAAAAAGGAAATGATATTTAAAAAATTGCTACCCAGGGGGAATCGCTCCTACAACCATGTCATGACTTAGGTTTTTTACATATTTTTAGTTTTAAAAGTCTTCGTCGATTCCGCGGGAAACAATGAGGAAATATAGTAATTATTTATTTGCAAGAAATTTTGACGGGGAATTGTTTCATTATACACCGCCGGTCTTACTATTACCATCTTCAATCTTGGGTAAGGTCAAATTTTCACGTGTCTTTTTAAATCACTTTCATGTATTATTACTTGTCTTTTGTGTATCGTTTTAAATAAATTAATAAACAGTTTGATAATAATTAAGCAAGTACAGTTTTTTGGTTATAAATAGTTTAGGTCACTGCAGCAACCGTTTGTTATTGAACTTGAAGAATTTCCCGTACTAAAAAAATAAAAATATTTCTTTCCATTGCTTAAAGAAAACGATCGAACAGGCATTAAAATAAATAGTTACTTGTCATCTTCATTATATACACATAATTTACAATTATTTCTTATATTTCGTTAATGACTAATTGAATAAGTTATTGTTATTTCTTTCAAGTTTTTATTTACACAGTTGCCAGTGTTTTAGTTTTTTGTTTTTTGTTTTTTTGTTTTTTTTTTGTATTAGTTTTTGTACAACTAATGAACCCGAAGATCATTTTTAAATTTTGTCATATTTTTTTTTCCTTCCCTAAAGTTATATTATTATTGTTTTATCAATTGATAGGTTTTTATGTTTTATTAATTTTTTTTATCAGTTGATAGTTTTTTTGTATTGCCAAAAAAAGTAGTAAAAATTGTTTTATTGTATGTTAAAAATAAATTTTAATTTAACATACAATTGAATAAAATAATTTTTACGTGTAGGACACAAGAAAAATAAAGGCAGCATATTTTCAAGCATGTTGGCTGTCCTGGGTAAGACGCTAAACCTGCGTCCAACTGCAGGGCCTCTGATCGGGAGGTTTTAAGGAGCGTGGAGCCGCCTCTTGATTGCTGGTGTTACCAGGTCCACGCTGGCCCGGGGTGGTGGCGCCTGTTGGGGTCCCGGCTATGTGCGAGTGCTTAACCCCGAAACTGAGGTAAAAAGCATTATGAAAGTGTAAAAATAGGTTTTAATACCAGAAATACTTTGTAAAAAATCATTACCAGAAATGAATTTTTGAAAAAATAAACTATTACCAGGAATAGATTAAAAAAAAAAAAATATTACCAGCAATACATTTTTTTAAAATAATATTACCAGCTATACATTTGTGAGGAAAAAAATATTACCAGAAATAGATTTTTGACAAAACAAAATATTACCGGGAAAAAAAAGTTGTCAGCATTAAATAACCCATTGGGGTTGATATGCTGTAAAACAAAACAGAACAAACCAAGTATGTTTGGTTAAATAATTTAGATGTATTATGTCTATTTTTTTTTAGTTTTAATCCTTTCAAGTCCACAAATTAATTTCTTGGTGGCTGTAAAATTGACTAAGAAAAATTCCAACATTTTCTTTCAAATAATTTTTATTTTTCCAAGTACTTTCAATCTCATTTGTGACCATCTTCCGAGGTCACATATCTATCAGTGTGTTGTGTTAACACTAAATTCAAAATATATTTTTTACCTCTGTGCAAGGGAGGTAACTTATATGACTTTTTAAAAAAGATTTTTAATTGTAGTATTTTAATTTTGTATTTTTTATATAACACTTTGCTGCTACAAACATTTAAGAACTTTGTTGCTATACTTGTAGTTGATTTATTTTTGGCCACAATTCTCTTATATAAAGGGTTTCCAGAATTTTAAGTTTTGCTTATTATCTTGATGGAGCACTGATGTATTTTCAACTAATATCTGTCTAAACTGTTAATGTGGACGTGAATGTTCCTTTAAATGTTCTGAGATTGAACTATGATTGTTCAAGTGAAACATAAGCCTTCCTGTCATCATCTTTGTTGTAAAACCAACATACGTATTATCATTTTTATCAGAGATGCAATCCCCTAAAGGACATTTAAATTGATATACAATGTTCATCTTTTGTAAGACGCTAGTTGACGGAGAAGAGCTATCATGGATGACTAGGTTAGTTGTATTAAATTTAGTATAGTATGTAATTAATTTTATTTTTTACTTGGATCAGTGGGGATATATATATATATATATATATATATATATATATATATATATATATATCCCTGGAAGAGTTTTTTGAATTATCAAGTCCTTCCTGATTGTTAATGTCCAGTCCTCAGAAACCCATAAGATCAATACAGACATACCTCAATGCTTGCTTCTCAGCCCTACTTGCTTTATGTTTGATATTAATGATCTGCCTAAGAGCATTCTACAATCTTTAGTGAATATCTATGTAGATAATACAACAGTATATGGGTGCATGTTCAAAAATCTAGATGAGCTGATCTCTCCCCTGATCTAGCTCAATAGGCAAAAAACTGGCTGGTCATATTCAGTACCTCAAAAACCAAACTAGTAAACAAATGGACCCTGAATCTTTGTCTATTGTAATGAACAGGTGTTTTATCATGGAGATTTCTTGCTTTGAATACCTTTGGGACAGACACCCACAATTTATTGCTAAAGAAACTGGAAAAATGGTCTGTTCCTTGTATCACACTAAATACCTGACTCTTCCTGCCATGCTTTATCTTTGCAAGAGTCAGATCAGACCAAAAATGGAGTATTGCTGCTATATCTGGGCTGGGGCTTCCCAGTCTCCACTTCTCCACTTTCCAGTCTTGACAGTCCAAAAGCACCTACATAGACAAGATGATGTATGCCTCTTGCTACTCTATGGCTATTTCCATGGAAAATGTTCTGACATCCTACATGCCTTAGTTCCACCATCTCTAACCCCAACAGCTAAAGTAAACTACTCTCATTCCCTTTGTATTCCATTAGTGAGAAGTTCCACTTGAACAGCTTCTTCCCACAAATTACTACTTTTTGGAACCGACTCCCCAGAGTATGCTTTCCAGACCACTACAATCTTAATCTTTTCAAGTCTGGAGTTAACCATTATTTTCTTCAGATATCCCCATAAACTGAAACTCTTGCCGCTCATACAAAAAACTCCTTCAGTAATCCTCTAGCTTGAGTGGCTCTTGAGCCTTGTACAGGGGTGAACACTAATAAGAATAAAAATTTCTGGTTAAAATGTAATCTTGTATGTTGAAATCATTTAAAATACTCTACTGCTCAGTAATGAATGACTCATCTGGTATGCATCCCATAAAAGTGAAAAATATCCAGGCATGCTCAGGTACAAATGTTTGCTTGGGCTCATTACCTCAATTCCAAAAATTGTTTCACCTCATACAATGTAATTTGGTGGTTAATCTGGTTAGTATAACACTAATGTCATTTTGATGTAAAATTCTTGCATCTCTGTCTAATATTTTTATTCCAGATGTGACATGTAATCTTTTTTTTCAGGTGTGAGATCTAAAGCCAAGCTGATCTTCTTTATAAAAACACTTTCCCCACTATGTCACTGTCTCTGAAGCCATGGATACGCGGTTTGCATTGGGTGCTGCGTTATAATAAAAAAGGCCTTTTATACCATTCTTTTATAACTTCCAACCAGAGGTCTTTGAATACAAGTTCTTCATTTCACCAAAAGGCACCAGCTGAACCTGATGTTGATATTAGCAAAAATCCTTACTTTGAGAAATATGTCAGAAAACTTCAAGAATTGCAATTGTGAGTATTTAATTGTGCACTATAAATTTACAATTATTCAGTTTGATGGTTTTGTCTTTACTGGATTGATGGAAAGTTTGTGTTTTTACCACTGAACGGCATTAAGAGCATTTAGATTTAACTTTGTTCTCCAAAAATATTACTTTGATATTTATTATGAAGGTGAAGAGAAATAGTATAATATTCTATAATATATTCTATATAACAACTGAATAACTATTAGGTTGGTGCAAAAATAATGACGTAATAACGTCATAAAATGACATTATTACGTCATTATTTTTGCACCAACCTAATAGTAAATAAAAATTTTAATGTATAATTATAAATTATCTCTATGGTATGTGACATTTGCCTTACTATATATATATATAAAATCTTACATATATACTGGCCATATTTGGAAATTAGTCTTTACCACACTGGAGGTGAAAATTGTCGCCATAGAATTCTCTCCCTTTGCTACTCTAGGCGCATTCTGTCGCTTTGAGACAGTTGCTATAAATAAACACTTGTCAACTGTTATTTCCAGTATTTTAAACTGGAAATCGCCTATTACTGTTTTGGAAGAAGGTTAAACTTCCTTTTTCCAATGCCATTTTGAATTCTTTTAGACTCTACATGAGGTGTAACATCGATTAAAACCATGTTAATATTTTTGCGATTTTTTTGTAAACAAAAATGGCCACATCAATATCCAACCAAGCCTTTATTCAGAAGTTTTTCTTTGATTAGGACTCCGATGATGATTTTGAAGGCTATCCTTCAAAAGGCTATAAAAAAATGCCATGGCAGAGGGAACAATTCTAGAAAGAAATTAGCAAGTAAAGGTTAAGAATATGTCTACTTTTCAATCAATTTAGACTGTCTACAATAACATTTACACACCATTTATTATAATAATCTGTGAATAGTCTGTGAAAATGGCTCATAACAGAAAGTGTTTGAAATCAACCAACATTTAAACAATATCTACACTCATCAAGTCAAGAAAAGAAAATACTTGTTGGCAAACAAGAAAAATACAGTAAAAATTCTTAATAAAAGTGCCTTCAAATATTACTGCAAATGTTGTTATAGTCAACACCTTTTATTCAAAATAGATTGTTTTTTTTTATTATTATTAAACTCTGTGAATTACATCTATGGTTTGTCAGTCTCCAAAAGTGTCTCTGTGTATTTGTAGGTGACAAATTATTTTCCCTTCTGCAACCATTTTCTTTGGATGAGACATCTATAGTCTCTCACTGCTCTTATCGCTATTTCTATGGGGAGTGTCCAGATGAATTACACTCCTTAGTTCCACCATTCCTAACTTTCACAGCTAAGACCTGCCATGCCATGCACATTGTAGCAAACCACCCTCATTCCCTTCCCCACTGGTTAGATGTCCGTTCCACTCAAGCAGCTTCTTCTGATGAACTGCTACATTGTGGAACCGCCTCCTAAGAGGCTGCTTCTCTGATCACTACAATCTTAACCTAGGATTATCTGTTATCTTACACACATATCTGCATAAGCTGTACCTCTTACTCTGTAACCCTCTACCTTGAGTGGCCCCAGGACCTTGTATAGGGTAGCATGGCAAGTTCTCCATGAGATTGGAAAAACATGGAAACAAAGTAAATAGGATTTTTGCTGCTAAAAAATAAGATATTATGACAGTAAAACGTAAAATTCATGAGCTGGAACTTGACAGAATCATTATTTTACATAAATTTGCAATACACAGTGAAGTCAGTTACTTATTCATAAGTGCTACAACCTATATTTCTGCAACATGTTATTCTATATTAGCATAAGAATAGTGTGGCACACACCGTCAAGGGTAGCAAAAATTAGTAATTAGACTTCTAAATGCTGGTTTGATTATCTTTCACTATGAGCAAATGAAAAGCTAGCAAACTTGCTGGGTGTACACTTTCAGCAAAATACATAGCTGAAGAGCCAACTTTCCATGATAGTTTTTATCATAATGGCAATAAATTATTTTACAGTTTTTGTCAACACACCACAGATTGCACTTTGAGGGACACGCTTGTGAAGCACAAAAAAATAAAGATGCCTATATAAGTAGGCTATATATTTGTATATTTTACTGTTTACACACAAGTCTCTGTTTTTCATGTGTTTTTATGATTTTCAAACAAAAATGGATAATTGAAATTTACCATCACATAAGAACAAGGAATTTAACATTTTAGAATACTGAGAACTTGCCACTCTAGTGTAGGATGAACATCACAGTAAAAAGAAATCATTATTTTAAATTATTCCATATTGCATTAATATTAATTTTCTGGTGGTGCCAGCGGTGTCAGTACCACCTTAACCATCGAAACTGTGTTGCCTCCCCTGGTTGGTGGCTGAGAGGGAAGGGTATCACATATGCTTTCACACGTATGTAGAAAATTGTGAGCAAGGGAGGTATGTTGTATGATCATGAATGTAAATCTACCATAGAGAATTTGGAAACTAGTGCCCTTTCAATACATTTTAATTAAAATGGAAAGATAGTTTACTCTGTTAAAGTGAGAATTTTGTCATATCCTGACTCACCGAGAAAAAGTAAACTATATACAGGGTGTATCAAAAATACTTTTACAAACTTTGGGGGCGAGTTCCTCACACCAAAACAAGAACAAAAGTCCATATAAATATTTGTCCGCAAATCCTTTGTTTTTGAGTTAAGTTTATAGAAAGTTTATGTTAGATGGCACTGTGCTGCCATGTAGACTTGGTTACATTTGTCATCTGTGTACATTTTTAGCTAGTCTGTCTTTAACATTTAACGTGTGTAGTTATGAGTTAACTGAGATGTGAATATCCTGCCATTTAAGAATGGCAAGATATTCATATTGTGAGAAGGTGGATATGATTTTTACATATGGTTGTGTGAATGATAATGGATGCTAGGCTGTATGGCCATATCAGATCTTGTTTCCAGACTGAGGGCAGCTGCTGAGTCATTCAACCTTTGCTGCTGTTTATTGTTGGGTTGCTGAGACAGGATCCATGGCACCACAAACTATGGATCAAGGCAGACTGAGATCCACTCATAAGCCTGACCATGAAGAATACATTCTCCAGGCTGTCAGAAATGTTCCAGGTATTAGCACATGTCAAATGGCCCTAGCCTGTCATACATCTCATAGTACTGTCCATATGGAGGGTACTTCAAGAGTAGCTCCTGTATTTGTGTCATTTGTAAAGTGTGCAGGGGTCTTTTGCCCTCTCATCACTCACCACGGGAAAACTTTTGATGATGGTTTATTGTACAGTTTGCTGATCTACTGTTTGTCTCTTCAGTCTTGTTTACAGATGAAGCAACATTTAGAAGAGATGGAATAACAAATTTACAAACCCAACATTTGTGGGCAGATCGGTATCCCTATGGATACAAGCTAGGCACTAGCATCAGTTTACGATTAATGTGTGGGCTGGAATTGTAGGTGACTGTCTGGTAGGTCCATATGTTCTCCCAGCACATTTTACAGGATCTGTCTACAGGAACTTTATTTTAGACACACTTCCAAACTGGCTAGAGGATGTATCCTTGCTAATACAAAGGCACATTGGGTTCATGCATGATGCGGCTCCAGCACATTTTAGTCACATTGTTTGTGATGCACTGGCTGACATCTACCATGAAAGACATAGGTAGGGGAGGGCTGGTTCCATGGCCTGCACATCCCTCTAACCTCAATCCTTTGGATTTTTATCAATGGGGCCACCTAAAACAACTGGTTTATGCAGCAGACATTAATAATGCAGAGACGCTTCACCAACTTATCACAGAGGCCTGCAAAAATATTCAACACTGTCTGGGAGTATTTGAAAGGGTCTGTCAGTCAATGATTCGACAGGTGCATATGTGTGTAGAAGCAAGAGGAAGACATTTTGAACATTTGATATTAGTTGCTGTGTTGAGGTACAACGATAGCCTTTTGGACATATGTTTATATGGATATTTTACCTTGTTTTGGTGTCAGGAATCTGCCTCCAAAGTTTGTAAAAGTATTTTTGATACATCCTGTATATATAGCATAGATAAGGTTCACTAAAAAAGCTTGTTCATCATCCAGAAATTGTGGCTATGGTGTTTTAGAGAATTCTTCTAGTAATACTTGCACAGCCCCAAGTGTATTGTCTTGCGGGCATTTGGCAAATTGTGACATTCATGGAAAATTGTTGTTCACCAAATCAATATTGTGACATCAGCAGGAATTAAAACTGTGTTTTTGAAATAAATGCCGCCTTTAGGGCACAGTGGGTTTGTGCAATAGAGCCAAGACAACATTTGTGGGTTTTTTTAAGCTTTTCAGCTAAATTATGGAACTGTATTAATGTTATTTGTACTTAAGAGGAAGATTAAAATAAAACTTTCACATTTCTAATTAAAAAACTGGTTTAAGTCTGAAAATTCTAGTCTGCTGTGAAAGGTCAGAATTCTTGAAAAGTACTTACATTTTGTATTTAGCTCATTTAGACTTCTTCTTGGGGAGATTTTCAGTGCCAAAAATGGATTCAGTCAGAAAAGTGCCATATGTGATACACACTTGGGTGATCATGTCTCAATTCATGACTGACTAGGCAAAAGATTTTCCTGCATTTTTAAGTTGCCATTTTTTTCTGTGATAGACTGGTTGCCAACCAAGTCTATAGAACTCAATTTGTCCTGCTATTCAACTCATAGCTGAGGGGGGGGAAGAGATGGATTCCTACCTTTCTCAAGCAAATATAACGTAACCAGCTAAAATTCAAACTCAGCTCCTTTGACTTCTCATTCTGATCTGTTATACATCACACCACAATGCACGTCTGAAAATGGATTCAGTACCCCCCACAATGCACATCCAAAAATGGATTCATTACCCCCCACAATGCACATCCAAAAATAGATTCAGTCCCCTCCCCACAATGCACGTCTGAAAATGGATTCAGTACCCACCCAAATGTACATCCAAAAATAGATTCAGTACCCCCCACAATGCACATCCAAAAATAGATTCAGTACCCACCACAATGCACATCCAAAAATGGATTCAGTACCCCCCACAATGCACATCCAAAAATGGATTCAGTACCCCCACAATGCACATCCAAAAATGGATTCAGTACCCCCCACAATGCACATCCAAAAATGGATTCAGTACCCCCCACAATGCACATCCAAAAATGGATTCAGTACCCCCCACAATGCACATCCAAAAATGGATTCAGTACCACCCACAATGCACGTCTGAAAATGGATTCAGTACCCACCCAAATGCACATCCAAAAATAGATTCAGTACCCCTCACAATGCACATCCAAAAATGGATTCAGTATCCCCAAAATCATAGGAATAGAGATTTTGATTATGATTATTTGATAAATACAAGGAAAGTTATATTGAAAACTGATATTTTTGTCATGGCATATGGTGTCAAAAGCAAGTAATGATCAGTTTAATGTATTAAAGAAATTGAGTATGCTTTAAATATCTTCTAAAGAACAAATTTTTTCATTTTTGCCGACTTAAATTGTTTTAATATTTGGAAACTTACACTAAAAAGGAGAAAAGAATCTGTTAGTTTCAATCCATACTAGGAATGACTGCAAAACTCTTTCCCCTCCCCCCTTTTTATCATCAGGAGTACACAAATGCATGCTGGGATTTTTTCCTAGCCAATAAAATAGGCCGGTTCTTGGTTTCATCTAACTCAGTCCTGGTCTTGTCTTGAAGCAAAAATGCTATGTTTGCTTGTCTGAACTTGCTATCAACCCCAATTCTTAGTTTGTGATTTTTTTGCCATATTACCGTTAATTTGCCTTGCATATATTGTTTGCTTGCTTCATATTATTTTTTGTCCTGTTCTTTTCTTTTTCTTGTTATTGCAAATTTTGTCAATTCCGTCTGTTGGACACTTACGTTACTTATTTTGCATTTGACCATGGCTACTTGCTCCACACAAACTTTGTCTCAGATATTTTTTTGTTAGTATTATTTGAAGTTGTGTAATTAGAGACAAAAATATAACTGAAATATGGCAAAAAATTGTGTTACTTTGATTGAATTTTATGTTGTGGGCCCCCACCAGATCCATTTGATACAAGTCATTTTTTGGGGAAAAAAAAAGTCAAGTTAAATTTGTCTAGTATTTATAACATTCATTTCGAGAAGATTTCAAAGATACTCCAAGCAAAAAGAGACAACAAAAAACCAACTATCCAGAAGTGATCATCAAAGAGTAAATGACTGAACACATGCAAGTTTTAATTAACTTCAAACGTTCATAAGTTGATAAATACTTGCAGTTAGGCAAAGAACAGTTCTGAAATTGTGAGACTGTAATTTCAGATTAGATAAAAGCAGATGAAATGTTCCCAAATTATCAGGAACTAAGTGTTGTCAGTATAGAAGACAAGAGTTTATTAGCTACATCCTAGTGTTACTTATCTCAACCATGTCTTATCTCCATTTGTGGTTTTGTCACTTTCACTTATTAATAGTAAGGCTGCCATTACACATCTATCCAGGAATGGTCATCAAAGAGTAAAGGATGTGCAAGTTTTAAGTAACTTCAAATGTTACTAACTTGACAATTACTTGGAATCAGGACAAAGTTAGACAAGTTCTGAAATTCAGAGACTGTCTAATTTCAGACTAAATCAAGCAGATATCACTTGGGAAATGTTTCAAAAAATGTCAAATGTCCACTCAAATGGAATTTCTTTACATGACTGTTGATATTATCACTATTAGGGCTCTATTTTTCTTTCTTTTTTTTCCCCTAGTACAAATCCAGAACTTTATCAGCAACGATTAAAGGATTTAGAAGAGAAGCTGAAGCCTAAAGTAGAGCCTCCTCCAAAAGAAGTCCCCAAAAAGGAGACAAAACCTTTACAGAAAAAATCAGTTTCAAAGTTGGTAAGAATTCTTTGCTACCATATTTTTTTTCCGAGGGTATTTTTTTTTCCGAGGGTACTTTTTTTCTTTAATTGGTTTCACCCCATGCAAGGCAGTAAAGCCACTAAGACACAAGGAGTTACTGGGTGTAGAAGAATTAGAAAACAGAACCATTACTAAGGAACAGCAACAATAACAGTAGATAATGATTGACATTGCATTTTGATTTTTGCAGGTTAAAATTAACTAGAAAACATGGTGCTGGAAGGGAATTCCGCAAGTGAGAAGTGTGAAAAAACTGTTAGAATAGAATTTACGGCGCTACATCTCGCCAACTCAAATGTAAATTGATCAGATCTCAATGCCAATTTCTTTTCTTACACTTTTCACTGATGAAACTCTCTTACAGCTTCTTACTTCCCAGTCAACTCTGATCTTCAAAAATTTAATGCAATCTTAATCATTATCCTCTGTCTTAATCCTTCTTCTTTTATTGTTCTCTCTCCTTAATAGTAGCTTTTCTCATATTCGTAACACTTTTCATCCTAGTGGCTTTATTGCCTTGCTTGGTGTGAATTGATTAATATATATATATATATATATATATATATATATATATATATTAAAGTGTTTGAAAATCTTATTGCAAATTTTTTTTATCTCTCTTCTCTACTTTTTTTCTTTTTTTTTTGTTTTTTTAAATATTTAAATTTCTTTTTCAGAGTCTTAATGATATTGTGAAATTAGACCTTCTTCGGGAACGTACACCTGAAGAAATTGAAAAGGTAAGAGACTTTTTTCTTCTTTAAATTTATAATAAACTAAGTGTATGTATATGTGAAGAAGTTGTTAAAGAATCATGCTGTTTTTAATCAGTAGCTTCCCCTGTGGAACCTAGAGCCACAGCCTCAGTACAGTAGGTGTTGCTGTTTCTGTAGTAAGTAGGTTTTTCCAGGATAGAGTTGCAAGCCCAACCACTTTTGTGTTCAGAGTTTTCTGTCTCCTAGACTGGTTGCTAACCAAGGCTAGAGAGCCTAGTGCATTTGACCCTTAGTGTGTGCTCTGTGCTTGTGACTTTATGCCCATACTTTGCTTCATTTTTTTTTTTTTTTTTCTAATTGAGTTCACCTGATGCCAGGCAGTAAAACCACTGAGACACAAGGGGTTACTTGGTGTGAAAGAATTAGAAACAGAAACATTACTTAGGAGTGAGAACAAAAGAAAAGTAATCAGGAAGAGTGAAGATAACAATTGACATTGCATTTAAATTTTTGCAGATTAAATTTGGCTGGAAAACATGAGACTCGAAGAGAGTTCCACAAGAAACAGTTAACATAGTATTTACAGTTATATCAAGTCAACTCAACTGTAAATTGGTGAAATTTTGACGCCAGTCTAGTACTGTGCTTAAATTAAAAAAAAGTCTATGCTCCATAGCAAAGAGCAATATTTATTTCTGCTTCAAATACAGAAAATGTGACAAGAGGTCAATAAAGGGGAATAGAGGAAAAGGACAGTCTTCTTCTGTCTTAATTTGAAACTTAGCTATCCACAAACAGTGACCCAAACATACAACAATATTCCTTACACCAAAACAATGCATTCATACTTACCTCCATAGTGAAGAGTTCATCCGAACAATTACCATGAAAGTATTTATAGAATAGGCAAAGGGAGGCAACCTTACTTACAGCAGTGGGAAAGTAACTGAATCTAAGATGCCAGATCAAGGCCAATAATATTGCTGATTCTTCTTTGAATTTTATCAAGGAGCTCTAAAAGATAATTAAAATATATGCAAAAGTTTCCAGTGCTGGGGAGATAAATGGATTAATACCTTTCTCAAGGGTATTTGTGTGAAGGTGAATACTGGAGCCTCAGCTGGAATTTGAACTTGATTGCTACTGTTCCAAGAAACCTTTCCAAGACAGAAACTATGATATGGAATTGGAATTAAAGCAGTGATGACACCTACCTTAAATCCAACATAAAGATTCAGCATGTGGAATTAAATACTAAACACTTCAAATACTTTGGTGTATGAATTAGTCATAATAAATTTAGTAGAGGAGCAAAGGAAATTGATCATAGAATACAACATTGCAATATGCTACAAAACCAAAACATTGACCTGAAAACTCAAGTCGGATTCTTAAATAGTCTCGTTAGATTGGAACTTTCAAGGCATCCAACTCATTCAGAAATGTTTCCTCAGATCAATGATTGTAATAGCTTACAGCAAATAGACCCTGCAGGTCTTAAGAAGACTATTCTTTGTTGGGTTTTGTAGACTGGTGCTACAGAATCCCAAACAAAGAACTGTACCAAATAACAAACAGCATCACTTGAGGACTTCCAAAAGCGGCAACAAATAAAATGAATAGTACATGTAACTAGAAAGGAAAATAATGACATAATCAAAATGTTGACTCTCCACACAACCTTAAACAAAATATTGTCGGAAACTTCCATCAGTCACTTTCCCACTGCCATAGCATAGCTTCTCTGTGTCTTTTATATAAATACTTTCATGGTGACTGATCCAGTGAACGTTCGTCTATGGTACCTAGACTTTATGAATTTAAGTGCAGTACTAGACTGGTGACAAGGTCTCATCAATTTACAAATGAGTTGGCTAGATGTAACCGTAAAGTTTATCCCAATACTTTCTTCACTTGCACTTCTCACTTGGGGAACTCTCTTCCGACTTCTTGCTTTCCTTTGATTTTTAAAAATTAAAATGCAATATCAATTGTTGTCTTTTGTTTTTTTTGTTTTTTCAATGTCTGTTCTTTTATTTTTCTCTCTACTTAATAGTGTTTTTTCCCATATTCTTATTGCATCTTAGAGGATTTATTGCCTTGTTTGGGGTGAAAGGATAAAAAAAATACTTGAAAGAGGGATAACAGTTATAACAATTTTTTCTCAAATTTAAGTGCAGTACTAGATTGGCAGTTAGGTCTCATCATTTTGCAGTTTAAATTGATACATGTAATTGTAGGTTCTATGCTAACAGTTTCTTCTCTATGACTTTTTACTTTTGGGACACTTTTCTGGTTTCTTGTTTCCCAGTCAACTTTTGATCTTCAAAAATTTAAATACAATGTCAGTTGTTATCTTCTATTTTCATGTTCTTTTCTTGTTCTTGCTTCTTAATAATGTTTTTCATTTTCTCATATTCTTTCGCACTCAGTAACCCCATTGCATTGTA
This sequence comes from Acanthosepion lycidas, assembly GCA_963932145.1. Lineage (NCBI taxonomy): Eukaryota > Metazoa > Mollusca > Cephalopoda > Sepiida > Sepiidae > Acanthosepion > Acanthosepion lycidas. Next base: position 57,350,544 of record OZ010605.1, on the reverse strand, counting down.
GTGGCTTTATTGCCTTGCTTGGGGTTAAGTGAGTAAAAAAAAAAAAAAAAATTAAAGAACTCTCCTCTTGCTCCCCAGACAACTTTGATGTTCAAAAATTTAATTGTATCGACAATTATCTTCTGTCTTAATTCTTTTTCTTTTATTGTACTCTTAATAGTTACTTAATAGTGTTTTTTTTTTCTTATATTCTCTAGCACTCAGTAACCCATTTATTGCCTTGCTTGGGCTGAAAGGATTTAAAAAAAGTACTAGAAAGCAAGAAACTGTTTTATTTACATTATTCGGACTATTGTCCTCATGTTTGTTGCCATATTATTATTGTATTAATAATTGTAAGTTTTGAAATAAAGGTAGATATATGATAATTCTTACGTTTAAAAAGGGTTTTGTAACTCCCCAGATTACAGTGCGACCTATCTGTGAGTCAACAGCTCTGTGATGAGGTATTATATACACTATTTACAATATTTAGACTATTGTGCTTATCTTTGTTGCCATATTTATCACAACATTTCAGCCATTGTACATTCGGGCCATCTTCATGTGGTTGGAATGTCGAACTGAACCTTCACTCGCTTGAGTAAACTGTTCTAGTTCCACATGCCATGTCTAATGGATGTCGGTTATCAGTTATCTCCTGTTAATTCACTTCTCCAAGTTCTCCACTGCCTTAACCAGGCATTGAACTCACACTGTCATGGGATCTAACCAACGCCTTTATCCACTGTGTCATGTGTCCCTAAGGAAATATAGACAGATACTGAGGAAACTTTTCTCTCAAATTTCTAGATATCAATTTGCTTTAATCTGCCTAATGTTATTTCAAAAATTAAGATGCAGCTCAGCGAAATGTTAAAACCCTAGAACAGGGGTGGCCAACCTTGCCCTAGAAAATGTTTTTTTTTTTTTTTTTTTTTTAAATTTTGGTCAGCTTCATTACATTCACTTTCACACAAATGGTAAAGTTATCAATCCATCTCTTCTCCCTCCAGCTATGGGTTGAACAGTAGGAGGGACTGCGTGTAACCTATAGTCTTGGTTGGCAACCAGTCTACTGCAGAAGTGTTGGCCTAGTGTAGGATTTCTTTTGCCTATTTAGTTATGAATCAAAAAACACATGATCGCATATATATGTATATCAAGTATGGCACTTGACTAATACACAAGTTCATCATTACATTCTGCAGTGTCAGCCAATCAAAAAAGTTAAGATAAATTTCCATGATTTGTAAGCAATGTAAAGGGATTTATGAGTGTAAGAAATTGTGTTCCATTGACTTTTTACATATAAGTTAGAAAGAAATTTAACATTGAATAGTTGTAAAGGTATTGTTCAGGTATTCTTTGGTATAAAAAAAATGCTCTAAGATATCTATTACGCAGTGTATAAAATAAACAGTTTTCTCATAAATTTCTAGATATCAATAATGAAACTTTAAAAAAGGTATGTAATAATTTGTTAAACTTATACATTTAATTTTAATTTGCTTATTGTTGTTTAAAAAAACTAAAACAGTGCACTGAAGCGTTAAATGTTAAGAAACACCTAGAAAATGTTTTTTGAAACAAAGTAAATACAATGAAGCACACATTTCAAACATTTTTGACAATCTGTTTAAATAAGTTGCAGAAATATGTTTTATTTTTTTTTAGGCTTAACAAGAACATCTTCCACAGGTTTACTTGCACGTTCAGATAAGATGATGGTGCAAGAATGTACTTACAATTTTTATGTGTGTTATGCAAGTCGATATTTATTTTATGCAAGCTTTTCTGCATATTAATTTAGTTGTGATGGGGCTTCTTCAGGTGCTAATATCTTATCAGAATTACAAGCAGTCATGGGGGACAAGTTTTTAAATTGTAAATTTTTGACACATTAAATGATTTTTTTGAATTCCTCGATTTATTCAGACAACTCTTGTTTATTACATATTGGAAAACATTCTGAACCTTCCAGTTATTAAGACCTCTGACTTGTATATTGATAAATGTTCTCACTCACCTTTTATTAAGATTTTCCATTTGTTGCATGGAAAGATGAAGATGATTCTGATCCTGATGATGGTGCTAATGACTTCAGCCTTAATGAAATGATGAATAAAATGGATGGAGTTGGAGAGGATGCTGATGAGAATGAATAAGACAGTGATGATGAAAGTCTTCCTGACTTAAAATTTTACCTGCACCCAATTATTAAGAATCCTTGTTTATTACAAATTGGGAAATATTCCAACCTCCCCTTGTATTAAGTACCTATGAGTAGGATTCTCATTTGAATTATTTTGACTGGTATAAATATTAGATTTTTCTAGGTTGATATCAAACTATTTTTAAGGAATTTTTTTTCTTTGAAGATAGGGGAGTGGAGTTGCTAATCTTATTTTTTATTGTTTATTTTTTTTGTCTGCTTCTTTTAGGATTGAGACAATTTTTTTTGTCTAATGATGTCATACGATAAAAAAAAAAAAATTCAATGATTTCTGAATTTCTTTCTGCCACTTCAGATATGGATGCAGTACCATAGTATCAAGGACTGTGTTTATGGCGTCATCAAAGTAAGTCTCTTCTTAGAAGAATTTTTTTTTTAAAGTGGGGAGGGCAGGTAAATACTGTAGCTTGCCCCGTAAGGCCTTGTTTCATTTTATAGGGATTACCCCACCTTGGGCACACCCGCTAGGTAGTGTTCTATTCAGGACTGTAAAACAAACTATTTATCTTTCTATTTTTGCTCAGAAATGTAGTAGCAATAACATAGGACTCTTCCTCTCCAGGAAGGTACTCCCCAGGCAACTAACTAGTTAATTTCAACCCAACCATATGGTACACACATGCACATTACAGTTAAACATATAAATATTTTTTTAATTTATATACATGCAAATATTTCCTTTTTCTCTTCTTTGTGTTGCTCTTTATATAAATATGTATAAAACTCCTCCATGTGTTGAATTTAATTACTTTCTTATCTCTGTAACATAGCTTCTCTGTGCCTTTTCTACAAATATTTTCATAGCAATTGTTCTGTTAAGTTTTCCTCTTTGGTACCTCAAATTTAAGTTCAGTACTATATTGGCAGTTAAGTTTCATCATTTTACTGTTGAAATTGCTAGATGTAAGTTCTATGCTAATAGTTTCTCCTTTTGCACTTCTTGTTTGTGGAGCACTCTTCTGGCTCGTTGCTTTCCAGTCAGCTTTGATCTTTAAAGCTGGGCAGTTCCAAAGCCTCCATTTCATATTGCCATCCACCACATCAGGATGATTAGATGGGCAAGGAGTTGTTATGTAGTAGAGCTGACAGCAGAAGTTGTCCCATGTATCACCTTCTTCACTCCTAGCAAGTAAGCAAAACCCTGTATAAAACTTCTATGCATATAGACAACAGGGTCTGTGTTCTTATTTCTCAACCTGGCATTTGTCTTTTATTGTATTACCTTGTGAGCATACACCACACCCTTCCCTAGCTTTCAGTACATACTGATGAGATCAGGAATTGGAATACAATGTGGGGTAATCATTGACCAGTCAGTAGAAAGCTTGGGGGAGAGTTGCATTAGTTGTTGATTTCATTCCGTCTGATCAAATTTTAACAAAATAGTCAAATATTAGCAGAAAGCAACAGGAAAATTTTAATAAATAACAAAATGTACTTATTGATTTGTTTTCTATGGATTATCAACCCTTTGCAGGTTATTTAAAGCCAGAAAATATATTTTTAGATTATAAGGATTTTTCTTCTGAGATGATAATTTAGTGATATAAATCTTGCTAATTAACCTATAGTTGGGGGAGAAGAAGTGGATTTATACCTTTCCCAAGGGTATTTTTGTGTGAGTGAATATAACAAACCCAGAAATCAGATCTGTCGCTCTGGTACAGCTGGGAGAAGTTCCTGTGGGCCATAGTAGCCAAGCAGGTGAGAACAAAGGACAATAGCGTAGTTTAACTTGGTATTTCTTTGCTGGAATGAAAGCATCAATGCCTCAGACACATATTTTTGAACAGGATGATTAAAAACTTCATTTCAAGGGACGTCACGAAGGAAATTGTAGAATGGGTTCCAATCTGCTCATTGATAACGAAAATTTTCTGTTGGTAGGAGGTTCTTGGTTGGTGGGAGAGTGGAAACAGATGTTTACAGACACAACCACATGATCAGAGTTGCCAAAAGGGCAGAGCTGCAGAGTATGACATGAGTCAGGGATAGAGGTAAAAAAAGAGATTGAGAAGAGAAGCATGTCTGTCAGGATTACTGGGGAAATGTATGGGGGAAGTCAATCATTTGTGTGAGAGATTGAGAAGTTAAGGGTTTGGATACCAGCAAGGTCAGTGACAATGTTTAGGCCACCTGAGCATGAATATGTTTGCAAACAGGATGATAAAAATATAGTTTTAAGGTATGCTTTATCTATGGGTTAGAGCATATGCATATATAAATGTAGACATTGAAGTCAACACCCAGCAGCAACTAGACAAAGTAGTGAAAGAAAGCAGGAAGAAAGGACTAACCATCAGTTGTAAGAAGACAGAATAGTTATTTTGAATTCTGTAGAAGGGATTTTCAAATTTGAAATGTTCATTACTGTTTTATGACATCTCTTTTTATCTGGGATCAAAATGCTCAGCATTCACTGCCATATAGAAAGACTGATATTACATAACATATGTCCCCCCACCAAAAGAAAGGAGAAACAATAAATTCATCTAAGGGTGACTTCCTCAGTATTAAATGAAAATAAAGATGTTTTGCAAAAAGTATACAAGATACACAAAAAAAGGGTACAGTTATAAAAATACTACAATGAGTCTGAAAAGATTCCTTATTGGAGGCCACAATCTTAATAACATAAAATATGCAGATGACACAGTGTTGATAGCAGACACAGAAAGGAAATTACAGGAACTCCTACAGAAAGTAGTGACAGAAAACAAGGAGAAAGGACTAACATCAGCTGCAAGAAGACAGAACGCATAGTTGTTAGCAAAAGGAGTGCAAATGTTAACAAGTATGGAAAATGAAATATCTGAGAAACATTTTAACAGAAAGTGTGACAATGAGATTTGAAGGCATATTGGGATAGCCAAGGAAGCATTCCTAAAGCTAAGCAGAGTATTAAGAAATAGGAAAATTTCGCTAGGATCAAGGAAAAGAGAACTAAACTGTTACGTGATCTCTGTCCTCCTGTATGGCAGTAAGTGCTGGACGATCTCCTCAAAGATGAAGAGAAGACTTTAAGCAGCAGACATATGGTTCTACAGAAGGGTGCTGGGGATACCATGGACCAAACATGTGAGTATCAAGAAAGTTTTGGAGAAAATGGAAACAAAAAGGAAACTAATAAACATCGAGAAGAGACAGCTGAGGTTTCTGGGGTACATAATGAGGAAGGAGGGCTTGGAAAATCTGATACTCATGGGACAGATTGAGGGCAAGAGGGACAGAGGAAAACAACACATAAAGTGCTTAGTGTTATTAGGTTGGTGCAAAAATAATGACGTAATAATGTCGTTTTTTGACATAATGTCAAAAAACGACGTTATTACGTCATTATTTTTGCACCAACCTAATATATACCGTACCTATGAACACTGTTGGGTATGTCCCAATCCTCATAAATACTTTGGACACTATTGTAAGTAAGCGTAATGTGCTAAGAAGTCCACGACTAGCAATGGTTTACCTACTTCACGCCACTGGCGAGTATTGTATTTTGTTGATGTTATAAAGATTACCATTTCATTTCTAACCTCTGTTTTGGTTATTACTCATTCAGTAACCCTTCCTAGGTTACAACACTTAGCTTGATTAAATGGATAGCAGAATTGGGCTTAGGAGTAATAACAGAAAGACAAAGTTTAAGATCTACAAGATACAGCAAGTTGTGGAAAGCCATGATTGCATACATCCTGAGTGGTCACTGTGTATGAAGAGGAATTGGCCAAGATAAACATTTTGTATACTTAATTAGATAAAGTCTTTCTTTGAAAAGAAATGGAGAAATAGACAGTTCTTAATAACTTACTGTGATGAACCAAGGAAAAAGTCACCCCACAGTTCACACATATGATATTAAGAACTTCCCATCACATTTTCCACCCTATACATTTGATCTTTTTAAAAATATTTACTGAAAAGCTGGAAGATATTAACTTTTAAAAAAGCTAAAAATTCTGAACTCAAACACTGTGAAAAGAGTTTTATATTAAAATCTTAAATAGTTTATTTACAAGAGACAATGAAAAATATATAAACAACAATTGAATAAAAATATTACAATGGAAATACATTGAATGACCAGACCTAATAGAAAATCTATTGGATATAAAGCTATCTAATACTGAACTGGAAATCCTTAGCTTTTGTTTAAAATTCACCACCAAGTTTCATAAAGGAGACCTGGCAATAAAACAGTGTGTCAAAAGATGGCTTTTCCCTTGACACTGCTATTATTTTAACTACCTTCAACTTCCTCAGCAATGTTTATTGTTTTAAAAAGCAATAATTAGAATTTTAATAAAACACAAACACTCTGTTCTTTGAGAATTTACTACAAAAATATTAAACATATTATTTATTTACAAGAATAATTTTATATTTAAAATATTCTTAAAATGCGAAGCAACTAATACAATGCTATTTTTATCATTTATAATTTATAAAAAAATAAATATGAAAATAAATTCTTTTATTAATTAAATTTATAAAAAATGTCTGTCAAACATGAAAATTTAAATAAACACATAATGAGTAACTAATAAATTTTGAAAAAAAATGCATTTTCCTGGCATTTCTTTCATGCAGCAATTCATTGATATTTTTATAAAATTATGAATAAAAAAACTTATTTTCATAATCTTAAAATGCAGATTGTGTGTGTGTGTGTGTGTACGTTTATATATTGGATCGGATTTCCTACATTTTTTAACCAATTTCAACAAAACTTCACAGGTCTACATGAAATTACCTTGCGGTGGTTCTGACAGTGCCAAAAATTGGAAAAACACAATTGTTTTTGCACGAAAAATCAATTTGAAAACACAATTAAGAGGCATTAATGAAAGGGGGACAACTCATATCGAGTTATACTTATTATAAAACCAGGTTGGCTGTTTGTGTGTGTGTTTGTTTATATATGGTATCGGATTACCTACATTTTTCAACCGATTTCAACAAAATTTCACTTTTTTTTTGGCAGGTAGTGTTTCTTATTGTCTTGCACACTTTTTTCTTTATTTTTACATTCAGAATGCTTTAAAAATTCCATTTGCAAGACAAGTGTTTATAATAAAATTCTATTCAATCGGTAGACTCATAACGATTGAAAACAATGTTTTAGTTTGATTTTGGGTTTGACCAATTCGTTAAAAAAAAAAAAAACTAATTAAGACATGCGTGTCTGTCAACTTTAAACAATAATCTTTGTCAATTTTATTTTTCAGTCTTTATGATGGTCAATACTTGATCTATCTCTTACTGTTACATCCCCGGGCAACGCCGGACTCTACTGCTAGTTATTTATAAAATGGTAAATTATAAACATTGCATTGTAGATGCTTTTCAGATTCTGATAATTTTTTTCATGAGAAAATAGACGAATGCAAAGTAATTACTGAAATACAGAAATTTATCAGAACAACTAGAAAACTAATTAATAATGAAAACAAATCCTGGTATAAACTAATAGATTATCACCCTAGAATATCCAAACTTTATGGTCCCCCTAAAATCCACAAAGTAGGCATTCTGATGCACTCCATTATATCACGTATTGGTAGTATTCCCCACAAACTGGCAAAAGCCATGACAACAATTTTAATTAGTCAGCCTATCACATGTTAAAAATTCAGGTAATTTTGTTGAAAAACTCAGGGGAATAAATATTACTGACAAAACTATGGCTTGTTTAAATGTTAAATTCCTTTACACCAACATTCCTATTAAAAAATGCTTAAATCTTTAAAAAAAAGCATCTAACACAGTCAAAAATAAACCTCTCCCTAACAAAAGCTAAAATAAAAATCTACTTTCTCATCACCAATGTTTCACCTTTAATTTTTGTTAACAAAAATTTGGATTACCAATGGGTTCACCAAGTGGTCTTTTAGCAGGCATATTCTTTGAAATTTTTTATTCTTGTCCTTTCCAAAATATTTTACCTAAACAACATATTTTCAATATATTGATGATGCTTTATTAATATATGCCCACAAAACTACTTTAGTTGAACATATAGAATTCATTTTCAAAACTAAAACTTTACCTTTCTTAGATATCATGTTACACCATAATGACAATAGCCTAAAACAAAGTGTCCATCATGAATCAACTAATAAAAATAATCCATAAATTTCTATTCTCATCATAACAACAAAATAAAATCTGGAATAATCATTGGATTTTATTTAAGATCACTCAGAATTTGTAGTCCTCAATATTTACATGAAGAGGAGAAATACATTGAAACTACTTTTAAGCTCATCCAATACCCTAATTATTTCAAATTCAACATGTAACAAAAAGTTTGTAAAATATTTCAAAATAGAATAGCAGACCTTTCTGTCAAACCCAACAAATCAGAATATATTATTCTACCAACCAACTCTATCACAACTACAATTGAAAAGAATTTATCTAAGCTTAACATAAGATTTGTTACAACTACTTCTAAAAGAAAGACTTAATAAATACAAAACAAAATAATAATATGTTAAAACTTGGAGGAATTCATTCTATCACCTGTAATAATTGCCACTAGGAATACATAGGAGAAACCTTAAGAAATTTAAATAAAATACTATATGAACACAAAAGGTATCTTTTACAAAACAATACACTCAATGCTCATTGTAATGAGTCTGGTCATAATTTTGATTTAAAAAATGCTGCTTTAATTAAAAGATACAACAATTTACTAAGATGAAAATGCATAGAAAGTGCTCTAATTATGAGATCATCCACTGTAAATTTATGTCCAAGTTCTTACTACATTATACCTTTTTGAGTAGATCTTCTATTATTAAAATGTGGGATATTTAATAACAAAAGTGATAAAAACATAAACAAAATGAAACTAAATGGAATCAACTAGACTATATTCCTAAAATACATTTAAAAATAAAGATAAAAATCTAAATTTAAATTTCAGTGTCCACTCTCCTTCATGAACATGTGTAATCACGTCAACATAAACATCACTTTAATCTCGTGATGTCCTGAAGGACAAAATGCATTGCATAAAATTTTTTTTCTACATTGTCATAAATTCTCCTAAATTTTTTCTTTATATATAAAAATTTATATATTGTCTCCCACACACACACATTTTATATATATATAGTCATCCACACACAAGCCTGTTTTGCTGTATCATAGCTCATCAGTGTGGCTAGACATCCAATTTACCTACTTCAGGCCAGGGTCGAGACCTGACCTATTTGGTATCAGTTGGAGATTCTACCCCTAAGTGCACAGCAGAGAAAGAGAAATTCTAGCATATTATATATGAATGTATACAAATGCCAGCAGCCAGAGTGTTCTATTCATTAATAAAGAGCGGTGCATTAATAGTGGTGATGGCTACTGTTTTGAAATTACCTTTTTCTCAATAGTACTCGATTGAAATGGCGAGAGCATATATAATGTATATGTATGTGTGTCTAAAATTTACATCAGTACTGCTTTTGCAAAATTACTATCGGCTAAACACTCAACATTGCAATATTTAAAAAAAGAAGTATTTTTTTATATTTTATTACCTGGTATGAGCATATTTTTGTGGGTTTCCATAAGGGGAATCAATTTACAATGAATTTACACCTTAAACTGGACCCTCAGTGAACTTTTAAAATTTAATAAAAAGAACAAAAAGAAGTGATATTAATTGTCTGGATTTCTCAATCTATTGGAATATGTAAAAATTTTTGGGAAAAAAAAAAAATTATTTCTAGTTATAGTACCTATTCTACAATTTCAGATTCTGGTTAACTGATATTTTCTTTCTTTTTGATTTAATATCTTTATTAAAGAAGTATTTTTTTATTTTTTTATTTGATTAGGAGAATGACTATGATGAAGTGATGGCCAAATCCAAACTCTGCCCTTTTGTGAGTATATTTTATTTGGAGTAATTTGCTTTCTTTAATTTTGTCCTGATTACTTTTAATCTCTGTTTATTATCAAAAGAACACCTTTGTTAGATAGCAATAAAACAGAGACTACTACATTCCATATTGCCTTGGGCTTAGATCAGGGATTTTCACTGCTGTGCCTTGAGAGGATCATAGGTGTGCCACAAAATTTTTTAAAGGCCCTTAATTAAATGATTTTCAAAAGAAGTTCAAAGCACAATAAGTGAACATATCAAAATTAAAATCCCTTTAAATTGATTGTAATTAAAATATTTCACAACAGATATTAGCACTTACGGGTGAATTTCCAAATATTACCAGAAAAGCAATAGAAATACACTATTTGTGTGAAGCAAGCTTTTCTGTAATAAACAATATTAAAATCAGTCATGACTAGAATCCTTGGAAGAAGATTTAAGCCTGTCCAAAATTTGACCTTGTGAAGAAGATATTCTAAAAAAAAAAAAAACATTAAACTCAGATATCTCATTAAATATTAGATTATAATGAATAAAATAAATAAATATAAGTTTTTTTTTTTATTTTATCATCTTTTTATTACAATTTTGTTTTGTTTGTGTTGTTAAATAAATCATAAAAAGTATGTTTTTTTTTTTTTTATCATCATCATTTAAGTGGGCTGTGGAAGAATTATTGGTTCAAGTGTGCCATGAAAAAATAAGGTACCATCATTTTCAAAAGTTGGCTTGCATGAGGTAGAGTACATCATGAAGCAGGCCACATTACTAAAAAAAAAAAAAAAAAAAATCAGGGAAATTTTCATCAAAAACTTGGCAGCAATTTTCCCAACAAAAGATCAGGTGGAACAGCATCTGCCTTAAAAATGGGGAAACTTTTTTTTTTTTTTTTTTCTTGGGAGAAAAGATTCCTTCTATAATTATATTTTGTGATAATATTATCACTGATGACAGTGGGATTCACACAAACTGCTGCATGTGATTTGTTTCTAATTTATTCTTTTGAGAATACAAAAATATTTGTAAAAGAAGGAGTATATTTATTCTCTAGATAAAAATACTTATCATTGACGTTTTCGGTTTCTGAAGTAAAAGATGTTTGCACATATCATCTTCCTTAACAAAAATTACCAATGGTTTAAAATGATAAAAACATTACCTTCAACAAGAAACATTGTTTATGTATGTGATTATACATACATGCATGCATGTGTGTGAACAAGAGAACGAAAGGAAATAAACACCTTTTTAGTAAGTGTTATTTTCCTCATGAAATTAGGCGAATCATTCAGAATACCAATCAGGCTGCATGTGGCCCATGGGGTACTGTTTGCCCATGACTGGCTTAGATGATGACATCATATGCACTTAGTTAAGTATCCACTTTTTTTATCATCATAATTTGTGTGCTGCAAAAGAATTATTGGTTCAAATGTGACATGAAATTAAAAAGGTTTAGAAACACTGGCTTAGAGGATAACATTATACATTCTCAGTTGAATGATTGGCTACTTCTTCTACGTGTTTTTTAATGAAAAAATAATAAGCAAAATCAAGGTTGTGTATTATGCACAGCTGCAAAAATCTTTAAAAAATTACCGTAAAATAAAATAATAATTATCATAAAACTAAATCAGCATATTATTATTCTATATTTAAAACAATTTTTTTTAAATAAGAGTAGGAAATGCTGACCGTAATGAAATTGGAGAGGTACAATTAATAGGTTTTGATTACCAAACAAGGTGTGCGTATTATGCAAGAGTAGAAGCATTTTCCCACACTTTCAACACAATTTTAAGTGTGGTGTATTATACATGGGGAATTATGGTAGTTGTTCTAAGTTTTCCTCCTTGATGCCATGATTGCATGAATTTAAATGTGCTACTAGATTGGCAACTAGGTCCCTCCATTTAACTGTTGAACTCACTATATACAACTATGTTCTATTCTAATAGTTTCTTTTCTTGCACTTCTTGACTGTAGAAATCCCTTCCAATTTCTTACTGGCCTGCCATCTACAATCTTCAAAACTTTAAATGAAACATCAAGCGCCAGTTTCTGTCTTCCTTAAATCTATTCTTTTATTTTCCTTTCTCCTAATGTTTTTTTTTCTTTCACTATCAACAAACGTTTGCATCTTAATGGCATTCTCACCTTGTTCATTCTGTTCTTTAATAGCCTCGTTAGACTCTCATATTGATGTCCTGCATGGTTTCCAACTCTTTCAGAAAATCTAAACTATACGCTATATACGACTATTTTCTCTGATCAATGATTAAAATGGTGTGAAGCAGATGAATCTTCTGTATCTTAAAGGAGACAGTTCTTTATCAGATCTTATAGACTCTGGTACTAAAGCATAACAAACAAAGAATTCTACCAAATAACAGTAACCATATCACTTGAAGATTTTCAACAGCAGCCAGAATTAAAATGGATTGCACATGTAACTAAAACAGGAAATGATATAATAAAGATGTTGATGTTCCACATTACTTCTAGAAAATAAATTAAGAAAGCAGCCTCCATCAACAATGGAAAGAGCTATAACAGTTACTGGACTTGAGAAGTCAGTTTTCCTGAAGAACTTTTATAGAAAAATTTCATAAATTTTAACCAATACTTATCAATGAATACCAAATGTTTCCTTATAAGAAAACGTCTATTCACACTATTATCATTATCAATGCAACCAAAATGGTTAGAAATTGGTCAGACAAAGATTAAGAAAATGTGTCCTTCTTCAGCCTTTCTTATCCATTCTACATCTAATTAAAATGGAAGCTAAACAAATTTCTTACTTCCCTACCGCTTACAAACTTAAAAAATTAAAATGAAATGTCAATTGTCATTTTCTGATTTACTTTTTCCTTTTTTTTTTGTTCTTTCTCCTCACCAAGTCTTCTCATTTTCTTCCACTCCCAGTAACCCCTTGTGTCTTAGTGGTTTTATCACCTTGCTTGGAGTGAAATGATTAAGAAAAACAAATATGGATATCATGTATGGCCTCCAACTCATTCAGAAATATCTAAATTATCATCTGTATACAAATATTTCCGCAGATCAATGATTAAAATGGCTCGAAGAAAATGAATCCTTTAGATCTTAAAGAAGACAATTCTTCCTCAGATCTTCTAGAATGGCACTACAGAATCATAAACAAAGAACTTTACCAAATATCAGAAATCACATCATCTGAAAACTTCCAATAGCAGCAACAGTTAAAATGAATAGCATATATAACTAGAAGGGAGAATGATGAATATTTTTAATATTGTTTACTCAATACAAAAACCAAGAGGCACTCAAGGTAGAGGGTTACTGAATGAGGTTGTTAGAGCATAAAGCACTCACCCTCTAAAAGGAGCTACCTACTGGGTGGACGCTTGCAGTTTCAAATATGAATGACCAATGTCTACCTAGAGACTGGAATATAAACATGGCCAGTGTCTACCTTGAGACTGGAATATAAACATGGCCAGTGTCTACTTTGAGACTGGAATATAAGCATGGTTAATGTCTATCCTGGAGACTTGGGTCTAAACATGGCCTGAGTCTACCAGAAAGCTGGTGTTTAAACATGGACAGTGTCTACCTAGAGAATCATGTATATCAAAAAATTGATTTTTAGCATTTAATAACTCAGCAATGGTTGATACATCCTAAAATGTGCCAACCCAATTTGTTTAACTTTATTGAAAGAAAAATGTTTAAGGATTGATGAACATTTACCCAGCCTGAATTTTTTTATTTTTTTTTTTATTTACTTTTACTCATTTTTTTTTTTTTTTTTTTTTTTTTTTACTTTTTCTAATTTTTCTTTGTTGTTTTTGATACAGAATTCTTTTATGAAATTGTATTTGCCTTTTTTAGTTTGTCTATCCTGTGCCTCGTCAGGATGGTTACGAGTTTATCTACCAACAATTCTCAGGCAATGAAGTCTATTACACACCCCTGTCTCTGTTACAGGTGAGTAAAAGTAAAAATTAAAAAAATTTTTTTTTATTTTTTTAAAGAGATCCTGCAATGAATGTGATGCCCTCCAGATGTCATAGCTGGCAATGGGTAGAGTAACTAAAGATATTAGAATTATACAAAACATTTACTGGGAGCCAACTACCTACATATAGATAGAATATAAATTGAGCAAGTACACAAATAACGAAAGGGGCATAAGACAAGGATCCAACTTCTCACCAGATTTATTTCACTTTTACAGCAAGGCAATACTAAGAGAACTAGGATTTCTTATTGTTGGGCACAATCTTAACAACATAAGATATGCAGATGACAACATGTTGACGTCAGACACAGTAATGGCAGGAACTCCTAGACAAGATAATAAAGGAAAGTGGGAAGAAAGGACTAACCATTAATTGTATAAAGACAGAATGTTTGACAGCAATAGAAAAAAAAAACAAAGATATAAACTACAAATTGGTGATGTGAAAATAAAAAAAAAAAGTATAGAAATTTCAAATACCTGGAAAATGTTTTAACAGACTACGGAAATGTGACACCGAGATCCAAAGACATTTTGGAATAGTGAAAGATGCCTTCTAAAATCTAAACAAACTATTAAGGAACAGGAAAATTTAATTCAATTACACTTGAAGAATACTATGAATACTATGGCATAAGTTTAAAAAAAAACAAGAACAACAAAAAATACACTTAATAATGAGGAAAGGAGACTTGGAAAATTTGATACACACAGTATATATTGAATAGCCTACCTAATGAGCTTGTGTCAGTGGATATCAGAACAGTGGGTAGTAGTGATAGTAAAAACATAGACATTGTTAAGAGCTACAAAGGATAGGAAGTTGTGGGGAGCCATGATCACTCATGTCCTGAAGGAACAACATAGCACATAAAAGAAGCTAAGCATTTATTTTTCAGAGTGAATAGATTATGGTTCTCTTCTTGGTTCTTATTTTTAAAGATTTGATCATTAACCACGGAAAGAGAATATTAAATCATGACAGATTGAATATTATTCCAAATTTATAGACTGGAGTTTGCCTTAATAATGGAGGGTGAAAATATCAAATAGTATCAAACAAGTGTCACTTTATGAAAATATTTTGGACACTATGGACACCCTTGTAGAAGATGGGATTTTATCTCAATTTTACTGTATATACTTGTGGATAGGTTGCACTTTTTTTTACCAAAAATTTCACAAAATATTATCCACTCAACATAAATGTAAAATAGCAGTACCTTGTCATCATGATTTCTGAGACATCAGAAATGATACCAATAAACACTAAAGTTGTGGTTTGTCTCCGTATAGAAACAATTTATCTATCATATATACTGACTTACCTCATGCTGCTAGATACACATATCCATCAAAATAAATATTTAAAATAACCTGCAAAAGGTTAAGACATAAAAAACAATCAATATTCACAGTGCATTGGAGCCATGAAAGAGTCAATTTAAATCAGGCTGTCACATACTTATCAAAAAAAAAAAATCTCTGTAATAGTAAAATGCTATTTATAGGGGTTTGCAAAAGTAGGTATACAGTAATGAAAAAACTTGCACACAAAATGTATTGATTATACAGACATTTCAATAATAACATTAGTCCCTCAAATTTTTCAAGGTGTGTGCCCTCATCATTCACACATTCCTCTTTACTTGCAAAATATTTATCTTATATACTCGCGGATCGGCTGCCCATTTTTTAACAAAAAATTTCAGAAAATATTAGGGGTGCGACCTATCCGTTCGACATAAATGACAATAAAACAACGCTACCTTATGATTTCTGAGAAATCGGAAATGATACTCATAAACACTAAAGCTGTGCTTTTTCTCTGCATAGAAACAATTTATCTATCATATATACTGACTCATTGCTTTAAACTTACCTAGATTCACATAGAAACAATTTATCTATTATATATACTGGCTGATTGCTTTAAACTTACCTAGATTCACATATCCATCACAATAAATAAAATTATAAAATATTGATCCATCAGTTACTGTTCGGTCGGGGCTCTTGCACTAGACTGATTTAGAAACCCTGAAAATGCATATATAAGTTAAGGAACCACATGTAAATGTTTACTGACAAAAAAAATAGTCCCACAATTCTGCAATATATATATATATATATATATATATATATATATATATATATATATATAGTAATAATCTTATAAATATAAGATATTATACTCGTCCGGAAAACCTTGGGCACTTTGATATGTAAATAAACAGACCAATACCCAAGGGAAAAAAAAGTTACAAAAAAAGAAAGAACAGAGAATATGTACGTCAACCGAAGACAATCATCTAGCATCCAAGTTCAGAGTCCAAAGAAAAAAAAACCCGATACGAGTAAGTAAAATAACTAAGTAAAGTGCTCAATACACTAAGTAGAGCAAACCAAAATAAATCTAAAGAGCCAAGGTATATATATATATATATATATATATATACATATATATTGTCAAAAATACATTGGAAAATATGACTTAAAGAAATGAAATATATTCTTTATGAGATAATTTTCATTAATGGTTGTTTAATATAAACATTAAAAGGTATTCTTAAATGTCATTTACAAATAACAAAGTGTATGAATTTAGTACCCAAAGCGTTTGCACTATTTTGCATCGAGCAGCAATATAGTTGGTAGCCAGATTTATAGTTTTACAATTTTAATTGTAAAACTATAAATTAACAAATTATAAACAATTAAAATTTATAATTTTAATTGTTGCAAACCCTAATCATGAGTTAAAAAAAAAAAAGAGTTATGA
Organism: Acanthosepion lycidas; assembly: GCA_963932145.1. NCBI lineage: Eukaryota > Metazoa > Mollusca > Cephalopoda > Sepiida > Sepiidae > Acanthosepion > Acanthosepion lycidas. Next base: position 57,333,647 of record OZ010605.1, on the reverse strand, counting down.
AGCAGGTTTTAAATTAAAAGTTGACTCAATGTAAAAATAATATGTGTAATCTAGCTGTGAGTCAACAGTTCCGTGATGAGGTATTATATACACTATTTATATTATTCAGACTATTGTGCTCATCTTTGTTGCCATATTTATCACAACATTTCAGCCGTTGTACATTCGGGCCTTCTTCATGTGATTGGAATGCCGAACTGAACCCTTTATTTCGCTCGCTGGGGTAGACTGTTCTAGTTTCACTTGCCATGTTTAATGGATGTCAGTTATCTCCTGTTAATTCCCCTCTCCAAGTTATCCACTGCCTAACCTATCTGATGAGGCGACCTATCCATGAGCATATATGGTAAGTGTTTGTGTTTTATGGCCAGTGGATGGTTCTTTTTGAAGTCTGGTCTTCTAAGTTGCATCCACTTAGGCTGAAGGGAAACAGGGAAGTAAAGGAGTGGATGATGGGCTTTTGGAGAGCAAGGTACAACACACTGAACATTAATTATTTGTAATTATGCTAGCCTAAATTTGCACTTATGCTTGGGATCGAGTTGGTTCTGGTCCATAGCAGATGATGAACTTTTCTGTAACATTTTTTCCAATCCCAACCATTCATATTGCCAACCACAAGTTGGGATATGTAGATAGGAGACAAGTTGGTAGGGGGAAAGAGCTGATCTATGAGATCAGCATAGCAGATGTTGTCCCAAGGGTCATCTACCTATATTGCCAGTCTCATTTCTCAATGCAGCACTTGTTTTTTATCTCATCACATGCAGCAGGTCCTTTCCCAGCTTTTACTTCACATTGACGTGAATGAGAATGGAACACAGTGTGGGGAAATTATTGGTTGGTGGAAATCTTGAGGAAGGGTCATAATCTGACATAGTCTTAGCGCAAACAAGAGAATAGCAAAGGGCTGATAGATTTCAAGTAGAAAATAAGGAACATTAGTTGCTCCTGGTACTTCTCAAAATAAATATGTATTTTTATTCACCTGGTGTTTAAATATGTCAATAAATCAGCAGTTGGTATATATTAGGTTGGTGCAAAAATAATGTCGTTTTCTCACATAGTAACATATGTGAGAAAACGACATTATTTTTGCACCAACCTAATACTTTTTGCTATTACCCTCATCTTGACTATATTCAGGGATTTTGTTAGACTAATTCTTTACATATACTCAGATAGCCATATAACATTACCTGAAAAGATAGCTTGTTTCTAGGGGAAGTTTTGCCCAACACCACAAGCTGCTGCAAAATCAAATTATTAATATAGGATGGGTGTCTACTTGGGAGTACCAGGTGGTGTCAATTTGTGTGGGTGGTATAATGGACATGCAGTCATATATTGAAATACCAGTTCTTGTATGATCACTGAAGTTAAGCATTAGTCAAGCCTGGTCTCTACATAGATGGGTGACTACTTGGGAATACCAGGCAGTGTAGACTTGGATGTGTGGGTGGTGTAATGGATAATGGCTTGGAATTGGAAATCAGAGAGCAGAGTTCCAATTCCAGTCAGGTTTATTATATTCACTTTCACACAAATACCCTTAAGAAAGATATAAATCACTTACCCCCCAACTCTGGGTTAATTAGTAAAATTTTTATCATTATTATCTCCCAAATATTCTTACAATCAAAAATATTTTCTGACTTTAAATAACTTGTAAATGGTTGGTAATCTGTAAAAAATAATATATATACACATACACACACACACGTCTATCAATTTTAGCCCAACCCAAGATCTGATCAGGTGCCTAGAATATCAAACTTCTTTTTGAATCTATTTTTGATTGGGATGAGTATCTTGTAAATGTTTTTTTAATAGAATTTTATGCATACAACCTTTTGAATTTGGCAGCGAAGTCTCATCATTTTATTGTTTAAATTGTTAGATGTAACTTTAAGTTCTATTCTTAAAATTCTGAAATTTTTTTTCTCTTGCACATCTCACCTGTGGAATTCTATTCCAGTTCCTTGTTTTCCTCTAGACCAGCGTTTCTCAACCAGGGTTCCCTGGAACCAGAAGTTTCTGCACATTCCCCAAGGGTTCTGCGAGAAAAGCTGAGATAAGCTAATGCACTTTTGACTTTTTACTTAATTTCATATACATAATATTACTAAACACACACAATATATTCTTGGTTATTGAAATATTGTAATATAGACATCATCCTATCTAACCTATTATGTTATTAAAAATAAAACAATCTGGGAATAAATTTATTGATGTTTGTATGGCACCAGTGTGAAACCATCTTCACTAGTCAGTGCCCACTCAACAAACAGGATCTGTATTTAAAGTTATTTATTTCTTTGGGTTTTTTTTGTTTTTACAGAAATACCTATAAAAAATTGATGCAGCAATTATCTGTTTTCGTTCTGTTTACATTTATATTATAGGTATATGATATTGGTTGCTTATGTTTATTTTTTATGTTTGAGTTTAGAAATTTTTTTGTGTGGATGAAAACTCCCTGATGAAGTGTTATAAATGAACAGTATGAATTTTATTTAGTATTACCAAAACATTTGACAAAGAAGTATTAATTTTTCATTAAACCAGTTATTCAAAAATATATATTATGATATTTACCACGTGAACTACAATGAAAATAAAATGAGAAAGATATGGTATATAATTTTGTCTTTTCACAGGGGTTCCTTGAGACATGTAATTTATTTTAAGGGTTACACAAGGATAAAAAGGTTGAGAAACACTGCTCTAGACTGAGCTACAAGAACTTAAATGCAATGACAATTGTTATCTTGTGACTCCTTGAATCTTGTTATTGTCCTTTCTTCTCAATGTTTTCACACTTTCCTTCTCACTATTGTCTTCCATCCTCAGTAACCCCTTACATCTTAATGGTTTTTATCACCTTGTTTGGGGTGAAAAGATTAAAAATGGCAAAAACAAAAAATATACTTGTGCCAAAATGTCTACAAATTATTTGCTTATTTACAGAGACACAAAGAAAATGCTCCACCTTGCTTGACGCTGCAGCACTTTACTGAATTGAAGGACGAAAAAGGTAAATAGCATTTAACTTTTTTGGTCAGTATGAGGGCTCACCACTTTCCCCAAATTTGAAAAATAGAACAACATTAAGGACCTGAGCATGTGTGGCATACGATGATTAGCTATGTGAGTACGAAGATCAATCAGTAAAGAATTGGTAACAGCTGTGTTGGTCTTAGAATAGCATGGATGGTGATATCTAGGTTGTATGTGCATTCTCTGGTCAGGAGGATTTTTTTTTCACTCTGTACAAGGCCTGGGAGCCAAGGTAGAGGATTACAGAGCAAGGAGCACAGTTTATGCAAATATGTGGGGAAAATAATGATTAACTTTAGAGTTGAGTCAGTTAAGATTGTAGCAATTGGGAAGTCATTCTCTAGAGAGTCACTTTCACAGAGCAGCGGTTCATGGCAAGAATCTGCTAAAGTGGAATTTACTTCTTCCCAGTGGAATACAAAGGGAGTGAGGGTTGTTTACTACAATGTGCATAGAATGGTAGGTTTTATCTGTGAAGATTAGAACTGGTGGAACAAAGGAATCTAGTTTGATAGAGCAGTGAGAGGCGTCAACGTTTCGTCTATTAGAAAAAGGGTTGTGGGGTGAAAATAATTTGTGTCAAAAAAGAATGCAGAGATGTTTTGGGACTCTGTTGCAACTAGAAAGTGAAGACTGGGCAGCCCCTACCCAAAAATTGCTGCAGTATTCCATTTAAGTCCAATCTGGCTCTTGTAAGGGTTGAGGATAGCATGAGGAGTCCAATACTTACTGCAGTGGTACAGGGAACTGACCATTTTTCCAGCATCTTTAGTGATAGATCATATGTATAATTTCCACTTGAGGTCTGGGATGAGTTCAAGACCTAATAGTTGCTCAAGGCACTGGTTCCTCCATGAAGGAACATCCATTCATAGTGATTGGTAATAGTTCAGAGTCCAATCAGTGATGATGGAATTCAACTAGTTTGGATTTCAAGGCATTGAATGTAACCGGTTTTTCTCCCTTTAAAGATACTAGATCAGAGTAGAGACCAGTTGCCAATTTCGTGTACAGTCAGGTGAAGAAACTGTATTTCATTTGGGGGGGGGTATGTTGGCAAGAAATCAAATTGCCAAAGTTCATGTCTGGCAAGCGGCAAGTTTTTAGGGAGATACAAGAAAAAAAATTAACCAGAATTTTGAAGGTTATAAAAAGTACCCATCCTAAGAATCTGGATGTTCAAATTTTGGCTTAATTGAAGTTTAGTTCACCTCTTGATTATTGTAGATATATATCGACAATAATATACAGAATAGTAGAAGGTACAATGTTTCAGCCAAGTATCTTCTGGCCATCATCAGTTGTCCATTATTTTAGCTGATATGGCATGACTTAATGATTATTTTGTCCATGTGATGCCATTTCTTCTTCATTCCTATTGAATGAGGATATATTATTTCATTACTTGATTGTGTGATTGAACTCATGACCTTTAGATGACTGCAACATTTGATTAACCAACATCCACGATGCCAATGGAGAAGATCAGAAGGTGTATTTTTGTTTGTGTACACTATGCCATCGGGGGGGGGGGTATTTTTTAAGTGTATCTATTATACCACTAGAGGATATGGCTGGAGTTGGGTGTCTGTGTACACTATGCCACTGGAGGGTGCCAGTATCCACTAAACTATCAGAGGATATCAGGATTGTGTTTTTGTTTGTATCTACTATGCTGCTGGAGGACGTCTGGGGGTGCATTTTTCTCTCTGGTCACTATATCACTGGATGGCATAAAGAGTGTGTATTCATAATTCTACTGGAAAATTGTCTGTGTACACTATGCCCCCAAGGGTACTAGTAATGTGTTTTAACCTGTATACACTAAACCACCAGAGGACATCAGGGGTGTCTTTACACAAAGCCACTGAAGGATATCAGGAGGTCTGTTTTTGGGGGGTCTTTAACTCCAGTGTTAGATTGGTTTCAGAATTTTGCTATCTCTATGGGTTTCTACCACTTGTTTGTTAGCTTTTGTTTATTGAGATGAGGCATTGTTAATATGCTTTTAATATTCAAACTAGCATTCTCAGTTTTATTATAGAAGTGACATTTTGACCAAGTACCCTCTGACCATCTTCATTATTTTGATTACTTTTTCTATATCAGCTAAAAATAACACCTGAATGTTTATATACACACAAAAAAAAATTCTTCATGAATACTAGGTGGTCACTGAATTGTACTAAACTTTTCCATTTATGATTAGTAAATATAGTTTTTACTTAATAGCAAAATCACCTAACTGGTACAAAGTAATACAGAATTTTACAAGATTTAAAATTATAAGTTATTCTAATAAAAAAAAATAAAAACAATTTTTGTAAAAATTCATTATTCATAAAAAAAAAGCATTTAAAACAATAGAGTCCATAATATATATTATAAAAGTAATTAAAAACCTTTCTAGTTAAATAATGTTTTAGTTTAATTCTCATTTTTTATTTTATAATTCAGAGCAGATTTTCAGTAACTGGAGCTTCTGTTGTAGGAGGAAAAATGATTTAAATTCTCCAAAAACTTCTGATTATAACTAATATAAACATTAGACCATACAAAAATGTATTTCTTGAAATTTCATAAAATTAAATAAATAGGGGTGTGATAACAGAAAAAAAAGTATTTTTCCCAAGATTTTCTAAAAATTAATTATTTTAGAAATAAGTCCTGAAAGTTTCATTAAGATACAACAATGATTTGGAAATTCTTGCAAAAATTAAATAAATGTGTTTTTCACTGCAAAAAGTTCTTCAAATTTCCTATACTAATTTATAGACACTTTCTGATGCAAGAAAAAAAAATTAACCAAAATTTTCAAGGTTCTAAAAAGTATTAAAAAAATATTAATAAAAAACCCTTTGTTATTATTAAGAGGAATAACCAAAGATTTTCCTGATAAAACATTTTTTTTATTAAGTTTGGAGCTTTTTTTTTCATTTTCCGTTAATGAATCTTTAGATGTACCTACATATAATATTCATTTCAACAAGATTCTGATGACACTTCCAGCAAAAAGGTAGAAAAAGCAACTTTCCAAATCATCCGAAACAGATGATTAAATATATGTGAGTTTTGACTGGTTTCAAATAATCATAATTTGACAAATAGGACAAAGGTTATCCTTCACTTAAGCAGCGTGAAATAATCTGTCTTGTTTCATTTCAGCCATGTCACATGGTAGCCCAAGTGCCCTACAGTCAATTGTCAGTCTGAAGGAATTATTATCACAAGAAGATTGGTGCTTATTGAAACTTGGCAATCATCTTAGGGATTCTGTAACTGTGCTGTATTGGTTAACATGACAATGGCTTATTTGAACGGCCTACATTGCAACCAGTCATTTGGGCTAAAGGCCTATCAAGATGCAACAAATGGTTATTGTTGTGTAGTTCACCATTATTGTAATTAAAAATTATTACGAGTAAACGTATATACGTTGGCAGAAGGACAAAGTGCTGAACAGAGTAAATGATGACTTGACATAATGTTGAACAAAAATATTATCACGATTTTAAAAACACATTTCAAATAATCAATTAAGCTATTCTAAACTTCTTAGCTTTGGCATCATTTAATAAATAAAAGCTTTAAAAGTGATTAATCCTCCATGATCATCAGTTAGTGGTCCGATTTGTGGTGGGGGCATTTATTATGCTCTATTTTATTACCAAATTATATATGAGAAAACTAAATTCATATTCATGTAGAAAGTTTTTTTTTCCACTGGAGGTTTTTATATTAATTTAAAATTTAAAAATAATTATTTATGAGCAGGATATTTGCATGCTAAGTAAAAGGTATTCTATTGTAGACACATTTCTGGTCTTTCATAATTTAGTCAGTTTGACTCTTTTTTTTTTTTTTTTTTTTTTTTTTTTTTTCCATTCAACATTCTATCTGCGTACGATATACCTCGGTCTTATTGATTCTATGTTGTTCAGAGAATAGTGGTTTATTTTATGCCACTTAAGTGAAGGATTAGCCAAAGTCAGACCAGTTCTGGAATCTTCTGTCTACTTTCAGGTGAGATATAAGCACCTGAGAAATGTTAAAAAGGTGTGGGTTGGGCAAATGTCTGCTTGCAAGCCACTCTGTGTGGTGACATGACAAAAATGGTTACATTTTGGTTGAAAAGTTTTTTCCTCCACTCTATTTAGCAGGTATGATACCTTCAGATATCTGTGACCTTAAAAGGATTCTCTTAATTAAAAATTCCCCTAGAAGACTGTCAAAGGGATTAAAAAAATAAATAAATAAATAACAAAATTATTGAAAGATGTCACAGAATCATGGAACGAAACTGTAAATAAGTTGTTAGCAAATATTGTCTTCTTTTGCTAGTTTTTAAATTAATGAAGACCCATGTACAAAGTCAACATATAAAATTTCATTAAAAAGTGTTTGGAAACAGGTTCATTCGTTTCTAATTGTCTATTTCTTTTGCTAGGTGTGGTTTTGATGTCTGGAGATTATGATGACAGATATTTGGTAAGTAGTATATATTTATAAAGGCAGATTTAATTATAGAATCTTATTTGAGAAAAATAAAGATTATAGTTAAAATATTTGATAAGTAAACAGATATAAAATTGGGAAAGTTAAATTAGGTGAATTTGGCAATTGTAATGCACAAAACGTATCATTGTTCATACTAAAGAATCTAGACCAGGTATATCATTCATGGTTAAATAAGGAAAAAGTAGAAGAACCTTTATAAATTTGACAGGTTTGTTGGGTTATCTCCTCCTAATTTTCAAAGCTGCTAATAGAGGACTCTTTCTGGACTATAAATACTTGACGATATCTTTTCTTGCCCTCTTTTTCCGCTTACGTGTCAACATGTCTCTTGGGGAAGAACGCGTCCTCTTTTGGGAAGCGCATTAACAGTGCACACACACACACGTATGTCTGCACCTTTCACTTCATTTTTTTCTGGGATTTTCTCCTACACCAAACTACACATGCGCAAACAATTCACTAGCTTAAATGTTTTCTTCATGTCCATTAACATGCAACAATATTCTATTGTTTATGTAACCCTTTATTGTTAATACATTATCATCTGTTTGCATATATAAGTCCTTGATTCTTCTAAATTTTTTTACATGGACTCCTAATTCGAGTCTGCCATGTTGCTTGTGGGCATTTCAGGAGACACACGTGTTTATCTCTCAATGCATACACTGGCTTGCAACAGGTTTTCTTATTTATTTTAGGATAGGAATGTTTTGGAATGAAAATTCAGAGAGTCAAGTCCAAATTCAAGTCAGCTTCATTAGGTTCACTTACACGAAAATACTCTTGGGAAAGGCATGAATCTCTCTCCTCCCTTACCTATAGGTCAAATAGTGGGACTTGTATCAGGGAAAATCATTGCTATTCTTAGAATCAAAAACGTTTTGGCTTTTACACATTGACAAACACTCACAGAAGTGTTCAATATCCGAATTAGATTGTATTTGAAGTCAGATTTCATAATTGACCTCTGGCTATCAATATGTTAAATAACCTACAAATGGTTGATAAGCCATAAAAAATCAAATCAGCTATTTATTTAGCTTCATCAGAAATTGAAAGAATGGGATAGACTTGTTTCAATTTTTTTTTTTAATTATTAATTTCTAATTTGTATAATTTTCATCATTTTACAGTTGAAATGGTGTAAAGCATAAGTTATTCTAAACTAAATTTTTCTTGTATTGCATTTCTATAACACTTTTCCAATTTCTTACTTTCCAGTCAACTTTGATATTCAAAAATTTAAATGCAATGTCAATCATTATCTTTTGTCTTTTTAATTTGTATTCTTTTATTCTTCTCTCTCCTTAGTATTTTTTTTCTTCATATTCTCTAACATTCAGTAACCCCTTGTGTGTTAGTGGCTTTATTGCCTTACTTGGGAGGAAATGATAAATAAAAAAAAAATTATCTTTTGTTTTCATTGGTTGGGTCATTGTCAAATGTTCATGTTTGTGGCATTATTATGTAGGTTTTAATATTTGTGGGCATTCTGTGGTGTCTCTGTTTTTTTTGTTTTTTTTTTATTTTTTTTTTTAATTTAATCATTTCACCCCCAAGCAAGGCATTAAAGCCACTAAGACACAAAGGGGTTACTGAGTGTGACAGACTACAAGAGAAAAAAAATATTATCAAGGGGAGAGAACAATAAAAAAATAAGACAGTAGATAATGATTGACATTGCATTTGAATTTTTGAACATCAAAGTTGACTGGGAAGCAAGAAGCTGGAAGAGAGTTCCACAAGCGATAAGTGTGACAGAAGAAACTATGGTTACATCTAGCCATTTCAACTGTAAAATGATGAGATCTTGCAGTCAGTGTAGTATTGTGCTTAAATTCATAAAGTTTAGGAACCACTGAGGAAAGTTTGTCAGAACAATTACCATGAAAGTATTCATAGAAAAGGCAGAGGGAGGCTACATCACAGCAGTAGGAAAGTTACTGAAGGCAAGATGCCAGGTCAGGACCAATAATGTTGCAGATTCTTCTTTGGCTTTTATCAAGAATCTCTAAATACATAACAAGAGCACCAGACCATATGTGGCAGCAGTATTCAATGTTCTCTTGGACTTTGGTCAAATTCTGCCGTTGGGTTGGTTGCTTGCTTTGCCCACATTGTGTTGTTTGATCACGGAGCTGGCAAAGGTCAAATTGTCATCAGCAATTCTGCTGTTGGTCTGTTCCCAGCAAAGCTATGTCACAAAGGAATTTAACAAAAAAAAATATCCTTCTACTTAAAGAAAAGACAAGAGTTATTTAGAGTCTAGTCCTATGAAAATTTATATACTGTTTTTATACAATGAATTGGTTCTGAGTACAAAACATTAACCCTTTCCGCCTTGTGTTTTGTCATGACGCTATGCTTAACTTAGCTATGTCTGGAACAAGGCTAGAGTTGGTTCTCTTTGGCAGCAAGTTACATGGGATTTAGCAGAGCAGTTGTCTCTTGTCTGGAACAAAACTGGAATGAAGTGGTTTTCATATCTCTAACCAGGGCCTCCTGGCTGTTTGGCTCTGGATAATTAATTAGGTTGGTGCAAAAATAATGTCGGTTTTGACGTTAAAAAATACGTCAAAAACCGACATTATTTTTGCACCAACCTAATACTTCCAAATTTCTGATGGGTAGTGGTCACAGGATATTGATCCAACCAACTCTTTCCTTCTCTTATTTGTGCCTCACACTAACACTTCTCAATGGATTTAGGCAATTCCTCTGATTTTCCATCAACCATTCTGGCTCTCAGCTGCGTGTCATGGCTTAGTTTATGATCATTAATTAAAATTATCATTTTAATTTCCCAGCCTGGCCTTGCTTATAAAATTAGAAATTTACCAACTGCTTCCTCTGGTCAGTCAACCCCCCACCAGGTCATTGCACTCCAATTTTCCTAGGTCTGTGCACAAAGAAACTCTAGTCCCTTGATTTGGTTACAGACCAAATTTTCTCTATTCTACTTATATTGATATTGTTTTCATAATTGGTGCTTTTTAAGCTGCCTCATTAATCAGCTGTCAGCTATATATAGCCATATGGCTTTTGTGGTAATATCTTTTCTTTAAAGTATCTCTGCCCTAGAAAGAAACTAACTTTGGAAATAAAAAGAAGTCGTTTTTCCTTCTCTCATTCTCTCCATTGTTCTATTCTTTAGCCCTTCTTGTCTCATTCCAATTTATGTTTTTAATTTAACCCCCTTTTGTTTCCATTTACTAGTGTCACACACATAGACAAATGGTAGACTTGTAGATTCTGGTTAGAAAAATTGACTAGAATTACACTTTTCTAGCAGCCTGCCAAAGCAATAAATGCAATATAATCTTTCCACTTCATGTTGACAGAAAATGTTAGCCTGAGAAGGCATTACAGAGATTAGCATAAGTCATGCTGATGGAAAGCAGCAAGGAATCTCTTAGATGATTGATAGAGAGCAGTTTCATTTATATAGATATATCAAATCATCCGTCACACCCTTTAAAGTAGCCATACATTGACTGATTGAAACCAAATTTTGGTGAGAAGTACAAACAGGTAAGTGGGTACAAAGTACAATATATAAGCTGCAAAAACAACTACATTTTGAGGTGTTTTCATACCATTGCAAACAACTATTTTTTTTTTTTTTTTTTAAACAAGTATCCAGTTTGCCCTGCATTTGTGAAGACTATAAACATATCACAAGGCCAAATGCTTTAAAAAGTTGGTATTTGGCTCCAGAAAGAAATATTTATGCCGGGCCAGTTGTATGTTGCATGCTCAAGAGTAAGAAAACTTAAGAATTTCTTCACTGTTAAAAAGGATAAAGTAAAAAAAATGAAATTTTCTTCAAAAATATTGTTTACCAAAACAAAACTCCTTTCATTTAATCACCACAGATAGCCTTTTCAGTTTGCTATCTGTATGACTGATGTTAATACTCCAGAACAAGAACACTATGCCTTCTTGGCCTCATGTTTTCCACAGACATGAAGGGGAGCAACTCTATTGAATCAATTGCTATATCTAATACAAGGAAAGTTGGTTCACTGTGTTATGCTAGAAAAGTTTGGACAGAATTCATCTTGCACATTTATATATCTACCATTTGTCCATGCATTGAATACGGTTGCCATATCTGGTCCTCGTGCTATATATCTAAAGATTCTTGATGTAATCCAAAGAAGTGTCTGTAATCTTACTGCTAGTTGAGTGGCCATGTTTACACTGTAACAGCAGCAAGAAAGCTGGTGTGATCATGTGACCACAATAGTACCAATGATAAGCACGCATGAGCAAAAGGTAGCGTGATCAACCTAAAGATATATTATGGCAGAAATGCGGGTCATTTTTGACTTCCCTTGAAATGTGTATAAATAAAACGAAATTTGCTGTATATTTTAATAGTGACTTCATAAAAATTAATCTTTTTTTTTTCCTCGTGATTTAAATCCTGAAATTTTTTCTTGACGTTATCTTGCATTGACGATGCAACTTCCGAAGACCTACAATATGACAACGTAAAAACATTGATTAGAATCTGAAAAAAAATTTTTCTTTTGTAACATTTCAGGATAAAACAACTGCTCTTAATTTGGTGCGTCAGTTAACGATGTATTATGGTCAAATAGCTGCTGAACGATTCACATTGGTTCGACTTTTCAACCACGTCCCAGAGAAATTTGACATCAATGATTTAATTAAAGAATACAAAGGAATGAAGACATTTCTCGAATCGTCCATTACAGCAACTTAACTTTTTTTTCTCTTAAGACTTATCACCCCTTTTGTAAATAAAATGAATATAGGAAATAAAGCATTGAAAAAATATCAATCCAAGATGTTTGTTTTTACTGTGCAATTTGCTATAAAAAAAATATTAGAGGCATTATCTTTTTTATACAATTTCACCCCAAAAATTCAAATTAAATTCATTTGAATAATTTTTAAAAGTCTTAAACTTGTTATTCGACAACATAAAACACACTAAAAAAACTGTATCATATTCAAAGATGAAGGAACACTTCAGCATGTTATAATGGTTAATGAGTGTGTCCCATGAGATCAATTACAACTGACTTGCGAGTTCAATCCTCAAGGGGTGCTCCTTAATTTCAGTCTTGTGTTACAACTAAGCTATGCTTAGTAAATCACTATATTCAAAGTTGAGGCCTCCTACACCACCACCATCTGCAATGCTCACTACAATTATATGATTGCCTGGGTAGAGGGAAGTATTTGAAGGCTGTAGATAGCATGGCAAACAGTGTCACAAGTCATTGCGACGGAGGGTTTGAGTGTATTGGCCTTATTCAGAAACTGTAACTAATCTATTTCTCATTATATATATATATATATATATGAGTTGCAGTATAAACCACAGTTTAGCTCTGAGGGTTTTTAAGGGATACAAATGGGCCTGTCTTTTTCTGATTCTAAGTATAAATGTCCTTTTTGTTTCCATTTTCCCCAAAATCTCAACATTGCTCACATTTTCGGTCCCTGGAATTCTCAACATCCTTCTTCGGAACCATCTTCATATGCGGGGTGGGAGGATATTACATTAGTTCAGTACTCTCTTGTTTCTAACAAAATTTTCCTGTTTTTCAATACTTTGCTTAGCTTTGGAAAACATTTCACTATCCCACTGCACTTTTGGATTTTGATGTCACATTTTCTGTCCTTTGTTTTGACTCTTTGAATCATAAGTTTGAAGATATAATTTTGTATTTTTCACTCTCACTATTGAGAAAATCAAAGTAAGAAATTTCTTTGAATTAAAACAAAAAAAAAATTGTTTAGAACTAAATTGAAATTTATATGAAATCTAGTGTCTAACGACTAAACTTCAATTTCTTGTGAGTGAAGTGATGATTAGCAACCCTGTAGGATAAAACCCATCAAAGGATAAAATTCTTGAGTCAATAGCCATCTAACTAGGAAGTGGTGTCTCAATAAAATCACTGTGGAGAACCACTTCAATATCAATCCCAAGTACATTTTTAACTCTTGACAATATTATTATAAAGGATAACAGTGTGAAAGAGATTAAGTCTTTTGGGATTGACTCCTTGCCTCAGATGGACATGTGCAACAGGTTTCACCTGACCATCATCCAGTGACATTGTGACGGGTACACACCTGGCCCAGGGTTGAATCCTTTGGTTACGGCGCCAACTGTGACGTCGCTCCTCCTGGTCGCTCCTCCTGGTTCCAAGCGTGCCGCTCCAACCTCTTGGTTAGATGATCACCAGCCTCGCCTTTCCCAACCCGCTTCCAATACCTGGTTGCTAAAGCAACTGTACTGATCTCCGGTCTGTCTACCCACGCTGTGTTTAGATCTTAGACAGACGGGACCAGCAGGGATTGGGCCGTATGCAAGTTGAGTCCGACGGGGGTGGCAAAACACAAGTAAAAGAAAAAAAAAACTCACGAGACAAAAAAATTACTGATAAAAAAAAGGGTGACAACCTTTTATATCTAATGTCCGTTACATAAAGAAAAATTGTTCTCATTCCCGACCCGCTCTGTGGACTATGGCACCAAGCTTTTATCATACAACTTAACGATTTCGAATTGTCTACTCTCCAGAATTGTGTATGTCGGAGTGTGGTTTAGTTCGACACTGGGGCTAATTTCTATCAATCATTCGCAGTTGATTCTTCCCTTCGACTTGAGTTGTATTTCTTCACTTCGATCTGGTTGGGTCGAATTCTGTTCTCGGCTGGGCTTGATTTTAACTTCTTCTTCTTCCGTCCAGTAACTCTTTGGCCTTGTCTTTGACTTGGCTGCAACTTCTCCGCGGCTTTCGAGTAATCTTCTCCTTCGTCGACTTAGATAGAACTTCTCTTGTCTTTGACTTGGGCCGGAAGGATTTCTTGTTTTCGACTTGGGCTGGAAGGATTTCTTGTCGCAACTCAGCCGCAACTCTCTGTCGTCCGAGGTGATCTCTTCTCGCTGCCGTCCGGGGCTGAACTCATTTTTTTTTGTCGATTGGGGTCCTGCTTTTATTGACGCCGCAGCAAACCGGGGTGGGTCTGTCGGCATCAGGGCTCTCTCGATAATCCCAAAAGTCGCATTAGTTCTGATTTCCCATTATCGCTATTATTTTCACCCCTACTTCCTCACAGTGCCTCTGGGGGGAAGACGCATACCCATCTCTCCCGGTCTCTCGTATGTCAGGTGACCGTTTTCGACCAATGGTTCTTGATCGAGCATTCTCCCTCCTCTTTCCGCATATCACGTGACCGCTTTCGGCTAATGAGACTGTGGTGGGACGCCTCCCGTCTCCAATCGGGCGTGGCTTACATCGTTCTTGTTCTAAAAAAAAAACAAAATCTAATTTGGCCTTTTTCACACGTACGAAAAATGATAATCTTGGCTTTTTCTCACCTGGGTTCTGTCAAAACAGCCTGCCGCTAATTAGATGTGACTTCAGGAAGGAATATTGGCGCTATCTGTGAGCCGAGACAATCGTTTTCTTTCCTTCTTTGTTTTTGGTCAGACCTGATAGTCAAAAATCTTAATTATCTGAATTGAAAATGTCTCCACTTCATCATCGTGGGGTTCCAATTTTTTAACAGGTCAGAATCTGTATACAGTTCCACCGGTCACCCCCTCAACACAAAAGACACCTTTCCTCCGATTAAAATTTCGTTTCCATTGTTCAAAAAAAATCTTTATTGTTTCAGCCAACCTTAACAAACTTCCATCCTACGCGGACACGGAATTAGTTCAAGTGCTTGACCTGATAATTTTGACACTTGTTAGGTGCTGGTCGCACGTGTGTGTTTTCGCTTACGACCTGGTTTTGTATTATGTTTCTGTCTTTCCTCTTCTTTTTGTTTTATTTTATTATCTCCAAACTCTATTTCTTCAACCAAATATAACAATTTCTATTTCCCTGGATTTCGGTCAGGTAATTTGACCTGATATATTTTGACACCTGTCTTGTCTTAGTTTTACTTATGACCGGGTTTTGTATTATCTATTCCTCTTTCTCTTTCTTTTTATTATTTTTTTTTTCTTCTTCTCTTTGGATCGCCTAAATACAGTTAGAGAATTATTCTCAAAACTCAATTATTCTTCGTTTCTAAATGACTAACAACTGGTTAATAAACCGAATAAAAATTAAATCATATTTCTATGAATATCTCTTTTTAGTCTTTCTAAAAATGCAGGGTGCCACACTGTTAACAAAACTATAAAGAACAACAGTGTGAATCGGGTCAGATTACTTGGAATTGATCCCTTGCCCAGTCACATCAAACAAAATCTAGTTTTAGGAATATGGAATGTCAGAACACTAAATCAATGTGGACAGTTAGAGAATATAAAACAGGAAATGAAGAGGTTAAAGGTTAATATTTTAGGTGTATGAAAAACAAGGTGGCTGATCAATGGAGATTTCATCAGTGACAAAGACTGAGGATCACATAGGCAGGCAGAGAAAAAAAAATGAGAGGGGAGTAGGACTTATATAAGAAGAAGAAATCTGTTCCATGATACTATTAACTGTTGGAATTATTGTAGCTAAACTCAAAGTGAAGCCTTTTAACATATCCATTATAATTGTATATGCACTGACAGTACGAAAGAAGAAATTGAAAGGTTTTAGTTTACACTAGATGATAAGGTTCAATGCAAATAGCAAGAAATTACAATCGTCATGGAAAACCTGAATAATATAGTAGTCAAGGAGATGGTGAAATAGTTGGGCTAGGAACTTGTAATGAATGTGGAGAAAATGGGTTTAATAATGCCTGGAGAACAATCAGGTAGGAGCCAACATCTGGTTTCAAGAACACCCAAACATGGAGAAGATCAGGAGGAGAAACAAAAAAAAAAAAAAAAATTGAGAAACAAAACATTTACAAAAAATAAAGAAAGCATAAAAATTAAAGCTAAAAAAAAAAATGATCAAAATAAAAAAAAAAAAACAAAGAAAAAAAATTAGAAAAACACAAAGACTAAGGAGAAAAGGAAAGAAAAAAGAAAAAAAAAGGAAAGGAAAAAAGAAAGGAAAAAAACAAAGAAAACACAGAAAAACACAAAAGCCCCCCCTAAAAAAAAGAAAAACAAAGTCAAAAAATAGAAAACCCAAAGACAAAAACAGTTTTGTTAGATAAATTGTAAATCTAGAAAACCATTTTAAACGTCAAAATCTGCAGAACAGCAAAAAATTTGCTTCTCTGCAAGAATTTATTTCACAGAGATTCTTGAAATAGTTAACTTTAAGATGAAAATGAAATTGATAAATTACATAACACACTGATAATCAAATGCAGGATAATCACTTCTTTCATTTGTAAGTTGTCTTGAATCACTATCAAAATTACAGCCAAAGAAAGTCTGAAACCTTAAAAATTATATATATATATATATATTTACAAACAGCATCATGTTGCTTACCTTGTGTGGAATTTCTTGCTTACCAGTGATAGACATGAATAAAAGGAGGAAAATTTATGATAGGTTAGAAAAAGTAAGTGATAACAGGATTAATGATTACTGGTGGGCAAAATGTCTAGATTGATGCTTTAAGATAAAGGCTAGGAAAATATATCAACATTGTTCGCCTGACCAACAAGAAGCAGAAAAGAAGTTTGTGGCAAAAAGAGAAGAAATGTGAGTGATTCGATTTTGTGAATGTATCGTGATGAATCCTAGCGATGTAGGTGTGAAGTGGTAGAAATAAAGAGGGGGGAAATTCATCTGAACATTTGGAGCCATGGAAATACTGAGAGCGTAAGTATTGGAATATTGCCTGTGAGGGAAAGAGGCTGCAGAGTGGAGTATTAAACAATTTGGAACAACTATCAAGCATGGAAAAATGCAGATTCAGCAGTTCTAGAACAGACATGGTAGCAATACACTATTTTTGGTTTAATCACGTATATAGATAAAGCATAACAGAACAAGTTGAATACTTCCTGGAACTGACCATTTTTTCAAGATCTAACTTACTGTGAAAGTATCATACATATTTAAGTTTAAAGTGCAAATGGTGCAATAAGACAGGCCAATTTTGAAACTAGTATTCACTCAATTTGAAAGTTGGGGTTTGACATGATAAAAAAAAAAATCTTTTTTTCTAAATCGTTAGCATTTTTTGAGGAAACAAGTTTGAAGATTAGGTTTAGGTTCAAAATTTTGGCATTGCATTTTCATTTTGGTCATCAGTTAAAGCATCATAAAAATTATTTTACTGTACCTTTACAAATTGTATATGGACAAGATGCATGGCACAAGCACATTATTGCTAAATCATTATGCCATCAAATAAGACCTTCATTGACTACTTCAAAGAGAAATTACACTGAACAATTTAGGTATATTATGATGTTATATATTATACAGTGCAGTAGTTTTAGTACGATTTTCAATAAACAATGTAAATTTAAAACATTTTGTTTTACAATTTTTGCCCAGCTGTATTATGGTGTTCTATGCACTTTTATCTATTTTTTATTTTTATTAATTATGATCTAACAAATCTAATTCATTGAGTAGCCTTTTTTGTAATCTTTTATAATTTTTTTTTTTTTTTTTACTGTTTTTACTTATCAAATACAGTAAAAAAAAAAAAAATAAATAAATAATAATAATAATTTGTTTGTTGGGATTCATAATTAGAATTCTGGTTTGGATATAAGTTCCAATCAATTAATGCAAAAAATATCAACTTTATTTAAATTTATTTTTTGTAAAAATTGAAGTCACTTTGTAAGCAAAAACCTGCAAAAATTAAGTAATTACTGTAAATTTTTTTTCAGATGATCTTTAAAACTAAATGCTCCAAAAATGGTAAAAGCTGTGAATTCTAATTTTTGAAACCCCAGTTTTCACACTGAGTACAATATTGAGTTTCTAAAAAAGTGAAAAATCAACCTGCCTTATGCCAATTTGCAGTCATGGTCGTATAGTCAAACAATTGTAAATCAAATAGGTCATAAGTCGATGATAACCAGGAATTTCCTTTATAAAAAATGTGTGTGCATACATAAAAAAAAAAGATGTCTTGACAAAAAGCAGTAAATGAAGGTATTTCCAAAAGATAACTTCTTTTTTTTTTTTTTTCTTTCAGGTAATTACTGTAATTACATTGCTCATTATCAAGGAAGAGAGCATCAATAATTAATAAAAGGTTATTTCTGCTCTGAATTTTGCAGGTTCTGAAATTCACTCCTAAAAGTGCCTTTGTTGGCTATCATTGCACCTCAGGCTAATGTTTTCAGCTGGCATTAAGTCGAAAGACTATATTGAATCAATTGCTAAGTCTGCAGCTAAGAAAGTTGGTTCACTGTTTTGTGCTAGACAATTATTCTCAACAGAATCTATCTTTATATTTATAAGTCTACCATTTGTCCTTGCCTTGAAGATTGCTGCCACATCTGGTCTGGTGCTATATATTTAGAGATTCTTGATAAAAGCCAAAGAAGAATCTGCAATGTTATTGTTCTGACCTGGCATCTCTGCTTCTGTCCCTTTTCCATCACCATTACTTAGCTTCCCAGTGCCTTTTCTATAAAAAGACTTTCATGGTAATTGTTCTGATGAACTTTTCTCTATGGTACTGAGACTTTATAAATTTAAGCACAGTACTAGATTGGCAGCTAGGTCTCAAACCCACCTGTGGTTTATACTGCAATTATGTGAGTGAACCTTAGTTACAGTTTCTGGGAGAGAGCAAATTATCTTGTGTGATTAGTCTGATCAAGGCCAGTATGCACAAACCCTTGGTCATAATTGACTTGTAACTTCAGGCTAGCACAACTATCAATAGTTTTCCCAAAAGCTTCATCTACCCAATGTCACAAGGCTTGCGTCAACATGTGGTATAGTTTTCAGGCAGTTTCCAAAGATGTCACACATTGTGATTGTCTCCCTCAGGCTGATAACACCAAGAAGTCAACTTCTTAACAAAACTGAGATTTGAACTCGGGTCTCAAGCAAATGTTCTAAGCACTTGGCCACGTGCCCACATAAAACTTCAAGTAGAGTTTTGTGTGTGTGTGTGTGTGTGTGTGTAAAAATTCTGATATATATAAAAAAAAATAATATATATATATATATATATATATGAAAAAGACAACATAAATAAAGACCAAAGGTAAATTATTCTTTACCAACATGTTTCATCCTCTAGTGGAATTTATCAAGAGAAAACAGAAAATTCTTCAGTGCTGGTACCACATGTTGCCAAAATGTAACTCTACACCCTGGAGTTTTTCCAAATATCTCCTTTCCTAAAAGACAGACTCCATTTCCAAGCCAATATACAAGACCATAAAAGTTTTTTTTTAAAATTAAAAGAAAACAGTTAAATCAAAACCTATTATTTAAAATAAATGAATATATAAATAATTCATCAAATTAACATAAAATTATTACATTAACAATAAAAAAGTAATAAATATAAACAAATAGGAAAAAAAGACATTTACTCACTTCTGTTTATTAGGTATTAAATTACATCACTTAACATCTTCCATAGTTTACCTTGACTTTCAGTTAGCCTGAAGAATAGGAATGTTTATGAGCATTTTGAAATTTTGAAAACCTAACAATGTTTTTACTTCCGTTTATAAATACATGCTGCAAAACAAAATCCATCAGTGGACGAAATGTGTTGGTAAAGAATAGTTTTCCTTTTATTTTTTATATACATTCCTGTCCAAAAATCTTAAGGCCAATGAAAATAATGAAAAAAATCTTTTGTGGTGTTAAACTCAACCACTTATTTGAGTAGTGCTTAAAAAAAAAAAAATTATATATATATATATATATATATATATATATTATATATGAAAGGAAAAAAAATTAAGAACTTTTTTTACATTTAAAAATACTAGCTGGTCAAAAGTTTAAGACCATATTTAAAAGAAGCTTTTATTGGTAAACATGTCATTTGTGTTCAGGCATATGTGCAGTCAACATCTTCCACTGGTATCTCCTGTCTTACGTTAAGTAAAAAACATGGCAATGGTTAAAAAGTCAAACTGCAAAAGCAAGGTCTCTCATCGTGCCATTGTTGGTGAGATTGGACATAAGAAATTTGCAACAGCAGTTTTACTAAGACCCTGCGGTATACAGAACAAGGACTTAAAGTGGTCAGCCCCCAAAAATGTCAAACATTTAGCAGGAGTTTTTGACAGGTTATCCAGCAAGACATCGGCTGATCATCAATCCAGATTAAGGCCCTTACAGACACAGTATTCAGCTCAATAACAATAAGACAACATATCCAAGAGAAGGGCTTTAAAAACCATAAACTTCTTCAAAGTCCATGCTGCCTTCCACACTACAAAACAGCTCAGTTGGAGAGAGCATCCTTATTGACTTAAGATCCTCAGTTGTGTGGAAGTGACTGGATCTTTCAGCAGGACAAAGGACTTTTTCATGGCAAATAACATGATTCTTTTGGATCATCCAGCATGTTCGCCCAACCTGAACCCCATTTAAAATATTTGGGGATGTCAACAAAATGGACATCAATTCCAAACAGTACAACGAGTTTCGTAAAACCATCTTCACCACTTGAAATAACATTACAGCCCTTCTGCAGATTATAGAAAAATTTTTTTTCACAATGACGTCTGTGCAACTCACTTCTGAGATGCCTTGTTGGGCATTTTCTACTTTCTTTCGGACTTCTTTTAGGTATGGTCTTTAACCAGCACATGTTTAGCATATTTTCCCAGTATTCAAATGTTCTATATTAAAAAGGTTTTGTTTTTGTTTTTTTTCATTTTTTGAAGCTCTTCTCAAATAAGTGGTTGAGTCTAACAATGCAAAATGTATATTTTTTCTTTATTTTCATTGGCTTTAAGATTTTGGCCAGGAGTGTGTGTGTGTATATATATATATATATATATATATATATATATATATATTACAGGTAATGAATCCATTGGTATATAATCTGGGTGGATCCTAAAAATATCAAATATTAAAACTGGTCCACAGAGAGCTCAATGTATTTATTATAATAGAGCATATGTATTTAAAAAAAAAAAATTATATATATATATATATATATATATATATATATATATATATATATGTGTGTGTGTGTGTGTGTGCAAAAAGTGTGTGTATATAAATATATATGTAATTATTTATATATTATAAGCGCGGTACTTATTAGAAAGCGCTCAATATCAGAGATAGAGCTAAGATATTTGGTTGGATCGCTCGTCCGCCGGGGCTCATACAGACATAAACATATGTGGACAGTATGGGATTTGACATATGTATGTATATGTGTGCTCTTGTCTATATACATATGCATTTGTATGTTGAAATTCAAAGATCAAAAGTGTAGCGAAATTTTGGTAGAAATCCTGATAATAAATAAATTAAATAAAATAAAACACCAATAATCACTTTTTAGTTCAAGCTACCACCACAATAATTACATTTATTGTTTTTATCATTCTCCCACCACCATTACTAATCACTTTTACCAATTTGCAATAACTATTAGCTATTTATATTATCATTGCCACCAATCCCTTACAACATTACTATCACATCACATTATCATATAAACCCAGTATAATTATTATATAATTAATTATTATTATAACATAAACTACCCCCTCCAACATATTTAATACCACCATAAAAATAACCAATAAGGATTATAAACTGCCAGTTACATATACACAGTCATAAAAAACAAGCAAATAACCAGCTTTAAAATAATAACAAACTTAAAAAATTAAAAATAATAGCAATTTTTTTTTACCTATCATAATTTTACACAGTTCCCACTGTTATAAAATAGAATAAGTCATATCACGGCTGATTTACAGGCAAATACTCAAGAGCGAGAACAGGATGTGAACGGGACAAAGCCCCGTCACAAAATGAACATTATCTTCGTTTACAAATGTTCCCGACACTCGAGTTCCGGTCGAAAAATAAAATAATATTTAAAGTGCTCTATTTTTCGTCCAATAAAAATGCTTCCCTCCTAATTATACTCGCTTCGTTTTTCGAGCCTGTTAAGCCATAAAAAAACCCTATAAAAGGGGTCACAGGGAAGTTCAACAGGAGTCAACAGGTGGCCAGTGTAGAGACCTGTCACGGTCAGGCCGAGCGACACCAGCTATCAGCAGGGAGTGCCGGCGTCAACATGTGTGAACTACTATGAGAGATCGACCTAGATCCGAAGCCGGCTTATGAACTTTACCACAAGGGAGCTGTCCCTAACCCTCACGTTCCTGTTGAAATAAACCACGTAAATCTATTTCTGCTGTTGTATTTCTTTCTTGCAACCATACGCTTATCTATTAGGTTGGTGCAAAAATAATGACGTAATAATGTCGTTTTTCGACGTATTTTTTAACGTCAAAAAACGACATTATTATGTCATTATTTTTGCACCAACCTAATATAACACTGGTGTCAGAAGCGTACAGCAAGAGAAATATGGCCGACTACACGAGCTTCACCCGAGCCGAACTATTTACTCTCATCAAGGAACAGAAAACACTACTATTCAACTTGAAAACGGGACCAACACAGCCTTCCGAAGCTACGATACACGAAATTCAAGCCGACATAAACGACATGCTGACTGCCCTAAAATCAACTACTTCAACGCCTCCCACCGCTCAAACAAACGGCGATTACAGCTTAATGATGCGCCAACAAACCATACGCGACATATTGAAGCTAGAGAGAACTTTTCACCCTGGACACGACGTCAACCGATTCATCACGGCCCTAAACAAAGCATACACAATCCACGTCACGCCAGAACTCAGAACCTATCCCAGCCTGGAATGCGAATTCGTCAAGTCTGCTAAAGATTTACTGGACCAAAGTATCTTTCAGCAGATGGTTGACTCAAAAAAGGACATCTCCACCTTCGAACAACTGAAGGAATACTTATTAGGAGCCCACGGAAGCCAGATGACTAACTTCCAACACCTCAGTCGAGCTTGGGATCTGGAACGGCGAGACGGCGAAAAATTAACAGACTTCGCGGGTCGACTCGAAAACACCCTTAGAGAGGCAGCCGTCCACATAAAAAACAAATACAAAAAAGACAAAAATACAGACTTAACAGTCGATGGACTTATTTCCATCATCGGCGCTATGCTCATGAGCGAAAAGGTGAAAATTTGGAACTCAAATCTTTACCCACATCTTGTCAAGACAATGGACAACCACTTTTCTGCTATTGGCATAGCTTCCGAAGCTTAAATATACCTTGATCGCGGCGTAAAATTCAACGACACGACTTCGCACAACACTGTTATTTCACACAGAAACCACAGCGGTCAAACCAAAGAAACGCGCCACCCCGACCCAGCAGCCAACCAAACCTACAACAGACGGGCCTCACCAACCCTCCCGAACATGGCCATCATCCGACACGCAGAAACCATCAGCACACACCACGAATCAGCGTGTACAAGAACTACCTCAGAGGTCGCCCCTGCCTCCATAGACGCAACTGCCTATATCGCCACCCACCTCGCACTCGGGCACAGGCCCACATCGCCGCAACGAATGATAATACACAAGCCATA
This sequence comes from Acanthosepion lycidas, assembly GCA_963932145.1. Classification (NCBI taxonomy): domain Eukaryota; kingdom Metazoa; phylum Mollusca; class Cephalopoda; order Sepiida; family Sepiidae; genus Acanthosepion; species Acanthosepion lycidas. Next base: position 57,309,543 of record OZ010605.1, on the reverse strand, counting down.
AATGATGTGGAACAGGATTTTCGCTTCGGGCAGGACGAGATGTGATGCCTCGTTCGCCATGCCCCTACGTCAGCCATCACACCTTCAACTTTCAAGGACTCGCTCACCATTCAACGCTCGTCCAGTCCACCTTCAACTTCAGGGACATCACCTTGTCTGGCGTCGCAATGCTAGACTCTGGATGCTCCACCTGCACCGTGCCTATATCTCAGTTACCCAGAGAAGCCAAGAAACTCATGACCCGCTCCGACGTCGTAGTAAAAGGAATCAACGGCAGCACCACCGCCGTTGGCGAACTAACTTGCGACATCACCATCGGCAGTCGAGACTCACCCACATTCAAAAAGGTTAACGTGCTGGTAACTACCCAAACGATCCTGATCGGCCAAAATATCCTATGTCACAACACGCTCGATTCCTATCTAATTGACAACCAAAATGCGACTATAGAATTTAGACGCACACTTTCCTCAGGATACACAACACACACAGCCGCAATCATATCACCGTCATCGTCAACCAACGATCCAGCATATGGCGCCCAAGCGGACATCATCCAAAACCAGCCTACTATAGAACTACAGCCCAACATCCAGACACTGGATCAAAAGCTAACCTGGCTAAAGCATAACACGGGGTTATCGCTACCAAACCACCCGAACCGAGACGAACTAGAAGCCACTGCAAACTTACTCATTTGCTACGCTGACATTATCGGCACAGAAAGCAGCAGCAAAGGCACATTCATCCGACCCATCCGCATACCAACCAACGGCCAGTCTCGCAGCCAGAAACAACACCCGATAGCCCAGGCTTTGGAAGCACACGTTGATACCGAAATTAAGCGTATGGCTGATGAAGGTATCATTGAAAACTGCAGCGACCCCAAAGGTTTCAATAGCCCCGTATTTGCCGTACGCAAGAAAAACGGATCGATTCGCGTCGTTGCTAACTTTAAAATAACTCTCAACAAGGTCTTAGTCGATCTTGATCCTTACCCAATGCCAAGGATCGACCACTTGTTCAACAAAATCGGCAAAGGCAACAGATATTTTACTACCCTCGATCTACGCAGCGGCTACTGGCAAATTGAAGTCGACAAGCGAGACCGATACAAAACAGCATTTACATGGAAGGACCAATGCTATCAATACACGCGCCTGGCCTTCGGCCTTACATCTGCCGGACAAATCTCCCGTTGCATAGTAGAAGACCTAGCCACGGTCACATCCCGTGAAAACATTTCCTCCTATATCGACGACAACCTGGTCCACGCTAGGACATTTAGGGAGTACATACTCTCCCTCGAACAATTCTTTACTGCCCTCCGAAAATTCGGACTCAAGCTGAATCCCGATAAAATGTTCCTTCCTAGCACCAGAGGCAAAATTCCTCGGACGCATAGTAAACAGCGAAGGATTCAAGGCTGATCCAGAATACGTTCGTGCTATCAGGGAAATGAAACCTCCAACATCAAAAAAGGAATTACAAAGCCTTATCGGCCGTTTAGTGTGGATCAGACAATTCCTAGAGACACGTCTTCACGAACAAATCAGGTCAGATATGTTTTCAAATCTTATGGGTCCCATACACGAACTCAACAAGGTCAATAAACCGTTTGTCTGGACGCAAAATGCCGACAGAGCCTTCAAAAAAATCAAGGACCGTCTCTCCTCGCCACCCATCATCTCATTTCCAGATTTCTCCAAACTTTTTACACTCACCACGGACGCCAGTGACGTCGCATGCGGAGCAATCCTAATGCAAGAAGCCGACAATGGAAAAAAAAGATATCATAGCGGTCGCTTCCCATACATTCAACTCCATGGAACAGAACTGGTCCACGACGGAACGAGAGGCATATGCAATAAAGTGGGCAATATTGAAATTTGATTATTTCCTTCGCAACCGCCCCTTCGTCATCTTCACCGACCACAGATCGCTGACATATCTGGACCAACAAGAGTTCAATAATGCCAAAATACGACGATGGCAAGAAGAAATTTCATGTTATAAATTCGTCTTGGAATATGTTGAAGGCGAATCAAATGTATGGGCTGACATGCTCAGCAGAAGTTGCAGGCATAAGAAAACGAAAGCGCCGAACGACCTTACATCGGCAGGCAGGACATTCGAGGTAAGCGGCTCAGACCCCCGCGTATACATCCCATCTTGGTGCCTCGGCGAGTTTAACGGTTTACAGCTCATTCCCAAAACTCACACACCACAAAACGCCCGCACCCACAAGCGCGTCACCAACGCATTCTTCACCTATCACTCCGCCACCACCATCCCCACTCAGAGAATCTGCAACCACCTCGGCATCGCAGATGAACAACAGAAGGACGACGCCCCGGCAAAGATCATCAGCGCCCTCTAGTCACCCACTGCAAGCGAACCTCATATCGATCCTGACGACCACCGAGCTACGCTTTTCAAAAAACATTTGCACCAATTTTTTCTAGAACCAGGCACCTCTGTTTTGATGATAAGAGACAGTAAACACTCTCCGAGATTGGTTGTACCATACAAACTACGACCCAGATACCTCTACCAGGCACACGAGTGCAACAACCACTCAGGTCTTTCCAACTACTGGTGGGAATTCAAAAACTGCGACATCAAAGCCTATGTCGATTCTTGCAACACGTGTGCTAAGTGCAAGGGCAACTACGGTAGACGTACCCACTGGCCCATTGGCCACTGCAAACGAGGAAAGAGACCATTCGATCTCGTCTTTATAGACTTTGTCACAATACCCAACTCAAAGGGAAAACGCTACATCCTAACCATCTTGGATAGCTTCAGCCGACACTTTACCGCCATACCATGCGCGAGAGACCGTGCTATCGACGCCGCCCGTGGATTGTACCATTTCTTCCTTCTACACAGAGATTCCACACATAGTATTCTCTGATCGAGGCGCACACTTCACTGGAGAAGTCTATCGACAATTCTGTAACCAGATGTCAATCACGCAAGAACTTCACTGTCCTTGGCGCCCGCAAAGCTCAGGAAATATCGAGAGACAACATCGCACGATGAAGAACGCACTTTATATGTTATGCAAAGACAGGAACTGTGAATGGACAGACGTTCTAGAATCTGTCGTTTCGTCCATGAATGCCACGACCAACAGCGCCACCGGTGTCTCCCCGCACTATGCCATTACCGGCCGTCACCCCAACATCGGCCTACCTACACTACACAGAAAAGAAATCACAAGCGACGATCCTGAAGCATATGGAATGCAAATTAATGCCCTGTTAAAGCAGCTTCACCACCACGTCACCCTAGCCAACGACGAAGCTGACCACATACAAGGACCCAATACAAGTAGGCGACAAGGTTTTACTTCATCGGCCACACTCAACTGTTGCCCAATCCTCTCATCTGCCCTGGATAGGAAATTACACCATTATAAAAACGAACAATATGATGTGTCAGGTGCAAAACGATGATGGTGATACAATCTGGATTTACCGTGCACATATCCGACGACTGGCTCCATGCCCAACACATCTTTCTAATACAATCCCTCTGCCTCCACCGTGTAACAGTCACCAGGATCATTCTCCACATCCTTCAGGGATACATAATTCTGCAAATAATTCCATACCAAAACAAATGCCAATAAGAACACGAGGACAACTTCCCACACGTTTCGGAGACTATCATGAATTAATCACCCAAATATATAACACTCACTGTAAATCAGACCGAGATCTGGGGGAGCCTTGTTATAAAATAAAGACATATCTCGGCTGATTTACAGGCAAATACTTAAGAGCGAGAACAGGATGTGAACGGGACAAAGCCCCGTCACAAAATGAACATTATCTTCGTTTACAAATGTTCCCGACACTCGAGTTCCAGTCGAAAAATAAAATAATATTTAAAGTGCTCTATTTTTCGTCCAATAAAAATGCTTCCCTCCTAATTATACTCGCTTCGTTTTTCGAGCCTGTTAAGCCATAAAAAAACGCTATAAAAGGGTTCACAGAGAAGTTCAACAGGTGGCCAGTGTAGAGACCTGTCATGGTCAGACCGAGCGACACCAGCTATCAGCAGGGAGTGCCAGCATCAACATGTATGAACTACTATGAGAGACCGACCTAGATCCGAAGCCGGCTTATGAACTTTACCACAAGGGAGCTGTCCCAAACCCTCACGTTCCTGTTGAAATAAACCACGTAAATCTATTTCTGCTGTTGTCGTATTTCTTTCTTGCAACCATATGCATATCTATAACACCACCACACGTATATACATGCATGTAAGGAAATATTCAGCAAAAAAAAAAAAAAAAAAAAAAAAAAAAAAAAAAAAAATGCTGATTGCTGGCACGTATACATTCATGAGAAATTTTTGCTACACTTCCGGTCTTCGAATTTCAACATACAAATGCGTATGTATATAGACAACAACACACGTATACATACATGTCAAGTCCCATACAGTCCACATATGTCTATGTCTGTATGAGCCCTGGCGGACAAGCGAGGGTGTATGTGTGTGTACCTCAACGGGTGTACAGACATCTATGTTTGCGTTAGCATGAGTGACATCACAACGACAATTCCCCACCCCATTTCCATAGCATCAGTACACGCAATCTATATAAAACCAAAATTTAAAAAAATTAATCAGTGTCTGACGATCGCAAAAGCGTGAAACCCAGGGTCACAAACTCACATCAATCCAACATTATATATATATATATATATATATAGAGAGAGAGAGAGATTGGTGTTTAAAAAAAAATCCTGGAAAGATTACTTCAAGACATGCAGATAAATGAACAAAATTTTTTATTTATTCCTTTCATATACAAGTACCATCTTATGAACTAGAATGAAAACATATTTACAATTATCATTTTTTTTGTTTTTGTAGTGTGCCTCTAAGGTATATATGTTGTATATACAACTTGAAAACTCTTGAAAAACAAATAGAAAAGGAAAGAAAAAAAAATCTTTCATAAGATCAACTGGCAAAATGCAACCAATGTCAGCAGAAACAAAATATACAGAAAGAGTCCAAAAAAACTCATGCACCATTGAGCCACACCCGCCCCCACATACTACTAAAGGAAAAAAAAAAAAAAAGTTGAAAAATAAAACAAAATGACACTTTCAAATGTAGAAAAAAAAAAAAATTTCTTTAAGTATTACTAAACTGCATGAATTGACTCGAACTGTATACTAAAACAGTATTTTTTTTTTTTAAATTTTTTTTATTTTTTAATCCATGGAAATCAAAAATTGAGGATATTCAGTGAATAATAGAATCAGATCTTAATTTGTGTAAACATTTGCTGCTTCGTTACGCAGTTGGATAACATTTTCAAGAAATTATTCAAACAAGAGAGAGAGAGAGAGAGGTAAAAGAAAAATGTAAACAATGATAAAAAGAAAAGATAAAAAAAAGGAAAGAAAAAACCCAACCATGAAGTTGTCACTTCATTGTTATCTCCCCTTTTCAGACATTTAGAAAAGGATTTTTCTTCTTGTACATTTTATTCTATCTTAAAAATTATTTGTAAGTAGGCAACAACTATCCCAACTAACTTGATGTTAATTGTAATACAACATGAGTAATTTGAATATTAGAGAAGAAAAAAAAAAAAAAAAAAAAAAAAAACCTTTGAGCATTTTTTTTTTTTTTTAAATCAAGTTTCCTTCCAAGAGAGTTTGTGATGACAAGCCTTCAAATAAAAAAAGCAAAACAACTCAAGTCTGACAAAAGGCCAAACACGGTCTGATGGTGATAACAATAAGATTGTGTTGCACCAATTTTTCAAATTGTTAGAGTTAATCTAGTCACTTTTGAAAAAAAAAAAAAAAATTCTATACTTCTAGTAGAAGTGACTAGGTCAACAAACAAGATAGGCAGGTAAATATGAATATACTTTGTATGCTACACTGACCCATTTAGTGCCAAATATATCTTTTATATAGAATTATCCCCCCCCCACTCCACCAAGCTTTTGAATGTGTGTCAGCCTCTCAAATATCAAAGTAAAATTAATACATAATAAAACATGCCCAAGAGTTTCCTTGGAGGGTTAAAAAAAGAAAATGGAAGAAAACAAGGGACATGAACGACACCAACAAAGAGGAGAAGGACGATGACAAAGGAGGAGAACAAAGACAAGAATGACAAAGGTTGGTCGTTTTTGTTCAGTGGTATATCAACCTCTACAGGCTATTTAATGCTGAAATCTAAATATTTAGTATGCAACTGTTTTATTTTTAAATAATCCCTTACTAATTAACCTATAGCTGGAGGGATAAGAGGTGGATTCATACCTTTCCTAAGTATAAGTGAATATAATTAACCCAACTGGAATTGGAACTCAGCTCTCTGATTAACAATTCTGAGCTGTTATCCATTACACCACCTGCACATCCAAGCTTACAGCACCTGGTATTCCCAAGTGGTCACCCATCTAGGTAATGACTCGATGTTGCTTAATTTTGGTGGTCATACAGGAACCAGTGTTTCAACATTATATATATGTAAGCCTTCAATAAAGATGGGGAGGACGATAACAACAAAAAGAACACGAAAAGTGTGCGTTTGAAAAAAAAACGTTGAAAAGTATTTTTTTGTCGCTTTATTTTGCAGATAGGGATATAAACATTGTAAAGATGCACACCTCAGTATCTTTTCTTCTGGGGGGGGGGGAATGTATAAAACAAAATCTTTAACATTGATTGTAGCTACTTAGATTATGGCTACAATTGTTAATAGAAAAAATTACTTCCACCCAACTTGGAGAAAATACTATATAAAAATAACTAAAGTGCGCAAACACACATATTATATTTATCTTAGAAAGAGGATGGATTGCAAAAAACATTTTTTAAATCAGTCAATGTCAGTATCACAAAATGAGTTAAGGACTCTACAACAGATCCTGTCATCTGTTTCGGAAATTTCTTTTTTTAATTTATCAACTGATGAAATTAGCATATTACAATTTTTGCAATAAAGCTTGCATATTAAAAAATGAATACTAATACATCAATTGTTTTTTTAACCATTTGCAGGTTATTTAAATATTTTTAGACTGTAAGAATGTTTTTGAAGATAATGATTTACTGATACAAGTTCTACTAATTAATCCATAGATTTAGGAGGGAGAAGAGATCGACTTATACCTTTCCCCAAGGGTATTTGTACATAAGGGAATATAATGAACCTGACTGAAATTTGGTTCTGATTTCCAATTCTGGGGTGTTATCCATTACATCATCCACACAAAGTTTTACAGCACCTGATATTTCCAAGTGATCACCCATCTAGATACTGACCAGACTATGTTGCTTAACTTTGGTGATCCAACAAAAACATGATATGGCTGTAAGCCAAAGCATAGCAGGAGTCAAGTACTTAAGGAGCAATAGACAGAGTGCAGTTGCCATTTTCCAGCATTTTTTGTAATGAATCATGAGTTATATATATATATATATATATATATATATTAAAAAAAAAAAAAAAAAAAAAAAAAAAAAAAAAAAAAAAAAAATCGCTGTCATTTAAATTATCTCACATTGCAGTACTATCATTAAGATATGCTGAATGAAAAAAAATGGATGTAAACTTACTGTAGAAGACTCGGAAATTAGTACAATTTCTATAAAACTTTAAATTATTTTCCCTTTTAATGAATCATATAGAAGAGCTCTACTTATAGTTAGCATGAAAGTCCTTTTCCCTTCCTAAGTGAACAGAAACTGCCTCAGCTGAAATTTGAACTTGGTGCTTGAATTCCATTTTCTATGCAGTTAGACATCAGGTCATCCAAACATTTGTATCAGTAACAGGCAGAGCGTGTTAATATCAAGATTTTTACCATTTTACAGATAATAGATTAATTGGAAGTTGCTTTTAGTTAAAAAAAAAAAAAAAAAAAAAAAAAAAAAAAAAAAAGCAAGCCCAACTAATGCAGCACTTGTGATAAAAATTTGGATTCTTTAATCTTCAGATGTCTGAAGCAGAATCTTTCAAATGTGGGAGAAAAAGCAAAGCCACAAAAGGGGAAAAAAAAAAAAAGCAAAGACAGAAGAGGGGGGGACACAAAGAAAAAGTGTGTATGGGGAGGGGGTGTAGACCCCCCCAAAAAAACAAACAAACAAAGAGGAGGAAAAGCAGAATAATGGTAAATTCCAAACTTTTAAGATCATTAAAAATGTCTTGCCAACAATTAGCAAAACAATCTCATTCTCTCCCACCCCGCATCTCTGTGAATCTAGAAACATCAACCCAGTGATTTGTCATATCCATAGCTAATTTTCTGATCAAATCTTGTTTTTTTAGTTTTGTCTTTTTTTTTTTGGCTCTCACAAATCTCAAAATGAAGGAATACATATATCCAGCCCGAAATAGACGGCCCAAATTCATTTCTACAAAATCTCATGTCACTAGGTGTACAACAGAGTCAAACATTTTCTTAACGTCTGAAAACAATAATGCCTTCATTCAACAATTTTCACCCGCTTTTAAATTGATTTCAAGGGAAGACAAAGAAATTAAACAGTTTTATATACATTTACTTTGTACATAGACATGCATTTTGTTAATTAGAGAGAAAACAAAAAATAGAAATGCCTCTGCTCCTTAATAGTTCTTGCTGTATGAAATTTCTATTAGAAAACAAAGAGGGGAAAAGATTCTTAGTCGAACTTTGTATAGACTAAACATTAATTATTTTGACACTAGATCATGCAAAGTAAGATTAGTTGAGTGATTAGTTAATTTGTAAGACAATATCACAACTTGACTGTATTTGGGTGGAGTTATAAGAGGGGGGTGTGGGTTAAAACAAATTTACAAAAAGTAACAATTTTATTATTGGAAAGCATTTAATAAATACAAAAATCAGCTAATCCTCTCTTAAAATACAGAAAAATAAAATTAAAGGAAATAAAATAATATGAATGTCTGCAAAAGTTGGATGTCGAACAACAAATCCATCAAAAGCACAAAGAAAAAAAAGGTCAGAATATCTCATTGGTTACAAGAATAAATCCTAGAAAAAGTAAAAAGGGGGTTCAGAATAGTGAAATTGTAAACCTATAACCATGAGAAATATAGAAATTGAGTTGTTTTGTTACTCAATTTAATGGATATTGTCATTTAAAAAGGCGTAGTGTAAAGTGTGCCCTATAAACATGTTATAGTTATCCCAATCAGAAATGTTTTGATGGCTCGCTAGTTTACTGAGGGAAAGAGAAAGAAGAAAAAAAAAAAATCCATATCTCATAGCTTGTGTTAAAAAATGTCAAAATGTTTAACTGTTTCTTTAAGGTCTATCTTAATAAAGCTTACAGGTTTAAAATAAAAAATAAAAAAGCTTAAGTTTTTCTTGACAGGTAATTTGTTGATTATTACAGTTTCAGAGATGTCATTAATTTTAATTTGAAGAGAGGGAAGAAAAAAAAAAAAAAAAATTTGATCTAAACTTAAAAATCCAGCCGTTTAGTTCCAAATACTAAAATTTCATTTAAGATAAAGATTCTGATAGCAAGATGCATTTTTTAAAATCTACATGGTGCCCCAAAAATGTGTATGTGTATATATATATATATATATATATATATATATATATATATATATAAAATGATAGGTATGCTATATTTACGAGTAAAATGTGCTCAATATTAGGGATAGGGCATATGTAAATATAAAAGCAGACACTTGAGGTCAACATCAATTGGCAATAGTTTGTTTTATTCTTGAACACATTCAGGCAAGCATGAAAAGACTCACTACTCTGTGTTGACTTCAGTGCCCGCTTTTAGATGTAAATTTTTTTTTTTTTTTTTTTTTAAATACACATTCATTTTGAGGCACTATGAGATAAATTTGCTCAGTAATTATTCTATCATTTTAACATGGATTTTCATTGAAGTAAAACAGTTTGAGGAAATTATCTCGTCATAAGTAATTCTTGCATTATTTTCCATTTAGATATTATCTCGAATAAATATAAACTTGTTCTCTTTTCGATCAGTCATCTATACATAGATTTCAATTACAATACAAGTAAGTCAAAAGTCACAAACCATTGGTTAATAGAGAAGAAAAGACACCTCTTTCCTAAAAAAAACAATAGGATGGGCGGATAAGAATCATTATCCAAAGATATTGGAATGAGTGCTTAATTTTGGATGAAAAAATGAAAATTTGCCACTTAAACTGGGCGGTGGTTATAAAGAAGAAACTACTGAAAATGAATTATTCTCTCCATGAGTCTAGTTTTCTTTAAGTCAGCTTTTTTTATCTAATTCGTGTGCTGGCGGTCATTTAAGATCTGCATTGTTGTGGTCATGACTTTTGTGGTGCGCAACTTTTGACTTGACCTGTAAGTAATAATAAATATAGACACCCACATTCTGAAATCACAGCCACATTAGTACGCGTATGTGTGTCATACGAGAAAAACACTTTGAAAAACTGGATCTTTATGTCATAAGAGGATCCTGATTAACATAAAAAATAAGAGAGAAAAGAATCCTAAAACAAAAATTCAATATTGAAAATTTTATAAAGAGAAAAATTGTTTATGCCAACATTCATATCTTGAGGAGAGACAGAGACAGAGAAAGAAAGAAAGAGACAGAGACAGAGAAAGAAAGAAAGAGACAGAGACAGAGAAAGAAAGAAAGAAAGAGACAGAGACAGAGAAAGAAAGAAAGAAAGAGACAGAGACAGAGAAAGAAAGAAAGAAAGAGACAGAGACAGAGAAAGAAAGAAAGAAAGAGACAGAGACAGAGAAAGAAAGAAAGAAAGAGACAGAGACAGAGAAAGAAAGAAAGAAAGAGACAGAGACAGAGAAAGAAAGAAAGAAAGAGACAGAGAAAGAAAGAAAGAAAGAGACAGAGAAAGAAAGAAAGAAAGAGACAGAGAAAGAAAGAAAGAAAGAGACAGAGAAAGAAAGAAAGAAAGAGACAGAGAAAGAAAGAAAGAAAGAGACAGAGACAGAGAAAGAAAGAGACAGAGACAGAGAAAGAAAGAGACAGAGACAGAGAAAGAAAGAGACAGAGACAGAGAAAGAAAGAGACAGAGACAGAGAAAGAAAGAGACAGAGACAGAGAAAGAAAGAGACAGAGACAGAGAAAGAAAGAGACAGAGACAGAGAAAGAAAGAGAAAGAGGCAGAGAAAGAAAGAGACAGAGAAAGAGGCAGAGAAAGAAAGAGACAGAGAAAGAGGCAGAGAAAGAAAGAGACAGAGAAAGAGGCAGAGAAAGAAAGAGACAGAGAAAGAGGCAGAGAAAGAAAGAGACAGAGAAAGAGGCAGAGAAAGAAAGAGACAGAGAAAGAGGCAGAGAAAGAAAGAGACAGAGAAAGAGGCAGAGAAAGAAAGAGACAGAGGCAGAGAAAGAAAGAGACAGAGGCAGAGAAAGAAAGAGACAGAGAAAGAGGCAGAGAAAGAAAGAGACAGAGACAGAGAAAGAAAGAGACAGAGACAGAGAAAGAAAGAGACAGAGACAGAGACAGAAAGAGACAGAGACAGAGACAGAAAGAGACAGAGACAGAGACAGAAAGAGACAGAGACAGAGAAAGAAAGAGACAGAGACAGAGAAAGAGACAGAGAAAGAGACAGAGAAAGAAAGAGACAGAGAAAGAAAGAGACAGAGAAAGAAAGAGACAGAGAAAGAAAGAGACAGAGAAAGAAAGAGACAGAGAAAGAAAGAGACAGAGAAAGAAAGAGACAGAGAAAGAAAGAGACAGAGAAAGAAAGAGACAGAGAAAGAAAGAGACAGAGAAAGAAAGAGACAGAGAAAGAAAGAGACAGAGAAAGAAAGAGACAGAGAAAGAAAGAGACAGAGAAAGAAAGAGACAGAGAAAGAAAGAGACAGAGAAAGAAAGAGACAGAGAAAGAAAGAGACAGAGAAAGAAAGAGACAGAGAAAGAAAGAGACAGAGAAAGAAAGAGACAGAGAAAGAAAGAGACAGAGAAAGAAAGAGACAGAGAAAGAAAGAGACAGAGACAGAGACAGAGAAAGAAAGAGACAGAGACAGAGACAGAGAAAGAAAGAGACAGAGACAGAGACAGAGAAAGAAAGAGACAGAGACAGAGACAGAGAAAGAAAGAGACAGAGACAGAGACAGAGAAAGAAAGAGACAGAGACAGAGACAGAGAAAGAAAGAGACAGAGACAGAGAAAGAAAGAGACAGAGACAGAGAAAGAAAGAGACAGAGACAGAGAAAGAAAGAAAGAGACAGAGACAGAGAAAGAAAGAAAGAGACAGAGACAGAGAAAGAAAGAAAGAGACAGAGACAGAGAAAGAAAGAAAGAGACAGAGACAGAGAAAGAAAGAAAGAGACAGAGACAGAGAAAGGAGAGAGAAAGAAAGAGAAAGGAGAGAGATATTTAAACCAAAATTTCCCAACTTGAAAGAAAAAAAAATTAAACATTCGTCATCTTTGAACAGTTTAATAACAAAATTTAATAATGTCCATTTTTGAACCAATGCTGCCCAAATACCGTCACCGGAGGAAAATTTTATCAAACTTTAGAATCCCTTTTGAGGACAACATCCCATATATGGGTACTCCAACCCAATTAAAGAAAAAAAAAAAAAAAAAATCTCACGACAGCTACATTTTGTATACAGAGGAAAACATCTGTTATAATCAAATAATGTCACCATATAGTTATTTTTTTTTATCAAAATCAGTTGCTTAAGTCAATTGTTTCAATTTTTATATCCTTTGCTTAATGCCATCAACTGGTTATTGTAATCTAAATGCTCCTGTTTTTCCCAAAGCTATTACAATTGGCTTTTACTCTGTATATCTTTGACTGCCAGTCAATTTCAACTCTTTTTTCCCAAGCATTGGACATTTTATTTTGCCTGTTTACTTGATTGCTAAAGATGCACACTTTTAAAATACTTATTAAAATTGGACTTTTTTTTTTAAATAGATCAATGAATCTATTTTAGATTTCTGAGGTAAAGTTAAAATTTCAGATCGGATCAAAAAGAAAATACGACACATTGGATTCAACTGAGAAATCTTACTTTAGTATTACTATCAATATTAAAATTCATTGTGATAAAATTATGTCAATTCAGTAATTAATGTCTTAATCTCTTAATTTTTTTTTTTTTTTTTTTTTTTTTTTTTTACACATCAAGAATAAATGCACCGAAAAGTAATCATTTTTTTTTTTTTGACCGAATTCTTAAATATTGGGTGTGTAAGCAGGTGAAAAGAAAAAGGAATCCAATACTATTTTTATGGTACATCCCTTTAGAAGATGGAGTCTTTCATTGTAAAGAATCAAAGTTTAGCCTAATGTTAAAAGAAAATAGATTTATAAAATTCTAGCCATAATTTAAAGTATAACAAAGAAAAAAAATGTTTAAGTTTATAAAAATATACTTTTAAAACTTTTTTAACACTTTTCCTTTAAGATTTCTAAATAAATTTCTCTTTTGACTGGAAGTTTAACAATTTTACTAAACAAAGTAGTATTATTTTATTTGTGATGAATTTAATACAAACTCATTTCTGAAAATCATTAACATTATAATTGTAATAATAATGAAGGAATTGTAATTAAAATAGTATAATTATATTGGGCGGTTTAGATCACCAACAATTTAATTTCAAAATATCAATCTTATCTGGCTCCATATTGTTTAAAAAAAAAAAAAAAAAAAAGTAAAGAAAAAGATAATGCAGAAAATTTTTTCAATGTTTAGAAATCAAATATAAAAATACAGTTAATTTTAAGAGCAGAAAATTTTGGAGCCCAATTTAGTTTATGGTATTAGTTTGAAGTAATGAATTTTAAACATTATTTAGTTTATGGTATTAGTTTGAAGTAATGAATTTTAAACATTCAGTTTATAAAACTGGCTGTATGTGAATCTACGCATCTCTAAGATGCTTCAACTGAAATTGGCGTACAATCTATGAAGCAGCAATTTTCTTTTTTTTTATGACACAAAAAAGTTCTCACATGTATTCAAACTATATATATATATATATATATATATATATATATATATATAAATAAAATGTGTGTAAAAATGAGGTGAGAAAAAAAAACACCTACAAATTCTGAAACCTGTGTGTAGGATAGGTTAATATGCAGGAAGACAGTGAAAGACTTGCTCAAGGTTTGCAAATAGCTGTGGATGCTTCTTACCAGCAGCCAACCAAGAGAAATTTTCCATTTATCCTACGTCATTTGATAAATATAATTGTTTCATGACAACTTCATTTTCTTTCTACTCTAGAAGTAGATGAACATTAAAATTAGGACTCATTTTTTTTTTTTTTTTTTTTTAATAATAATAGTTACAGCAAATACAGCTTAGAAAATCTTGACCCCATTAACAAACTTTCACAACAAGTCAGAATAACTTACAACCCGCTGGGACTGACAGATAAGTACATTTGTAAATATGAAATTCAGAGATTTCTGCATCAATACATTGGATTCCTAAAGAAAATTGGTCTGCTTTATTGTAGGAGGTCGATTTAAAAATTAATTTCTTTTTTGTGTGTTGCTTTATGTTTCAGCCTTCTTCAGGTGTCTTTTTGTTCTGGAATATCATCAATTCAGTTCCTCTCTGATGCACGTCACATCCAGTGTCAGTGTGCTTGTTTTTGGAATCATCTTCTGACTTCTGTACATAGCTGATGATGATGCTGCTCCAATGAACCCATCAAAGTTTGCCAGGAGGAAAAACAACCACAGACAATGATTAAAAGACTTTGTCCAAATCAAACAAGAAATTATTCAACTTAAAAAAAAAAAAAAGAAAAAAAAAGAAAAAGAATCCATTACATTATAAAAAGATTAACTTTGTGAGAGAGATGTCAGAAATGTTCACTCACTGTTGAAACAGAAATTTTAGAAATGGCACAAAAGCTGGTTAGAGAAAATTTAGATACACTGCTAATAAACAGGACTTGATTCACAACCCAGTCGTGTATCCATTGATTATTAAATTGATGCAGAGTCAAGAATTCATACACACAGTTTTTCTTTTCAATATTCTCTCAAATAATGGACAGTGTGAAGATCTTAGAATGATCATAAGAAAAAATAAAAATTAATTGTAAGTCAAAAATTATCCATACTTTTGCCATACCACAACTTTATAGTGTGGATAAGTTTTTTGTACTTTCCCTCTTGTGTGTGTGTGTTTTTTATATAAAATCTCAGTCACTGTTATTGCAAATCAGTAGTGTTTATGAATTTTACTTAGATGTTGACAAACCCCACAATGATTTGAGAAATAAGCACTACTTAGGCTAACTGGTGTGCTTGTAAAAGTCAGGGAATATTTTTTTTGAATAATTTTTGGAGATTAGTATTCTTTAGACCTTTCTCTACCCATGACATTTGTCAGAACCAAATATTGATTTCTCATTTCAGAAGTGGGGGTCCTGTTCACAATACAAATAGTGTTCAATCAATCCCCGATAAAGAATTATCTGTACTTTGTTTTTACATTGATAACTGCGGATTATAAATTGAGGAAAATGATAACATCAATAGTACACAGTTATCAATGACATAAGGACAGTTTCAAATTATGTAAATAAAAACAAAATACAATTCATTCATTATGGATTGATTTAAGACTGTATTCACTGTAACAACTCCCTTCTAAAATGATAAAGATATCAATATTATTTTTATTCTGACAAATGTAAAAAGGTCTAATGAATGCTATTCTTTTCTGTTAGAAAGGAAGTTCTCTTAAGTACCTATTAACCTCAGTAGTGCTAAACAATATTAAAAAGAAATCTCTGAAGTATAAAATAATTTGCTTCGTTAAAGTAATTGCAGTAAAGAAAATTTATCAAATAAGATGGATGTAATTGCAAACAACTCCAAAGACTAAGGCTTTAAATAATAATTAACATTCCTCACTTCATAAATTTTATTGAAAGATTTTAAAATAGCATCAAATGTAAAGGGTATTTAGACAGTAATTTTAGTCCAAGTAAATATCTACATGTGAAGTTTACAGAAGAAAAAGAAAAAATTAAATAAATTTCAGAGATTTCTTTCTGAACAAAAAGAGATTACAGTTAACATTTATCTGAGGAAGCAAAATGAGGTGTTACCCGAATCTGTCTTGAATTAAATTTGAGCCAACCTCCATACAATCCAGTATATACCTCCATTTTAACCTTGCTGTGATTTTGAGAAAGCCTTATACACACAGTAGTCATAAGAAAATTTAAATAGAAACTTAACAAATGAGAGGTAATGTAATCTTATTTTCACCTGGCAACCTGAAATACACAGATGTGCTGGCAAAAACATTGTAAAAGATTCTGGGAAGATTCCTTTACAATATAAATTTTCTGGATTGGACAAAACGTCTATGAATGTACATAAAGAATGTTGTCACAAAATAATTATATTTTTAAATATGCAATACGTTATGACAAAAATATTATATAAGGTAAGTGAAAAAATTAAGTGAAATTTTTTTTTTTTTAACTTGCATTCCAGTTCAATTTACAGGAAAGTAAAAAAATCTTTTATCTTAAAAAGAAAGAAAAAAAAGTACAAATTAAAATGCGTGCATATATATATATATATATATATATATATATATATATATATATATAGATAAGTAGGAATCAGAAAATGGTTAATAAAGGGACTTTTCTTCTTTTCATAATTCTTTAACAAATGGCAAAAGAAAATGGTCTGTGATATTTGAGGCCACTTCTTACCTCAGCAGAGCCACAAAAAAAAAAAAAAAAAAAAAAAAAAATAATCTAATGATCAAACTAACTTTTTTCCTTTTGGTAAAAAAAAAAAAAAAAATAAGATTTAAACTTAAAAAATAAAAAAAAAAAAAAAATCCCCACCAGTATATTTGTTTTTTTTTGTATTTTTAAATTTAATTTTCAGTTATTAATGTTCAAACATTTTTTCTCAGTTCCCTCAGGAATTTAAAAAAAAAAAAAAGTTTCTTCGCTCAAGAATTCATTTTGACTAATAGCCACATTCTCTTCAAGTTTTCAGTCAACAAGAATCTCATTTCACATCTATCATACTTCATTCAATAAACATTATAAAAATTCTCACCAATGCATATAAGGTCATCAATGATAATGTCAGAGGCCTTTCTATGACAAAACAAACCCACAAGCCTCGTGGTTAATTTTCTTATTATACAGAAGTTCTTAAAAGATGAAAATAAGTTTTCATTCCTCCAGGAGACTTTATTTTGATTGTGTAATCTGAAAAGTTATAAACAGCAATATCACATGATGTTGAAGTTCCTGAATTCTCAAGGCAAAGAGCCATTGGCCTAAAATCGTTGCTGCTACAACCTGACCTAATCTGATTGCAACCACTACAACTACTATGACTACGATTACTCACGTGCCCATTTGAGTGGAACTTTATCTGGTCTTTGTTTCGGATTTTTTTATTTTTTTTTTTATTTTTTATTTATTTATTGTACATCATGGATGTCTGCCATTTTGTTTCACAGCTGCCTGTTCTGCAACAGAAACTTGCCAAAAAGGATATGATCCTGGAAAAGTTTTTCAGATGTGAAATAAGACGCCTGAAGAGAATGGGTGAGTGGGCATACCAAAAATTAAACATGAAAGATGAGGATATTAGTCATAAACAAATTAACCTTGGAGTGAATTACAATTAAAGAGAGAGAGAGAAAGAGAGAGAGATTTTGTATTGCTCCAGAATTTAGTTAGGGAAATGACCAAGAAATTTTAATTTTTTTTTGTTTTTCTCTTTTTGTTTCAATCTTTTCTATTTTATTTTACAATAAAAGATTTTTCATCTTCACCAAGCAAATATCCCTTCAACAATTTTTTTTTTTTTTTTTTTTAGTTTAAAAAGAATTAACTAAATGTAAAAAATAGAGACTTTTTTTTTTTTCAATTATTTTGTTCTTGGGGGGGTGGGAAGGTGGTGAGAGAAGATGAAGAAACAGAAAGTGGCTGGAACTTAAAGCTGCCCCCACCGTCATCAAAAAGGCAACAAGTTGCCAGAGTCTTGTTTGTGGCACCTAGTCAGACACAAAATTATATATATATATATATATATATATATATATATATAAATAAAATAAAAAGAGGAGTGGGTGGTATCTCCACCCAAGCAGTACAAAGTGTACCAGCAGTTGTCCACACTCCACAGCCAACAGGAGGGGAAAGAAATCTTTTTTTTTTCTTTTTCATATTTTTTTTTTTTTTTTTTTTTTAATTTTATTTTTCTGTTTTTAGTGGCTATCCAGGGCTCGAAGGAATTTGTCATCAACTAAGAAGGGGATGAGTTTGTGTCTGCAAAAAGAAAAAAAAAAAAAAAATATTAAAAAAAAAACACAAATAAAAATTTATACAATTACTGAGAGTGGGGAAAAGAAACAAGCATAGCATTTTTGCTGGAATTTGAGATGAAAATTGCATTCACTTTAGTAAAGCATAAATCCATCTTTCCCCACTAGCTAGGGGTTAAATAGCAGAGTAAAGTGGGCTCTCTAGTCTTGGATGGAAACCAGTCTAATAGAAGAAAACTTTGTGGGGAAGGTAACAGAAAACCACTTCACTATTTTCCCAAAGAAGCCATACCAATCCACAGATAAAGAAATCCTATTACCTATGTCTTAAAGAAAAATAAAGAAGTCCTATCTTAGTTGCTATATTCACATTTGTGTTTCTGTACTCTTTGACCTTCTTAGATAAGCAGGGAATTTTAAGCCAAACTAAAATTTTATAGGAAATCTTATTCTGAATTAATTCTGCCAATTTCTCCTTGCTAATGCTTAGTTGTCTGTCTGCCTTTGCCTGGTTCAATTCCTGGGTAAATTAAATAGATTTGTTCAGTAAAGCAAACAAATGTCACCCAGGTAACTGAAGTGACTGAAATTTGAACTCGGATCTCCAATTTCTCATTCCAAGCTGCTATCCATCACACTACCTGCACATCCACAGAGCGGTAAGAAAAAAATTAAAATAAAATTTGGATGCCAATGAAGTTAATCAGCAGTATATATATATATATATATATATATATATACACACACACACCTGCATATATAAGCAGCAAGAATTCATTAAAAATTCAACAGGCATGGTCAGGGTTTACTTTTTTATTGCATCTTCCAGTTTTCAAATAATCCATTTTACATCCTGTGAATAATTGCCCAAAGTTCTGTTTTTGCAACAACCTAATACTTCCATTAAGAACTGGGTGTTGCCAGCATAGTAGACAAGATTTTGTTGGCTACATCCTGACATTTTATTTTGGACTGCTACAATTCAAATTTAACTCCAATATATGCATATTGTATAAGTGACATCTTGTGTAAAGCAGTATTTTGTATAAATCAGATCAAGTTTTATACTAGTAGCAATAGTAGAAATTATTTTCTTAAAAATACTATGTCTAACACTTTAGAATAGGACAATATACACTCAGTAGGAAAAATGATGGAATTAGCACTTAAAAGAATTTCATCTGGGTTTTTTTTTTTTAATTTAACTTTAAAGAAATTGAATCACAGATAAAGTATAAAACATTTAATAGCTGAAGAGTCTTGCTTCATAAAATAGACTTTAAACAAGCTAGATTAAATCATTTAAATTAATGATATAATTTTTTTCTAAAGCATGCAGAGGAAAATTTTATGAAATAACCCAATATTGAAGAAAAACTTATGGAATTCATTGCCAAGAAAATTAAAATTAATACTTAGTTACAACTTTGAGATTTTATGACAGATTGAATTCTTTCAAGTATGGATTTCACTAATTTAAAGCAATATTCTTCATCAATGTTCTTCTAAATTTCCTGAATTGCAGTTAATAGATCTTTTGTGGATGAAGCCTTCTCATGGATCATTTTAAAAATATTTTCCCCATAAATTTTCAATTGGATTTTGATCCAAACTGTTTGTTGTTCATTGATTTTTATGCATTTCCTTTGATCCCCTTTGCTCTGGAATAAGTTGCATTATTGTCATGAAAAAAAAAAAAAAAAAAAAAAAAAAGGGAAGACAGACTTCATCACCAAACCAATTGTCTATTGATGGAATGAGAACATTATCCAGGATTTCATTGATTGCAGAAATAATGACTGCCATCTTCCTTGGTTCTTTAAATGACATACAACCCCATATCATGAATAACGTGTGAAATTAACTCATTTTCATCAGGCATTTATCTTTGTGTGTTTCATTTGAAGAGTACCAGAGCAAAGTCCCAGCATCGTTGCCTTGGCCATTGTAGATTCTTGATTCATCACTGAATGTCACTCAATCATCCACACACCATGGCTGCTTCTCTTTAGCTTTGTGTTTCATTTGAAGAGTACCAGAGCAAAGTTCCAGCATCGTTGCCTTGGCCATTGTAGATTCTTGATTCATCACTGAATGTCACTCAATCATCCAATCATCCACACAACATGGCTGCTTCTCTTTAGCTTACTTTAACTACATTTCTTGCTTGTGCATTAATGATGGTTTTTCATTTGGCTTTTTTATCAGTAAATTTCATTTCATTCCATCAATTTCTTAGAGATATATCAAACATTTTCATCTGTTTTGACCCATTTGCTTTCTTGTACATTTTCTGTTATCAAGGCAATACGCTTTGAGTTTTATATCCTTGCCCTTTGACATCATTCACAGTCTAATAGTATGTTTTCCTTTTTTAACACATCCTGTTTCTTTTATATTTACACAAAATTTTAGTCCCAATTGACTGGGACCAATCAACATCTTTTCACCACACTCAACTGAATAAGTTTTATTATCCTTTCCATTGTTTCAATTAACAATTCTTTTGATGGAGCCATTTCAATTAAGAAAAAAAAAGATTGATATCTGCAAGAACTCTGAACTGAAGACTGATTTGGATAGTTAGGCTACTCCTGGTATTTGTTTTAGGAATGCAAATTACAATATCATTCCATATTTTTCCTAAACATTGTGTGTAGGGAAATGTACAGAAAAAAAAAACAAAAAACAAAAAAACTCATATTTAATGACATACAAGAGCCACATTTCTTGTCAAATGCAGTGTGCGGTAGAAATAGCTCCCACATAATGGCAAGACATTAGCAATGATGTCTTCAGTAGCTAATGTCTTACAATTATGTGGGAGCTATTTCTGCTGCACCTTGTATTAGGTTTGTTTTGTATGTTTGCCAAAGAGGTAATACAAATAAAGTTCAAATGACATACAATATACTAATCAGCAGCAGTTTTTATTTATAACCCCTGCTGAAATTGGAGGTGGGGGGGGAGGTTTGTGTTATATGCCATTTTATAGAGAATTTTTTTAACGCAAAAGAATGGATACACTTACCTAATTGGAATCAGAGAAAAGATGAGCATCGGGAAGAACATTTTTAGGTAGGGAAAAGGGGCAAAACCAAATGCACACAGAACAATCAGTTGAAGAACTTGAAGTCCCGTGAACAAGTGGATCTTTCTTTGTGGCACTCGTCTGATATAATGGTTGGGCGGGTAGGCTGCCTAGAAATTCAAAGAGAATGCAGCAGATTAAAATTAACCAGGATAATAACCAAGATAATAGAAGAGAAAAATGGTAGTTTAATAAGAAAGCTTCTATAATAAAGAAAAAAAAATAGATATTAAAATAAATTGCTTTCAGAGTTTTGCTTGTCACCTTGTTAGAAAAAAAAAAAAAATTTGGGGACTAGGTGGTAACCCCAACCAGCAGTTGTGCACACTCCACACTCAATCAACAGAAAAAAAATCCTTTCCCCTCCTACCCTTTTCTATTTGCTGATCCCCTAATTAAGACCTTCCCATATCCTAACTTTAGCATTAAGATCATTTGAAGCTTAAATCAGAATTAAATGGTTCGCTTGTATTTGCATCCGTACTAAAAGATGTGCTATGAAAATTGGTAACATATGATGTTAATGTAAAAGACAGTTTTTTTTATTTATTTATTTTTTTTTTTTAAATGTAATCTCTTGTTCATATAAATTCATAGCATCATTATTCAATTATCAAAGCATTTTTATTTTGACTATCATTTTACATCACCTTTCAGCATGAAACACAAAATTCTTTTTTTTTTATACTATGGTATTCACTCTGCACAAAAACTAAGGGTTACAGGATAAGAGGCAAAGCTTATGTGGATATGTGGGGAAAATAACAGGCTAACCCAAGACTTGAACAAGTTAAGATTGGAGTGATCGAAGAAACATCCTCTTGACAGTTGATTCCACAAAGCAGCAGTTTGTGGGAAGCTGCTGCTTGAGTAGAACTTACATCTCACCAATGGAATATAAAAGGAATGAGTGTGGTTTGTGACAATGTAAGTCACATGATAGGACATAACCGTGAGTGGAATTAAGGAGTGTAGTTTGAACACTTTCCATGGAAATAGTGATAGAGCTGCAAGAGACGTTTCATTGGTGAGAAAGGGGTTATAGGGAGGAAAATAAGTCATTGTCCACAAGGATCTTGTAAAAGTAGAGGATAGAAGTCAGTTACTTAAAATATGAAAACACACACATACACACGGAGAAAAGGAAAACAAAACAATATGCCACATGTAGAACTTTTGATTACAACTATTTTCATGGAAAATAGTCAGATGAACTACACCCCTTTAGTCTCAACAACACTCAGAGCTAAGACCTGCCACATCACATACACCAAGGTGTACTGACTCAAGTGGATGATTTCCTGACCATTACAATCTTAACTTGTTCAAGTCTAGGATTAACCGTTATCTTTCAAACCCTTGCCTCTTACCTAAATCCCTCAACAAACCTCCTTCAGTAACCCTTTGCCTGGAGTGGCTCTCGGGCCTTGTATAGGGGTAAACATTAGTATAAAAATTAAAGAAGTTCCATGATAAGTCTTGCAATTCATAAAAATTCACTTTGAATTGAACACAGGATTTTTTCAATTGATTTTATTGAAACTGAAAAATTGAATATACCTCGATATAAATTCCATTGTCTTCATTTTGAAAATCAATTGTTTTTCATCACCAACAACAATTTGGTCTAAAAATGACATTCTGTGATGAACAGAAATGAAAACAAAAATTTTGACGATGAGTCCTTTTCCATAAGTTTGAGAAATCATTTTTTTTTGAGCTGCAAATTTTCTCACACCGCATTTAAATTGCATCTCATAGTTGATTGATTGTAATGAAAAGCCGTGTAAACTTCAAAGCCCTTTCTGTAACATTGGACAAATGACTATGGTGAGAATTTTTGCATCAATTTAAAACTTTAGCATAAAACAGTCACCACAAGTTTAAGAATTTAGCTCTGTCCTCTGAATCAGATTATATACAAAAAAAAAAAAAAACAAAAAAAACCCAAACATCTGATTTGATTTCTGTAAATAATTTAATCTGCATATTCCTTAAAAACTTACTTTGTGTTAAAAAAAAAAAAAAAAAAAAAAAAAATTGTACAAAAGTCAAATAAAAAAAATGTTAAGGGTATTTTTTTTTTTTTTAGAATTAAGAAACAAAAAGGAAAGAATGCCACAAAACATGACATCCACAAAAAATACAAACAGAACATGCCAGAAGAGAGAATAAACAAAAGGAGAAAAAAAACAAAAACAAACTACACACAAAGATGAGACAAACAAAGAACCTCACCAACCCTGACAAAATGCTTTTAAATGTTTAAAAATTTAAGATTCAATATTTTATTGTGTTACAGATTTTGACATTTTCATTAATAAAAATCAATACAAGCAATAAAAAAAATATTTTATTTTAAAAAAAGAAAATCATGTTAAACATCAGTTGCAAATCTAAATAGTTAACCTTTAGGAATGAGAAGTGAGAGCAAATGAGCAAGAGTGTGTGAGTGAGAGAGAGAGAGAAAAAAATTTTACCTGCTCTTTGAAAAGTAAGGATATTCTTTCAAACATCTGATTGTCATAAAGAGCTGTGACAGCAACGTAGAGGAATAACCCATACAACACAGGAGTTGGGATGTATGCCAAGTAGCGCAGACCAAAGAGTGAAAATCCAATGGCAACATGAGAAATGATAGCAGTTAAGCGAGTCTCTCGGACATACACGATTCTGTAGTTTGAGAAAAAAAAAAAAAAAAAAAAAAAAAAAAAAAAAAAAATGTATTCTTTTGAAGTAAAACAGTGCATATCGACACCACACTACATCCTCAAAACTAATAAAGCCTTATCCTAACAATTTGAACAAGGCCAGTATGTTCAAACTTTTGAACTCTTGTGGTATATCACATTATATATGTATATATATATAAGAATAATTTTGTAGGAAAGATGTGACAAAGCAAAAAAAGTTTTTGTAACATGTGAGAAAATGGTTTACTTCCTGGTAGAAAACAGATTTGAATGTGTTTCGCTTGTAAAGTATCCTAAAAAGAAAATGGTGACAAGTCATATATTTAAGAAAAAATAGATCTTGGAGTCGGATGCAAATTTGACCTGTCACTCAAGCTACAAAAAGTACTTGACAAGGCAACAGAGCAGTGTGACTTTGGCAGCAAACAGGAGAGACATGTGCTGGATTGTTTGAGAAAAAAAGAAATGGAGCATGAAGAAAGCGACTACAGTTTGTGTTATGCATTTCAACCTCTAGCACTTCAGACTAAAAGGTTGTTTATGTTGATGTGACTACACATGTGCATGAATGAGCAACAACACATTAAACACATTAGTTGCCCACCCTAATGAGGTATACCACAATTTTGATAAAAAAAAAAGAAAAAAAAAAAAAAAAGAATTAAAAGTGAAAACAATTCCTTAAGATAAAAGTGCTTTAATCACTAGTTTATAAACAGTAGCAGATCTAATATCATAATGTGAGAAATTTAATAACAAAAGTGATAAAAACAAAAGAATCTAAATTAAATTAGTTAGATTATATATTTAGAAAAAAAAAAAATAAATAAAGTGTCACAAAACCTTTTCCACTTTGTCATACGCACGAAATGGACTAAAGTTTGGCAATTATTTAATATCTTCTGTTTAGAAGTTATTTTAATAGATACAATTTATTTAAGTAAATGCTCAGTTTTTTTAACAGCATTAATTACATTTACTGGCCTGAATGTTCAAGAAATTTCATAGAAAATGTGTTCTCTAACAGGAATTGAACCTTTGTCCTATACAGCTTTGCTAACCAGATGCTTCTCTATAGTACAAATTAATGTTTCTAAACAACAAATCTTCGATGATCTTTCCTGAAAGGTTGGAGAAGCACACATTTTCTATGAAATTTCTCAAATATTCAGTCCAGTAAATGTAATGCTATTTAATTCATAAAAAAAAAAGAGCATTTACTTAAATTTTATCTATTAAAATAATGTCTAAACAGAATGAATATATCATGTAACTTTTGAAGAACTAATTTTGAAGCAAATTTGACTACAGTAAATGGATATATAGTTTAGTCAACAGTGTATCCAGGGCTAGCAGTATATATATATATATAATGATTTTTATATACTGTGTATGTGATCCCTTAAATTTAGCTTCAAAATTAGTCCTTTAAAAGTCACATGATACATGAGTATATGCAGTGTGTGTGTGTGTATATATATATATATATATATATATATATATATATATATAGAGAGAGAGAGAGAGAGAGAAACCCGGATATAAGAGATTTTCTCTGGTTCCAAATTAGAGCCATACTTACCTAAACAAAATAGACCAAACCTGGATATAAGAGAAACCCGGATATAAGAGACTTCTTCTCCTGTCCCAACAACTCTCTTATGTCCGGGTTACACTGTATATGTGTGTGTGTGTGTGTGTGTGTGTGTGTGTGTGTGTGTGTGTGTGTGTGTAAGCATTCTCATAATTCCATGTGGGAGTGTAATTATGCAACCGAACCTTCTTAGCTTTTTCACTGAAAAACAATGAATTGCCATATTGCAACTCTATTTTTGGTAATATCAATGAACCTAAAAACTGAGAAAAGTTCACAAGCAAATAAAAAAAAAAAAAAAAAAAGGTGAAAATAAATGGCAAAAAAACGAAAATAAAACCAGTTTGTTTTTAGATTCATATTTAAATGTTTTGGGGGTGGAGAGAGGAGAGTTATTTTATTGGATATTTGTAAATATTTGTTGAATAAATGCAATTCTTCTCTACAACTCATTCCAAAACACTTTGAAAGTGGATGTACAAAAAAAACAAAAAAAAAACAAAACAAAACAAAACACCTCATTCTCAAAGAAATTGCAAAGTTTATTTTTGTCTTTTTCTGGAACTTACCTCTGATAAACATGACCTTGCTCAACTCTCTCTTCAACATCTGCCAGTGCCAGAACATGCAATGGAGAATGAGGAAGTGCAGCATGCACCCAAGGAAAGGCAAACAAAGAGAGAATGCCATTGATGATACCAACCACAAAAAGATCCCAGTGGTAGGCTGTACCTTTCTTCATTCTAGAACAACAATAAAAAGCACAATATCAACTGCATTTCAGAAATAGCATTTGTTTGAAAAATAAACCATGGAGATGGAGAGTTTAATTTCTCGGTGCCATCTTGGCACAATATTAGAGAAATCTTAGAAGTGTGTCAAATTCAATTAACCCTTTATTGCTTTAATCCAAAGCCTGTCAAAGGGCATGTTAAAAAAGGATCTTGCTCAATAACCTGAGTGACAGCACATCAACAGAAAAATGTTCACCAATGAGAAATTTCGATAAACTTAAATAATGCCTCAAAGTTAAATTTACTTGGCAGAAAAAGGGAAACAAGCGACCCCGCCACTGCTTCGAACACATCCATTAAGCCAAAGAGTAGGAATCTAATATCTTCAGAAATTTGTTAGCCAAGGATGACGAGTTCAATCCTAGGTAGGACCATAAGAGTCAGCATAGTTAACAGGGCAGATGAACTGTTGGGTTAACTGCTATCTAGCACACTGGGATAGACTGGGCCCATAGCTATGCATGCAGTCAGTGCTGTGATGATAGTGTTGCTGGATAGAGGGTTATCTCGACTGAAGTCGAAAGCCATGGCAAAGGGTGTCCTCCAATGCAATCAATGACCGTGTGCCTATGACCAAATGCAAGTTTCAAGTTGGAGGATATCAAATGTGGTTTCAACTGGACAGGGATGGGCTCTATTGTCCAAGACATGCTATGCAAGAGTACCTCTCTGACTTTCAACCAAGATATGTGGAGGACATTGATGATGTGGATATCAGCAAGAATCCTTTCCCAATATGCTATTTAAATACTCAATCTGAAAAAAGGTAAAATGAAAGCCATTGAAGATTAGAATGATCCACAATTATTCATTCTTTAATTATTAACTAAATTTAGCATTAATTCTTTCAATATTGGATTTGGCTTGGCTAACAAGAAATTGTGAAAGACAATGCAAAAAGTTTGTAAAGTTCCAATTTTGATTTGAGAGAACATCGCATTACTCACTTGTTTTGTGGAGCATTCACGAGGGCTGCTGAGATGTTCTGATCCATGAAAAAGAGCAAGGAAAGGCAAAATCCAAGACCCATGCCAGCAAAAGCAGCTGACACACTGAGTTTATGAAATGGCACCAGCGAGAGTGAAGCGCTCATACCTTCTGGTTGAAAACTGTAACCCACTGAAATAATTAAAGATTATTTGCCATAAAATATACAAGGAGATATTAAGAAGGGGAAAGGCAAGAGAAATTAAGTGTGTGTGTGGGGGGGGAACAGGTAGGGAGTAGGAGAAATTAAGTGGGGGGGAAACAGGTAGGGAGTAGGAGAAATTAAGTGGGGGGGAAACAGGTAGGGAGTAGGAGAAATTAAGTGGGGGGGAAACAGGTAGGGAGTAGGAGAAATTAAGTGGGGGGGAAACAGGTAGGGAGTAGGAGAAATTAAGTGGGGGGGAAACAGGTAGGGAGTAGGAGAAATTAAGTGGGGGGGAAACAGGTAGGGAGTAGGAGAAATTAAGTGGGGGGGAAACAGGTAGGGAGTAGGAGAAATTAAGTGGGGGGGAAACAGGTAGGGAGTAGGAGAAATTAAGTGGGGGGGAAACAGGTAGGGAGTAGGAGAAATTAAGTGGGGGGGAAACAGGTAGGGAGTAGGAGAAATTAAGTGGGGGGGGAAACAGGTAGGGAGTAGGAGAAATTAAGTGGGGGGGGAAACAGGTAGGGAGTAGGAGAAACCCCGGGGGATGGAGAAAGGAAGAAAAATGAAGAAATCAAAATTCATGCAACCATGCAGCATACAAAACAGATGATGGCACTACAATATGTTGTTGAGAATTCAATAAAAATTTGAAATTGAAAATCCAATTCTATCCATTGAGCTGGATGGTTGTATTAGAATACAGTTTACATTCATCATGAGAGAATTTTTCATTTTGTCCTATGCACCACTGGCTCCAACTTACTTGTAAACATACAACCATGGCCCTCTTCACGTGTTTTGATTCTAGTTTGCATTGGTGTGAACTAAAACTGGAGAAGATCTGGTACATGTTCAACCAGGAATATAAAAGGTACATCACCCCCAAAGAAAGCATGAATCAATCACCTGCCATGTTCTTGGAGGATAGGTAAGTGACATCTGGGAGAACTTTCATTGCGGCTTCTGTCTATTCGAGCAGACTAATTCACCAGATCTCCCCTTTGCTAGCAAGAACTACAATCGTCCATACATCTTGACTGTGACTCCAACTCTCATTACCAACTGCCCATGAGTGGAATTCCCTACCTTCCAGCCAAGTGGCACTTAATCTTAAAAGTTTTTATTTTATTTCCTCTTTCCCTACTGCTGGACAGTTAATGCATGCTTAGAAGATCCCACTTGTAGAATTTATGATCAATGTAGTCATATAAGACTCAGGCCAAATTCAAAATCATTTATAGCCTGTTGGACTTCATCCTTGTTCTAAGATACTTGTGCGGGTGGGGGATTATTGTGTCACACAATGTTCACTACAAGAAAAACATTAATAGGAGATAAATAAAATTGAAAGCGTTAATGCAAAGAAGAAAATCCTTGAGTGCCACATGCTTTCAGGACAAGTGATCATGGCTCTCCTTAGCTTCCTTTTCTTTTAGATTGTAGACAATGCCAACCAAAGCTAGAGAAAAGACTTTACTTTTGTGTCTAGATATTTAACCTATAACCGAGGTCGTTTTTTTTTTTACAGCTTATCAACACGTGAGTTATTTAAAGCCAAACATATTTTGGATTGTTAGCATAGACCTTTTTTGTTTCTGTGAGTGAAT
Source organism: Acanthosepion lycidas (assembly GCA_963932145.1). NCBI lineage: Eukaryota > Metazoa > Mollusca > Cephalopoda > Sepiida > Sepiidae > Acanthosepion > Acanthosepion lycidas. The sequence goes on along the minus strand of OZ010605.1, from coordinate 57,280,322 downwards.
ATAGTATTAATTTTTTGAGAATAATGATTTTCTCCAGATGCATGTGCTACCATTTTACCCTTAGCTGGAGGAGGAGCTGACTTCATAACTTTCCTCTGGGTATTTCTTAAGGTTATTTTGTGCATTAGCTAATGTAATGAATCTGAACTTGTTCCAATTTCTCACTGAATTTTAACTGCTTTCAGATTCCATTTTCAACAATGTCAACCAATTATCCATCCAAGCTCCCAAAATAGTGTTGTTATCAAAAACAGAATTTTTCAAATTGTATACCATACCAGGATGTATGGATGGTGTAATGGTTAGCAGCAAGAAATTGACAAGCCAAATTAGAAATTCAACTTTCAGACCTTGGAAAGGTACGACTCCAGCTCTTCTTCCCAGCTATGGGTTAAATAGTTCTGCTTCTAGAGCTCCTTAGCCTTGGTTGACAACCAGTCTAGGAGATAGATAACATTAAATTCAAAACCTGTCAGGTATGGGGCTAATGCCTGGTGAGGTTGAGGCTGCATACTCCACCATGGAAGAGAGAGAGGTGGAGAGAATATATATCTCTCACACACTGCAATATATACATAACATTCCTCCCACACACTCAACAGTCCAAAAGTGTCTCCACATCCTTGTGGGTGATGAATTATTTTTCACCCTACAACTCCTTACAGATGAAACCTCTTGCTGTTTTATCACTATTTCTATGAGAAGTATTCTACATTCCTTAGTTCCACCAGTTCTAAGCTTTATGGCTAAGACCTGCCATGCCATAGACATTGTAGTGAACTGCACTCATTCTCTATTGGTGAGATAGAAAGTTCCACTCATGCAGCTTCTATCCATGAACATGCCTTCCTGATCACTACAATCTTAATCTGTTCAAGTCTAGCATCAGCCATTATCTTCCACACTTACCCCATAAACCGTGACCCTTAGTCTGTAACCCCATATTTAGAGTGGCTCTTGGGCCTTATACAGGGAGAATATTGTAAAAAAAAAAAATAAAAATAAATAAATAAATAAATAAATAAATAAAAAAAAAAATTTTTTTTCTCAAAAATTTTAGGTACCCAAAGCTTTGGAAAGATTAAACCCAGAAAGATACAATATGAAAGAAACAGATCTGTCATACTTACGGTCAACATCTTTAAACAAGTAGGCCCCAACAAAGGACATGATAATGACAGATACAGGAAGAGCGTAGTCAGAGAAAATCTCTCTCTTGCCACTTGTTAGATATGGACTGTAAAATAATTTTAATAAATTCCATTATCAGTATACATTTTGCAGTAAAGTCAACATATTACTTTGTAACTCAATTATAGAGGGTGCAGCAGAAATAATAAGACATGAATGGCAATGGCGTCTTCATTCTAGCTAATGTCTTACCATTATGTAGGAGGGGTATTTCTGCTGCACCCAGCATAACACAAAGAACCTGGCAGTTGTCTGACTGATCCACTGCACACTAATGCTAACTGTAACAGAAGATTGATTTCAACCTAAACAGCGAAATGCAGTTCAAAGAATTGATTCGCAACCATAAATCTTATTGTTATTAGCCTGTGAAAGCAGAGGAGAGAGATAGAAGATAGAAGAGAGAGGAGAGGGAGA